>NKZR01001543.1:0-66000 GCA_002370795.1 Metschnikowia sp. 03-147.1
GCTCACATTGTTGATAGAGCCTTCCGCTTTTGAAACTCGAGATCAAGTCAGGGATGGCCTTTCTTTCCACGCATATCTTCGGTGATATGATGTAGTCGCCCACCGTCAACATGCACGGTAACACCTTGGCACCGACCCGGTATAGGAGATTGGGTAGCGACGAAGAAAATTCTCTGGTGTCCACGACAATCCTCATTTCATCATTTTCTGTCCTGAAGTTTGCTCCTCCTGCAATCCTGGTGTTGACCACTTGTGGCTTTCGGATTTGGAACTTCCAATTATCTTTTTCCGTCTCGAAATGCTTGCCTAAACTGGCCTTTTCCTTAATTAGTCTTGTGAATGCTAGTTTTTCTTTTCGGATTCGTACCAAATGGGTTTGCTCCTCAAAAGACGTTCCGTAGTACATGAAGTAAGTACGTGCGGGGGCATGAGGGTTCATAGCTTGAAATATTTCGACACGCCGAATGAACGTTAAGTCTGGGTCGTACATGATGATGTAAGATGGACTCAATTCTTGGAGAAGAAACTCATTGGTGTGTTTGTCGTAGGTCTCGATGACGATCTGGTTAAACCGCTCGATATGATCTAGCGCCGTGCTATCCTCACTTGGATTGTCAACAAATAATGGTTCTTCTTCCTCAAGCTCGTTCGCTGTTTCTGACTTCGTGTCTTCATTACATTCGCTTTTGAGTTGGTTCTCCATAGACTCCAAAATTTCGTCGTCTAGATCAACAGCCCCGGAGTTTCGGTCAAAATTCGTTCCGGAGTACAACCGAGACACATTTGCTACCGCGGCGGCACCTCTTGTTCTTCTTCTTTTGCTCTGAGGTATGTTGTTTCCACGACTGAAAGACTTAGAGGTGTTGAGTTTTTCTTCATCTGTAAGAGAAGGGCTGTCCTCCTTCTTCTCAAAGTCTAAGTTAAGCTTCTTTGTGAGAGACGTGATGTTCTTCCATAGAATATAGTCATGAAGCTTGGTGACCATGTAGCGCCTGGCCGAGAATGACGTCTTTCCGGTCACGGAATTTTCCTTCTTCCGGGACTCAGAGATCACTCGAGATAACTGTTCAACTGTCTTCTTTCCAGAGCACATTATCAAAACAGGGCCCTCGGTCTTCAGACTGTCCATTGATCGTTCATGCATGATATCATCGATGATGAGAGAAAGCTGCTCCCATTTGGGGAGCTCCTCCAAGTTGTAGACTACTTCAGTCCCCGTCACTGATTCGTCGTGGGTCTCGAGGTCAACCAGCTTCGACTGTATATTCACCTTCCCCAAAGCTCTCTCCTTCGCGTACGAAATGATTGTAGTAGCTTCGTCCATCATCAACCAGGGGCTCATTGTAGTGGTTCCCAAGTTGCTGGTGCTGGAACTGCGGATATTGGAGTCAAGAATACCCTGCACCCTCTGGTAGTAGCTCAAAGAATTTTCGTGTAAAAGACTAGATAGCAAGTCAATCAAAGTTGAGAGGTCATAAACCAACTGCTTTGACGTCCAGGAGATTCTGTGCCATTGAGAGTCAAGCGAGAGTCTCACCCTCTGAACAAAGTCATAGTCGTGAATGTTTTCCATGTCCCAGTACTCGGACTCGAGGCTGGGGTTGTGTCTTCTCAACTCGTTCAAACAAGCTTGCAAACACGAGAGAATGGCCGACTGAATCTTGGCCATTTTCGGAGACAACTTCACAGCAATCTCCGTCACTTGGCTTTGCGTCGATTTCCGAGTAGCGGAAGACTGGAGTAACAGCTGAGATACCTCGACGTGGAAGCGGGGCCATAAGAAGACGTTCGATAGTCGGAGCACCTTTAGTTTTGACGCGAGCGGGGTGAAGCCTGTAAACGACTCAGGCTCGTCTGAGATAGCCTTGACAAACCCCCAGTCGTTTTTGTCTCTATACAAATTGATGATAAACGACTCGTTGGAAGTTTCCCTGACCCGCTCGCTGTGCATTATAAAAATGCCGGTAATGTCACTGGGGCGGATGATCCCAGAAAGTAGGTCAACAACTAGAATACGCGAGCTTATGGAAAGCACGCCCCCCTCTTCATACACAGATCTTCGTCTTGTTGTGTTGGTGACATCTGAGCCATTCACCACTCGCAAAGGAGCAGTCCATTCGTCTTCGTCGTCGCGAAGCGTTTCTTTTAATGATGCATTCATCCATCGAAGCTCCATCATAGCACTGCTGATCTGGACTAGTTCATCGTCTTTGGCGTTGAGGAGAATCACCAAGCTCTTTTTTTTCTGCGTCACGTTGCCATGCTCCAAGGAGACAGAGGGCGTACTCAACGCATAGAGAATGTTCGCCACGAGAATGCCACAGCCTAAGCCTCTGCCCAATATCAAAAGCCCGTCTTTGCTCAAAATGGTCTCAGCAATCTCCTGGTGGAAATGGAGCGGCAAGTTGCAGAAGATCTCCTTCGAGTCATAGACTGGTATAGACGAGTGTTCTTCCTCACGTGTCACGGGGATGGAGCCCGATTGTTTCTCTGAGCCCTGCTCGTTGAGCTGCCTCTCGTAGTACCTCTTGGTGAGCTCGTCTGAGATGGCAATTGGAGGGAGATCTTGCTCCACCTCGTCGTCGTTCGCAACTTGCGCATGTTGGTTCTCAATGGAAGTTAGATCAGTCCCGTCGTACTCTTCTTCTTCGGGAACAAAAAGCATCGACATCTCGGTCCAGTCTTGAATGCTCTACTTTACTGTCTGTAGGAGCGTCCTGGAGGTTACACCTTCTGCGCTATACCGAGTAGCACCGAGTGCGAGTGTTGCTGCAGGGCCAGATTAAGAAGCTGCAACAGAGCACGACCCTTGCACAGGCCTTGGTTTCACTTCTTGTGTGCACAATCCTGGAAGAACGTTGAAAGATATGCTTCAGCGCCGTCCCCTCAAGGATGCACTTGGCGTATTGGAGGATGACACTCTACACAACCCGTCGATGGTTATATACTGCATGTTGTATACCGTAGCATCAGATCTCGAGAGCGCTTGATCATCGAAAGAGTATTACAGGGCATAGCTGCAAGATAACAAGGTACACACTTACTTTATCGTGGCCATGGCAACTCAAATACGCACTGAAATATCTTAGAGCTCCATCATACAATTCGCCTCTGTACCCGTCCATACATCCTAAGACGTGAGACGCGTAGTCATCACCATGGCACAACAGAGGGGTTGCTTTGTGGTGGCACAGTACGAGAACCAGGAGGAGACGAGACTCGAATCTCAGCTCGTCTGCCGCATCCTACGAATTGATAATGTCTCGGAGTCGAAAGAAAAGACCCTTGAGGAATGGAGGTACTTGCACAACCCTAACACAGCATTGTTCGAACGCATGGAGCATGTCAGCAGACCCATAATCTACGGCATAGACTTAGACGCGCCGGAAAACGACCCTAAATTTCGAACCTCAAAAGCCACTCATAAGCTTCTACTAGCGGATGACTCCAATAATCATTTTTATGGTATTGAGATGGAGGAGCTAGCATTTTTGAACCCGACAAATTCTTCAACCAACAACCCGTTGCCGATTCCATTGGGCGGCCAGCTTATTGTGAAGAAAGGCACTATGGTGCTGTACGGAATGCTTCTACTCCGTAATGTTGATGTCATCTATACCGCGCCGGACCTCAACTTGAGCCCAGCACTGCTGCTCAATAACGGAATCGTCAAGAAGTATATTGATGTTTTAGAAAATGCTCTCCGGGACCTCAAGTCAAGCTCGTGATCTTTGTCTATGTTGATGTGGTTGTAGGTCTGCCTAAAGCTTCGAGCTGACCTTGCGTGTGAGTCAGTTTTCTAGCAAGGTGTTCCATAATGCATACTCATCGGTGAAGTCGTGGTGAATCATGCTTATCAAATAGTAATCCTCATTGATAGAGTTTAAAAGTCTATGACTTTCTGAATCCTTTTTGTAGCATCTGGCCCACTCGGTCCACAATAAAAACGCTTCATCGTTCCATGCCTTGAACGACTCATAGTCAATGATCGTAGGTTGTAAGATCTCTTTCGATGGAAACACACCCCATGTGATGGCAGTCTTGCTATTTTGCTTTTCGCCTATGCGTAAATTCGATTCAATATGGCCCTTTGAGTCCCCACGGTAGTAAGTGATACTTTGTTCTTCGATGAGCTCCTTCAAACGAACAGAAAGTTCGGTATCCCACTCCACTTTTGGTATGAAAAACTCAACAAACCCTTTCTGAAAGAGATGTCCGTGGGATGGTCCCCAGCCAAGAATCTTATCAGAGGAGTCGCAAGCGTTGACTGCGGGTTGCGAAGCCAAAGTAAACCAGCCCTTGTTGTTGACTTCAAAGAGCTCCTCTTGTATCAAAGCCGTCTCGGTAGATACTCCTTGGTCTGCCCATGGCAAGACGTTGATTTTGCCCGACAAATAGTCCTTGAACAATTGAGATATTTCTTGCACCGACATGGGAGAGCCCCAGGTTTCGAGAACCTTTTCTGTGCTGTGGAGTTTCAAGTTTGGACCATACCCATCAATTTCTCCGTAAGCTGGGGAGTTGGAGTCACCAAAACGGCCGTTTGTGAACTCATCCCACGTAGCATCTTTTCCCAAAGCTCCTTTGCCAGTACTTATATCGACGATGGTTTTGCGGTCTTTCGTAGAAGCCCTAGTGATGGAAGCGATTCTTTTATCCTTTATGATCTGGCCTTTTCGGTTCAAGTAGCTCTCTTGCGTGGCCTTCACAAGCAAGTCGTCTCCGTCCGAGTCAGAACCTACCGCGTCCTCATGATCCACTGCCGGATCGGGCGATTGTTGCCTTGAAAATTTTGAGTTTTCGATGATGTATGCAACAGACTTCTCCAAGTTGAGTGTGTAAAAGTGGTAGCCTTTGATTCTGCTCTCTGTTCTTGCATCGATTTGGGCGATCATGTCCGTGAGAATGTCGATACCAATAGATTTGACCATATTGTCGTCATTTCCAGGAGCCTCGAGCTTGCGAGAGATATCACGAGGGACAGACGCATGCGACAACTTGGTAGACCGAAGAAACGTCTTGTGCGTGGTGATAGGCATCAAGCCAGGAATGAGCACCGTGTTGGCGAGTTCCGGCACCGAGTTGAGCATTTTTTCGTATGAAACGAACTTATCCACGTCAAAAAACAACTGGGTGATGATGAAGTCCGCACCCGCTTTCACTTTTTCAATCAAGAACGGGAGGTCTTTTCTGGGATTTTGCTGCGTTTCGCTGGCGCTGTCCACATGTCCCTCGGGGTACCCCGCAACACCTATGCAGAAATAGTCACCGTAACGCTCCTTGATGTATTTGACCAAGTCCACGGCGTTGTTCAAATCGCAGTTGGGGGTCCAGTATTCTCTGGTTCTGGGGGGATCGCCCCGGAGTGCTAAGATGTTTCTGATACCGGCGTCCTTTGCCCGCTCCAACGCATCGTCGATGACCTCTTTGTTGGTATTCGTGCAAGTCAAATGCAACACTGTGGTAATGCCCAACTCCTTCTGGCACGTGGCTGCGAGGTCCAAAGACTTCTGGCTAGTGGACCCTCCTGCTCCCCAAGTCACGGTGATGAAGAGAGGGTTTAAAGCCATCATTCTGTGTAATCTGGCAAGAAGATTTCTGAATCCCGTGTCCGTTTTTGGCGGAAAAAACTCAAACAGACAAAACTTCTCATTGGGTCCTAAGGCCTTGATTTTCTCTATGATTGTTGTCATTATGTGAGATGTTGGTTTGTTGAGTGGGGTATCCTCAGCGGAGTCAAGTACGGGCTTGGTTTTTTTGCGAGGGAGCTGTCGCTGACTCGTGTGCACGCATTAATTTGCATGTAGTCTATTAAAGGCTAACGATACACCCCATCAAGCATGCTAAAAATGCCTGATGCTGAACTATACATATGCTTCTTCTTGCCTGAATCTTGTCTGAAACAATCAGTGGGCGCCACCCCAGACCGTGGAAGTCGTTGTCTTCGGTGTATCCTCCTACCAGGCACCAACAAATGACTCGAATGCTAGAGCATGCTTTAGTCCGCATTGATTGCATCGGCTTGATTGGAGCATCCAGTATCAATATGGCCCCAAATAGTTCTGGCCCTGTACCACGTCCTAGACAGCACTGTATTCGCCTCTGTTAGAGTTGCCCGATACCTTCTCTATGATTTCCCTTATGAAGCTAGGCAAGCCCTTCAATAGATCCACAAAGTTCTCCAATACCTCCTTCAATGCCGACAGGAAGTCGATCGAGTTACCCTTGCTGTATTGGAACCATGCGCCGCCAATAATATAGATGCTCAAGAACAATACCATGAAAATGAATATCCACGTAAACCATCCCCATGACTCGCTATTGTCCTTCTTTGTGTCTTTCTTTGGCGCCTTCTTCTTATCGCCGCTGGTGATGCACGCAGCAGGAGTACGCATTTCACTTGCAAACGTCACCCCGTCCCACTTCAAAAGCTTGAGCTTGTTTCTGTCTTCTGCTCCGTCGTCGACGCACACAAACTTGATCGTACCATCCAATAAGCTGTCCCCCCATTTCACGTCCTTGTAGGCGATGATCAACCCCTGGTCATTGTTGGTGCCGTCACTAGAAAATGGGGTGTACGTCTTTTGCAGATTGACACCGAAGTCAATCACCTCGGACAAGAACGTTTTGCCATCAACATTGACTCTTGTACGACCGCACAACTCTGAGTTTTTCGGACAGTCTTGTTCGCTGTCGAGGTTTTGACAGATCCCAATGCTCCACGTGAAGGTGGTTTTGGACGGAGGCGTGGACCTGATGTCCTCGACAGAGTAGATTCCCTTTATGGAAGCAAAATCGTACTGCTCCAATTCCTTGGCCGAACAGTCAAACGCCGAGGCCAAAGTGGCGCAGACGCCCAATAAGTAGAGTGCTTTCATTGTTCTGTCGCTGTGGGTGCTCCGTTCCAGTTCCAGAGCTCGCGCTTTGATACCGGTGTACGGGTGGCTTGCGGATCCGGAGCACACGGATATCCCAGGCCATGAATAGGACGGACCGAATTCTGATAGACACGTCTTGTGGTAATTGCAGCTCTGTATACACGTACAATTTTGTGGCCATTGGCGTTGAGTACAATGGTTCATGTTGAAGACATCTTGGTTTCATCCTTGGGCTGACTCCCGGCAAGTGCCGCTTGAGGTGACTTTCAACAACAAATAGAGACAATCACTCCGAAACCAATCAACCCGGTAACAATCTCCCCATAGCAATCTCCCCATAACAAGTTCTTCGAGTAATCTTCACTCAGCTGCCCTAATTCTCACTCTACCACGATTTTGAATCACGCCGTTTTTGGACTATATGAGTCTCGATGCCTTTTAATGTAATGCCTTTTACTCTGCAGCATTAGCTTTCAATCAACGTGGATTCCCTTGGTGCACCGCATCTGCTTCTCAGAGGTCGGTTAAAGTTGCGACCGATCTCCGCATCGAGCCCCTCATGTTCCGAGGCTCGCTTGACCATGTGCCGCACTCGGGCATGGTTATTCTCTTTCGAGCCCTTCTGGGATGACGTATATATACCGACGCTTTTTCCCATCCCCCTACGCAAATTGAAGATTTCAAGAATTCTCGAATAATTTATCTTACTAATCACCATGGTGAAAGTCACAATCTGCGGAGCCGCCGGCGGTATCGGCCAGCCTCTATCTATGCTCATGAAGCTCAACCATAACGTGTCCCACCTTGCGTTGTTCGACATTGTCAATGCCAATGGTGTAGCTGCTGACTTGTCCCACATCAATACCCCTGCCAAAGTCACGGGCCATCAGCCCCAGTCCAAGGACGACAAAGCGGCCCTCCAGGAGGCCTTGAAAGGCTCGGAGATCGTGGTCATTCCCGCCGGTGTGCCCAGGAAACCTGGCATGACCCGAGCCGACTTGTTCAATATCAACGCGCTGATTATCAGGGACTTGGTGGCCCAGATCGGCAAGACGTGTCCAAACGCCGCTATATTGATCATCTCTAATCCGGTCAATGCCACTGTGGCTATTGCCGCTGCCGTTTTGAAGAAGTTGGGTGTGTTTAACCCGCGCAAGTTGTTTGGTGTGACCACCTTAGACTCTGTGAGAGCAGAAACGTTCCTTGGTGGCTTGATTGGCGAGTCGCCAGAGTCACTTAAGGGCAAAATTTCTGTCATTGGTGGGCATTCTGGGGATACTATCGTCCCGCTCATCAACTTTGACTCCTCCATCGCTAACAAGGTGAGATCTGTACCCGAACACGACTACAAAGAGTTTGTCCACAGGGTTCAGTTCGGTGGCGACGAAGTGGTCAAGGCTAAAAATGGAGCCGGCTCCGCCACATTGTCGATGGCCTATGCTGGTTATAGGTTTGCAACCTATGTGATCGACTCATTCAAGGATCATTCTCCGGTGCAGCTTCCTGACTCTGCCTACATTTACTTGCCGGGTGTCGAGGGTGGGCTGAGCTTATCCTCCGCCCTTGGCGGGGTTGATTTCTTCTCCGTTCCCGTGCACTTACATGCTGGACAAGTTGTTTCCTTTGAAGCCCCTTCAAAATTGATTCAGACAGACAAGGAAGAGCAGATGGTGAAGGTGGCAGTTGAGGGCTTGAAAGCTTCTATATCTCAGGGAACCAGCTTCGTAGAGGGTTCGAAATTGTGAACCCGGCTATGAACATACATACGCCAGCGCATTAGAAAATCATGAGGCTTCTCGGGCGTCTATTTCGTAAACTATAAAACTGCTAGTTCAAGCCAAGCTTGTCCATCCTGACTTGCACTGCGTTGCGGTGAGCCTCCAATCCCTCCACCGCAGCCAAAGTCATCACGGCATTTCCGATGCTCTTCAACCCCTCTTCAGTGACATTTTGAGCGGTGATGAATTTTTGGAACGTGGCAGTGTTCACTCCGGAGTACTGCCTGGCGTAACCGTATGTGGGCAAAGTGTGATTAGTACCACTGGAGTAGTCACCGCAAGATTCGGGGGAAAGAGCTCCCACAAACACAGAGCCGGCGTTTTCGATGTGAGAAGGCACATAGCTCTCGGCGTTATCGATCTGCAAAATCAAATGCTCGGGCGCATACTGGTTGCTCAACTCGAAGGCCTTTTCATAGCTTTCAACAAGAAGCGTGAAAGAGTGGTCCAAGCATTTGGCCACAATTTCTTTCCTAGGCAAGGCCTCTGCCTGGCGACGAACTGCAGCGTCAAATTCAGCGAGTTTCTTCTCACTGAGATCCACACCGATCAAAATGACCTGCGAGTCCACGCCATGTTCGGCTTGTGAGAGCAAATCACTTGCAACAAAGTCTGCATCGGCGTTTTCATCTGCAATGACCAATACCTCCGACGGACCTGCCGGCATGTCAATAGAGCATAATGCTTGTGTATCATTTTGGACATGCATCTTGGCAGCAGTGACAAACTGGTTTCCGGGACCCAAGATCTTATCACACTTCACTACAGACTCCGTGCCGTAGGCCATGGCAGTGACTGCTTGTGCACCACCCGCCATGAGAATAGCGCTTGCCCCAAGCTTGTGAGCCACATAAACCACTTCGGGTGTTAACTTTCCTGTGCTTCTCGCAGGAGGAGATGCCAAGATAATGTTCTTACACCCAGCTACCTTGGCGGGGACTCCCAACATCATGGCTGTGGATGGCAAGACTGCAGTGCCCCCAGGAACATACAAGCCGACGTTCTCGATGGCCTTGGCGAAACGAGAGCAGAACACGCCCTTCGCAGTTTCCACTGTCATCACCTCTTCGACTGGCAATTGAGCACGGTGGAATTTTTCGATGTTCGACATGGACAAGTCAATAGCTTTCTTCATTTCTTCAGAGATCTGCATGAGGTCCTCCGGGAACGGTGCTTTGAGCACAGGGGACTTCAATTCCACGCCATCGAACTTGCTGGTGAGCTCGAGCAATGCTTTGTCGCCATTGTCTTGGACGTTGCTAATAATTGGCAAGACCAACTTCATGATATCTGCGGTCTTTTGAACAGGTCTTTTCAAAGCCCTGGCGATGTCCGCCTCCGTGGCGTTTTTGGTGTCAATAGTGAGCATCTTGTAGGTGAGCAGAGCCTCCTTTTCTTGAGGTTTGGGCTTCTCTTGAATATACTTCTCCTTTGCGTCACCTTTCCGCCTCGTGACCTTGAGACTTTTCTTATCCAAATTGCTCTCAATGTCTGCTAAGCGCACGCCGTTTTTGACACAATAAGCCATCGTGAAGTATAGGAGGTCAGCAGCCTCCCAGGCTACCTCGTCCTTGTTGCCGGGCTTTTCTCCGGCTTCGATGAGCTCATCTAACTCTTCTCTCAACTTCGCAAGTAAGAGTTTGTCGTCGTTAAATAGGCGTTTGGTATACAGGCCTTCAGGAGCATTCTCCTTTCTGTCTGCCAAGGTCAAGTCGAGTTTAGCCAACCCAGAACCAGGGCTTTCGCTCGACTGAGCCAAGTGTTCATCATGGAAACATGTATTGTTACTTGGGTTGTGGCAGAAGCCAAACCCCTTTCTGTTCTCGACAACAAACTTCACCACGTCATTATCGCAATCTTTCTCCAAGTACAACAATTTTTGCGTGGCACCGGAAGTCTTTCCTTTGTACCATAACTCGTGAGTTCTCTTGCGGGATTGATAAACACCCTCTCCGTCAGCAATGGCGGCTTTGATGGAGGCCTTCGAAGAGTACACCACTCCCAATGCGGTGTTTTCTGGTGCAGCTGTGGTTACCAATGTAGTGTAAAGACCGTCAGGCCGGTCCGTCTCCAAGGTTGAAGTGAATATGTCCGAGACAGAAATCTTCCCTGCAGCATCTTGTTGTGTGGACAATCTCGAAGAATCCGCAATTAAGGTGTAGCCGGCCTTGGCCAAGCTCAAAGCCACTTCTGGAGAAACATCCCCCGTGAAGTAGACTGTCTTGTCACCGTTAGACGAGTGGGTCTTGAACGCCGTGGCATCCAATTGCTTTTTGACAGCAAACGATGCTTTGCTGGAAAGTAGCTCCGGCGATGCCTCTTCCACCTCTACTATAAATCTAGCAGAGGGAAGACCCGCGGCAGATGCTTCCTCAAACTGCTTCTCAGAAACGATAACTTTTTTTGCGCCGATGTTGAGAAACTCGATGATCGTGTCTATTGAAGCATCACTTTGGGAGGCGCCGATGAACACATCCAAAAAGTGGGGAAACACGTTTAATGCATGCTTGACGGGCTTGAGAGAAGACGCTTCCACCAAAATTTTTCCGGTGACAGCGAGCTTTCCAATTGTCTGGTTTGTGGAGACAATCGGTAACAATGGGAAGGTCATGGTTGTACCAAATTGAAAAGAGGTGCTGGTTTGCGCTGAGAATGCCTACAGATAAGGAAGAAAAACTTTAGTGAGTATCGTTCGCATAGTGAGTCATAGCGCTTATCGCACATGATGGGGAACGACGCCAGTTAGTGCATCCTTCAACAGTAACACTACAATCTTATCATGCAATTATGAACTTAATAACTTATCAAAAGGTAAACTCTCCACGGAACTGGTTCAAGTCCATGCCCGGCTTCACCAATTCAACCAAATCCCGCCGATCCAGTGCAATAAACGCTCTCTTCAACGTCTCCGAAAGAGACGACGATTGATTATGATTAAGATTGGACTCGCTGCCCTCAACTTCATGCATAGCCAAGCCACTGAGCAAGTGCTCTGCAGCCTCTTTGTAGCATCCGATGTTGATACACGAGACTCCTAGATTGTAACGTGCCCGAACAAAAGTGGGCTTTAACTCTAGGGCCTTGAAGTAGGCATCCACGGCCTCCTCTGACCTGTTCAGATTGGCAAGGGAGGCACCTAATCGATTCCACAACACCGCATCGTCTGGTCTAATGGAGAGTGCTGCCTTGAAACAGTCGATTGTTTTGTCGAAATCTTCGTCGGCATAAAATAAAACACCGAGTCCCATTTGGACATCGGCATCCATATTGGCCAGGTTCGGCGACAATTGTGCAGCCTGGATGAAAAGCTCGGTGACCCTTTTGTTCAATGTGAATCTGTCCTCGTCGGTGATGACTTCATTCTCCTGTCGTGCTTTCTCAACAACACTGGGGTATTTTGTGGAGATCCAGCGTTCTAGAGTAGCAAATGCGGCATTGTCGTATCCTTCGTTAATGTAGGAGATGGCCAAAGTCATCAATGCCTCGGAATTCTCAGGATGTAACTCCAAGCACTTCTCCAATGCGGTGATTCCAGCGATTTCCTTCTCGTTCTGGGTCTGAACCTCTCCTAGCTTGAGCCAGGCCTCCACCCGTCCAGAGTCTCTAGTGATAGCTGCTTCAAAAGCCAATGCTGCCTCGGAAAGCTTCGCGCCGTTTTCCATCAATTGAAGGCCGATCTCGTATGGGTCCTGGTCTGCAGGCAAATCCAAGAACTGGTTCAGCTCTGCATTCTCGAATGTGTAGTCGCCAAAATTTGCTCGGGTAGACGCATACTTCGCAAAGTCTCTCTCCCATTGCTGCATATCAGCTGGAAGCGTTTGCTCTTGACTTTTTTTGAAATCTTCGTACTGTTGGGTGATGAAGTCATTCTCCACTGCATCCAGGTTTAGCAGGTCCCATACCTCTTGGAAAGTTGCTTGATACTTATCATCAATGACAATATCCTCGTCCTGAACAGCGTCTTTGGTTTCTTGTGCCGCCTCCTGCGCTGATTCGCTGAGCTCCTCGATTTCCTTAAACCTGTTATCCCAGTCCACGCTCGTTTCCTCCTTTTGAACAGGCTCTGCCATACTGCTGCGGGCTGCCATCTGGGACATCCCCATCATTGGACGATAGCCGCCCATCATCTGCATAGGCCTGTTTTGCATGCTCTGGTATTGATTTTGCGGCTGGGACTGCATCTGCAGAGGGGCGGCCCGATACTCGGCGCTCCACTGGGAGGAGTTGCTTTGCGAGTGGGACAATGCCATAGCCTGGGGCGCTGCGGCCGGGGATTGCGCCTGAAAGTCTTGCAGCCAGTTACTCTTTTGGCTGGGCGACTTGTTGGAGATCATGTTGAGTTCGTGGTGCATTGGCTGGAACTGAAATGCGCTGGGCGAGCTGCTGCCTCCCGACATAAAGCGTTCCATGTCCCTCTGGTTCATCATGTTGTCTGTTTTGAAGCTTTGGCTGCTGGTAATGGGCGCATGGTGGGTCTGTCTTTGGAGTGATCTGTCCTGTTGGGTATGCTTACTAAGCTGTGCCACAGCGTTGCCGTTGACGGAACAATCAGAGCCACCTAAAAACGACATGTTTGCTTGGATACGCTAATTTCTCAAGCTAGTTTAGGAAAAGCGAGTGGGGATGAGAGGACAAACCTTGAGCTTGGAGGCTTCGGATTTTCTCCACAGTGGGGTGGAATTGCCCGCGGAAGGTGTGCACACAAGCACCAAGCCGTGGTTTATCTTGTGATTAGTGACACCTACCCGCGAAGGACTAGCCGAAGAGTCACATGGCCGAGCTACACTCAATCGCTGGTGCCAATCACCGGTGCCTTGTGATCCCGACCGATCTGCTTACACGAAAATAACGGTTTCAATCTTGATCTTATACACAGGATCACCAATCCATGGCGCTCTTGTTATTCTCTCCGGATGCACACTCCAACTTGTTGCATAAATCATTTAGTTCCTGCACATCAGCGTTGGCGGAACTGCCTCCGATCCTGGCGGGGTCCACGATTCCTCCTCTCTTCTCTTCAAGCGCAAAGTGCTCCTTCACCATGTCTCTCACCACACCCTGATAGTACAACACTCCTCTCTCCTTGAGCGGATGCAAGTATCCGGAATCGTAGATTCCCTGGTTCAAGTTCTTTTGCGTCAAGACACACAAGTTGAAGTCCTCCAACTCCACCAATTGCAAGAAGTCGATAAACTCCTTGGCTTCTGCGGGCGCCAAGCCCTTCTTGGTGTATACGTCATACTGCAAGATTGTGTCGCTAGGTCCCATTGGCAACACACGGATGGAGTACCATGCAGGGGAGTAGCAGTTAATACCGTTTGATGGGAAGTTGTAGAGCCACAAACCGTCAAAATCCCCGCCCACATTCTTCTTTACCTCGGGCTCTTTCGCACTGGCAGCAGAGCTCTTTCTTCTGAATGGGAACCATGAACCTTCGTCCGGCATGTTCGTGGTCACGGGCTCTGGGGCCGTGCGGACAATGTCTGCGTAGTGTCTGCAGTATCTGGTCTTCGGAACTACCTTGTAAGTTTCCATTTTGAAGGCAGAGTTCAAGCCGGGGTGTGCAGTAGGGCAGTGGTAACATTCCTGGTACCCGTCCATCAAGGTCTTCCAGTTGAAATTACCTCTCAACTCGTACGACATGTTGTACTCGTAGTCGGAGAAGTCAAACTCCTCCATCTCCTTCTCAAGACCCTCGAAGAATTTGTCGAACGGCATGAACTGCTCGGGGTCATTGCAGAAGTTCACGTAAATGAGCCCTTGTGCGGTGATGTGGGTTTTGATCTCAAACAAAGAGTTCTCCTCCTTCTTGAACCCCTCGACCTCTTCAAAATGAGGAGCCTTGATCAAAAGACCATCGGCGTTGTAAGACCACCCATGATACTTGCAACCGAGAACAGTGGTGGATCCCTTGTCCTTTCTCACAATAGGGTAGGCCCTGTGGCGACAGACATTGTGGAAGGCTTTGATGGAACCCTCCTTGGTCTTGATGAGAAAATACTGTAAGCCAGTCACAGTAAACTGGTAGTAGTCACCAGCCTTCTTAAATCTCGAAGTGTGTGTGCAAAAGAGCCAGGACTTGTGAAAAATGGCTCTCTTTTCTAACTCGAAGACTTTCTCAGAAGTCCACCAGGATGCTGGCAAGGTGTGCTCACCTGGCATCAACTTGCCTGCTGGTGCTGCCTCGAGCTTGGGAGCAATTGGACTGACAGTTTGAATGGGTGCCATACTAGTAAATTCGATGTGGATATCAAACTGATGTTATGCGGATTCTGGCAAGTCTTCTATTTATTTGCGGTCAATCTTATCTAGGTTCTGGACCCTGTCCACGTAAAACCTATCTTCCCATTGGTAGACCCCAGATAAGCTATATTATCCCGTGCATCCTTCACCTGTGCGTCACGCGGTTCCTTTCTGCATACACTCGCATATCTAATCAAAGATAACCACCGCGAATTTTAACTTAATTTTTGCAATAATTCATGTAACCGCACTATCTCCTGCGCGACATCCAGATCGATGCTAGATGCAAGAATGGTGTTGAGCACGAAATCGCTTTCGGGTTGCACTCTGTATAGGTCCACCAATTCCAGAAATTTCTCCTCTACTCCTTCAGGGTTATCTAGTTCCTGCGCTTGGAGCGCGGTTTTCAATATCACTGCATGAGCCAACAACGAGTTGATTACCACCAAAGACTTGAAGCCCACATATGACAAAACCTTGTGCTCTGCATTTTGTCTCTGGAATTTAACCGATTCCGTGATGGATGAAATGGTGTTTTTGGCGAGGTTAAAGAGCAATGGTCGAATGTTTCCCGTGAGCCATGAGAATGGGAGTCGCATTAACGGAGCGTTGACATCTTCCACTGATATCGAGTCAATTAGGAGTTTGGCTCCGAACAATGCCTGTAGAACAGTAGACGATCTCTGTAAGATAAAGCTCGTGAATTCGACCCCGCTCATCGTCAAAGGGATCACACTCATGAATAGCTTGAAGCATCGCGTATAAAGTATACCTTCTTCCCTGGCTTCTTTTTCACAGCCAAGATACAAATCCACTAATTTCGAGGTTTCGCTGACATCATCATTAGAAATCGACTCCGTGATGCCATTCACATGCGAGAAAGCTGCGTTGTTTATAGATCCAGAAAGCAATGCTTGAAACAATGCCTTGTTCTTTGGCTCTCTAACCAATAGCTTCACAAAGCAATCAACCGCGAACGGTAGATAGGAATGGGTGGATAGCGAGCAACTAGGAATCGAAAACTTCTTATCGGACCTCCCCGCATATTCAGTAAAGTTCGGTCCGAACGATGAAAGCAAGAGATAAGTCAAGAATGCTTCTTCAAGGGTGTCAAGCTCCATATTATTCGCATTCCGATCCAACATCAACAAGCAATCTTTCAACAAGCAAAGCCTCTTTCTCTCAAATGCGAAAGCCTCCGCATTGGCAGCCACAGATTTCACAATCTTAAAGATAAACCTCTTGAATGATGGGCTGTGCGACATGAAATTGGAGCTTTCATCTGTAAAAGAAAGATTCCTTAGGGTCATGGTCGTGGTAATCAAGCTATCGACTAGAAAAACGACATCGTTCGAAGCACCCTTGGTCTGCACTTTGCTGAAGTGATGCTTGTTTTCATCTCTGAAATTGCGCAAAGAAGACATGAAGTCTGGCAAATGGCATTTGGTCACTTCCAGGGTCTCTTTTGAGCTTACGGGCAGCTCTGTTGTTATTTCTTCTGGCGTAAACAACTCGTCAATGTCCATATCTGAATCCTCGTCTTCGATTAATTCGCCAGTTAAAGAGTCTACCACATAAGTCACGTCCTCGCCTCTCATCACGTTGTTTCCAGCGTACTTCTGAAATATGTCGTCAATCACGGTGGGCTTGCTCGAAAGATCTTCGTCGTAATCGCGCTTGTTGATATTCTGTTGCATGATCTGGTCTAAAATTTTGGAACCCAAATCTACCAACGCATTCAATAACTCAGGAGCATCTGTAAGATTAAAATGAAAGCTTGCATCAGTGGTAGTGACGAGGAGCGTGTTCAACGCAGACGACACCTCACCTGGATTGTTGGGTGTATAGCTTTTCAAGGCCATAATCAAAGCATGGATGTTCAAAGACCCGAGCTCAGGAGCAAAAAGGTACACTGGTTTCGTAAGGTCGATTTCATCTCCCAACTCAGAGATTCCCTTCAAAAACATCTTTCCGTAAGAGTCCAGCTGCTTTTTTATCGGCACATACTTTCTGATAGTGTTGGGTGTTGCATTGTCTTGGGTCCCTGGCGCCTTTTTCGAGCTCAAATTGGGAGTCTTCTGTTGAGACTGCGATGCTCGTTTCAGAGTTTTTGATTGAGGCGAGGAAATAGACGGCTTCTTTGATTGCAACTGAGGCGATTCGCTATTAGATGGAGGAGACATTTGTGATCCTTTGATGGGTATGCTCGATGTGGGAGTAGAGGCATTTGCAGTGTTGGGTGCTTTTGACGCGGAGGGTGTCATGTTATGTGGAGAATTTATGACTTCCGGCGAATGAAATTGCCTCAGTGTTGGTTCAGATTGATTTTGAGATTCAGATCTCGGGTTAAAATCAGTAGGCATTGCTTGCATAGAAGCTGACATAGGGGTCTGCGCCAGTTGAGATTGCGGAGTCGATGAAGCTGTCGGTGGCTTTTGCATTTGCTGCTGTTGTAAGCGCATGAAAAGTTGCCTTTGAAACTGAAGCCTTCGGCTTTGAATATCTTTCTGGCCCTCCTCTGTCAGCGTGTACTGCTCGTACGGAAGAAGGTATTGCAAATAGCATGAACCCAACTGTTTTTCAACTTGCTGCTTAGCCTTAAGATTGGTTTGGAAGTCGAAACCCTCGAACAACCCGAGCTTGTGGCAAATCGAGGACCATTCTGTTATCTTGTTGGAAGGCTGGTTTAGTATTTGGATGTTCTTGAGCACCGCCTGCATGCCTCCTATTTTTCTGCCGAGAACTTGCAAAGCAAGCAAATTGACCTTCTTGTTATTTATCATGGGGTACTGTGTTATTGGCGTTCCACGACGGGCCATGAAATCACTAAGTGTCATTTGGAATAGCTCGTGTTGCAATTGGGCAATTTGTGCTGGGCTGGGTTTTGAGCCCAAGCCTCCTTGTGCCTGACCTGTCTGGCCCACTGACATTGGATTGTTTTGTGTTTGAGACCCTTGGCTGTAGGAGTTCTGCATCGATGTGACCGAGTTCTGGCGAGACCCGAATTGTCCTTGGTTGTGGGGACTTTCGCCTGCCATCGGCCCCAGTGCCATGTTATTAAAAGAGTCTTGAGGCATCCCTCCCATTCCATTGACCCGATTCTGCATGGCATAGTTTTCTGCACCCACTTGGTCCTGGGCTCGCTGGTGAGGAAGGGGTACTCCATCGTGGTGTTGTTTTTGTTGTTGCTGTTGCTGTTGTCGATGAAGCATTTGCTGATGCATCACTTGCTGACGCATTCTGGATAACTGATCTTTTTGTTGCGATTGATCCATCTTTGGAGACGGCACAAGTCCAGCCTTCTGGCCTAAAGCACCAGCCTGACTTAGGGATTCTTGTTGCCTGGCAAACATAGGAGAGTTTTTGCCGTCAAAATTGGAAGCATGCATTTGGCCAGGAGTTCCAATTTGCTGAAACTCTTTTCCCTCATACATGCCGTCGTCCTTTGAAGGTTGCATGGGTGGGGCTAACTGTTGCAGGTGCCCTTGTTTAGGTTGTTCAAACGAGCTATCCTGGGGCCTTCGAGTGAAGTCGTCAAACATCGTACTGGCCATGTCTTCTTCACCTCCTTCATTGGGGCCCAGCTGGAACGCATCTTCATTGAACCAAAAGTTCGACATTGGGTTGAGCTGCACTGTAGTTGTTTAGAAGGTGATTTTTGGTTAGACAACTGGAATACGCGCGTCACGTGCTGCTGCCACTACGCGAGCTTCAGCTCTGCTACGAGCCTATTGTGTTAAGAAATCTATGATATACCAATTATCTTCTGTTGTCTGAGGAATGGCTTCTAGAGCCTTCGACAACCAAATTCCAGCTATTACTAACTGCACCCATCACCAGAAGTACCACCACTTCTTGAGACTTTTGGATAGAGCTTTGTAATGCTCCATCTCGCCCCAGCAGTCTCTACCGTACTCACAGCCTGCCATGTTAATCACAAAATCGCCCTCCTTGTAGAAAAATTGCGGGTCGTTTGCCATGTCAGCACAAGCCCCTGGAGGGAAAGCATTCACCTCTCTCAAGGGCAAAAAGCCAATTCTCTCCCTAATCCAAGGCTGTGTGGAGTACAACGACTCCAATGCATCTTGCTCCTTATGTTCCCAGTTCATGTGCATTTGCTCATACATAGCAGGATCCCACCAAATATCCAACAACATCTCGGACCAAGAGGATCTTCTCATCAAAAAGGAGCCTAAGTTGAAGCCACCGCAGTCCTGGGTAATCACCATGTCTATAGGAGCTTTGTAATCAACGTAAGGCAACTCCAAGGGAATATTCAAGGGGTTGAACGTGTCCAAGGTTCTGTAGGTCGCGTTCTCGAGGTTGTTCAAGAACTTGTCCTCTAACAGTGAGTATGGATCCATAATGTAGGTATGTAAATCCAACCACCAGAACCACTCGGACTTAGGGTACTGTCGCATAGCTTGTTTCATGATGTCCACTTTCTCCCACGACTCCCTCCACTCATGGGAATATCTTTTCTTGACGGTCATGTCCTTGATCGTCAAGCCATAGCCGTGGCGTCTGGCGTATTGCTTTTTGTTGGCGATGGACGAACGTTCCACCGACCATTCCTGAGGTCCTTTCCATTTGAATACACCTCCTCCCTCGTTGGCGGCTAAAATGATCACCACTTTCGGATCACTTTTCGATATGTAGTGTGGGATGAACGGTGCAGACGTAAACAAGGAGAGAAAGAGCAAGACAGCAACCGTCAAAATGATCTTCTTGTTCATGAGCATGAAGTTTGAAATGCTGTCGCCGAGACCCTTGATGCCGTTATCAAGCTTGAAGTACATACTCTTCAGCGGCTTGTAAGTATTTGTGTATGCGTCTCCGACCAGCTTTTCATCAACATCGGAGTGAAGTGGAATAGTCGAGTGCTGGAGAGAAAAGCCACGACTACTCATTTCTCTGGGGAGTGTTTGGAGGTGGTGTGGGATCCTGTGTCTTTTTTCGCTTTCATCTGGTGGTTTGTGCAGGTTGTTTTGAGGTCTACAGTCCACCACTTTTCCTCCTCATAATACTCTGGATGCTACTTTCTACGGCTTAAATCGACACTTGGTATCCCTTACTTTGGGTTATCAGGCGTTCGCTGTCTATCTCATGGCTATCTCAACGGAAGCAAGTTCTGCTCTAGACAGCTTTGTCTGCATAGTGGGCATTCCGGACGCTCGCGTACCCAATCGACAATACAATCCCAGCAAAACATGTGGCCGCAGTTAGCCGCGGATGGATTGACCATGGATGAAAGGCAAAGCATGCAGCTTCGGGAGTTTTCGGGGATGTACGGAAGAACTTTGGGGTCCGCGAGGTCCAAGCCCACTTTCTCGTTCAACTTGGGGTCCTGTTCTAGAATGTCATTGACTTTCTTGATACTCCCAACTGACCTGTAAATGTTGTAATCCTCGGAAACAAGCGATGGTTCTTCTTTGGGGTCCTTGCTATTTTGCTTGATGTATTGATTTGATTTGATGAGCATCTTTACTGCGAACTGAAGAAGCATGATGCATCCCAAGAACGAGTAGTTACCCGTGCTCTGGAGCTGTTTGGGGTCTTTGTTGTGGCCAAAGGCGTATCTCATGCCAAACACTCTTTTTGAAATGGAGTAAAACAGCCCTTCAAAGTAGAAGACCGCAATGTGAATGTTCATGATGGTGTCTAGCAAGCTGGGGTAGGAGGTGAAGACCTTGGAGAGCCACGACTTTTCCGTGCTTTCGTCCTTGGCCTTAAGCTTTCTCACGAGCCTCGTGACAAAGTATGGCAAAACCACAAGCGAAAGCGTGAACATGAGTCTCTTGTGTAGCTTGGGGAACCGCTTGCCCAGGCGGTTCACGTAGATGATATCGACATACTCCTCGCCTAGGGTCCGAGCTCCCAAAACGGTCGTGGCCAAGTAGTAGATCAACTTTCCAAACACTGTTATTTCCTCAGGATACGAATTCACGTACCTCTGACCCTTGACGATCTTCAACACCTCTTCTATCTGCGATCGGAGTGAGCTCGAGAAGTAGGTATCTTTTTGGTTTGCACGCACTGACATTAGTATAATTTCGAAGGTAGCATTGGCTTGTTGGTATCCTACATACCTATAGTGGCAGCATCTGCGTAGGGTAGCGCATTAGGATTGGCTCTGAACATGACTGGTGAAATGTGGAGAACATAATTTCCCGGTGAGAAGCATGAGCCGCGGCCTTGCCTCCGTACATCAGTTCATCTAACCTGTTGCCATTACTTTGGCTCTCGTCTATACACCATTTTGGAAGGGCAATTAACTTCGCCTAGTTTAAATAAATAGATCTTATGCGTTGGTTATGTTTAACAAGGAATGATTGCAGCGTGTGAAACGTTTCTTGTAGTCCCTTGATACTTTCGGCTGCAGTTACTTCCTGGGAAAGCTTATTCTAGACTGTCCTTTCTTTCTGACTCGGGGTCCATCAGGGGCGACCTGAGCCTCCGAATTAAGTTTGGATGAAAGCTGTAGGGCGTAATGGTAGTCGCTGTGCTCAAATACATCTTCGACTGTCAATTTGCAAGAGTCACAATACTTCGATTTCATTAAAGCCTTGAGATTCTTTTCGCTCCAGTCGTCGGGTTCACTTTCACTTTCAGCCTTTTGGGGCTTTTTCGCTGGTGGGAAGTCGTGCAGACTTCCAGTATCATTAGAAAGCTCCCTGACTCTTTTTGTCTTGGGACTTTCACTTGCCGCTCTTTCCACTTGAACACTGGTATTAAAATCGTCAAACAACTTGTTCACGTACAGTCTATCTTCCTTGAAAAGACCCTTTTCTTTGACTGCGGGCAGTGGTGTGCTATCACGAGCTTGGCGAACTTCGGATTCGTAATCTGCAAATAATTTTCTCACATAAGAATTATCCTGATGGCGTTTCTTGATTTTGGGAACCTCGATAGGCTTTGGAGCTTGCTGGTTCACCTCTTCAAAAAGACGCCTCAAGTCCTCCGAGGTTGCCGTCGAGGAGCCTTTAGAGACCCCATAAGAATCTATGAGATTCAGATCTGTAGTGGTAACAAAATTGGAACATACGATTCCCATGTTGGCCAAACTGAGGCAGCCTACCTGGTCCAAGTGCTCGTCCGTGGGCTTAATCTTCTTGTAAATCGTGGTGTTATCACTTGCTTTGAGATTATCCATCAACTCGCATAGAAGCCGACAAGCAGTGGACTCTAGAAGTTTCTTGAGCTTTTCTAGATCTTTAATCACAGGGATTTGGGTTTGTCGGGACAGTCGTGTCCACAGAGTGGTTGTTAGTTGAAGGCCCAAGGTCCTTGGCCGGAAGATCTTCTCTCTTTCGTCTCCGTTTTTCTGCAGAATAGAAAGATTGAGATTCTCGTCGTCAAGCTCGATAAGCCTTCCGTACAAGTCACCGACGTAAACACGAATCCAATCAAAACAGTCGCCAATAGTATTCACCGGATTATGGGATTGGAAGTTCTTCCGTGACATCATCGATTTCACTGATGTCCTGAGCTTCAATTCCTGGCGGTACTTACCCCTGGATAGATCGTAGACCTTTTGAGCCAACAGCTCCTCGTCAGCAAATTCTAACTTTAGCTGATCAAGTGTCCAATTGCTCCGTAGGTATGACAATGAGTTAGTACCTGCAGGTGCTTCCAACTTCTGCAAGATCCGCTCGCCTAGCTGCCCGCCCATTTGATTGAAGTCCTTCAACTCAAAGTTGTTGAGAAACGGGTACATTGCTTTGGGGCGGACAATTGTTTGGAAGTCAGGTTTAACAAAGCCACCCGCTAGCTTTGCGACCGTTTTCGTGCTTGCCAAGCCACCGGATGTAGTGTACTTGAGTTCTTTGTAGACCTCGCCTCGAATATGGAACAATATCTCGGAGCCTATGAGCATGCAGATGTCATCCCAATCAGAGACGACGGCGCTAGTGCTCTCCTTGGTGTTTTGCGCAGAAACTTCAGGTTGGAGGTTGCTTGTGTATTCTGTCGAAATTTCCTCCGCTGTAGGGTAAATCTTACCCTGCCATCTGAGATTTGCAGGCAAGGTCTCGGGAGCCGTGGGCAAATCTTCATCCCCCCTCAACCTCAGCAATTGTGGAAAGAGCTCGAGGAGCCGTGTGTAGACAAGCCTTCCCAAATCCAAATAGCACTCATCCACACTTGCTTTCTCCACCAAGTCACACTCCCGACTCAAAATTTTGAAGATTTTTCTCAGCTCTCTGCGGTAGGGATCTAGACTCACCTTGTTCACGGCCTGATCTGGCAACCTGTCAAGGTATTGCCAATGCGAGTCTCCTTTTTTGAAGACAGCAGCGTGTCCAACAATGAGTCCAGGACACTTTTGCTTTGCCGAGGCAAGTGTATCCATGCGGCTTATGCCATACTTTCTGGCAGCGTAGGAAACAGCAATCAAAGATTGCCACTGGCAACACACAACTGGATCGTCCAAAGAGCAGTTAAGACGGATCTGCTCGCACTGGGCAAAGAACGCATTCATGTCGATCAATGCTATCACAGCTAGAGGCAGTAGGTATGCCGCTGACGGGTCATTGAGCATCTCCAAATCAGACGCCTTGAAATGAGAGGGCAGAGTGGACACCTCTATTAATTTCTCATCTTTTCCAGGCAGAAGTACTGACATGATACGACGAGCATGGGCGTGGTGAGACGTTCAGATTCTGTCTTCAGCTGAGCAAGCCTGAGTTCGAGCACCAATCGATGCAACGGTCCTTTTGATACTTTTTAAGAAGGCAAAGGAACACTATGTTGTATTCTTTTTATTCTTTAGGACATCTTCAGAAAAAGGCCCGAAATTGAATTTTCTAAGTAAGATATTCTTCTCGGGAAATGCACTGACTTGTAGATTTGAGTATCGTCTGGTATCCTTTCGCAGTACTCAGCCGCAATTGCAGGAAACTTCGAAACAGCCCTGCAGAGTGAGAAGCTTCACTAATACACTGACATGCTTATGTATGAATTTCTAGAAGTTGATTAAGGATCAACAAGAAACACTACTCAGGCAATTTAAAGCGATACACAGCAAAAGGGAGCTGTTGATCTCCGGAAGTAGTAGGGGTAAACAGGGGTCACAACCAACGTATATTTTCTGGACTCACTTACGCAGAAAAAACTAGAAGATAAGCACGACTATGGCTCACCATAAACCAATTTGATTTTTTATATATTATGAGTTTATAATGCGTAGAAATTGAAATTATGTAAAATCCGATATGGTGTAATGGCTAGCACAGTTCGCTCTCACCGAGCAGATCGGGGTTCGATTCCCCGTATCGGAGTTTTTTTTCTGCATCTCTTTTTGCTGCCTTAAAATTAAGCTTAGTAGAAATGCCTGTCCGAAGTTTCTAGAAGCTCATTGTTTCGGAGACTTGAATCGCCACATTGTACCCATGTAGGTCTGTCGGCTCCAGAAGCGGTGCCGAGCCGGGCCCGTTCCATGCGGCTCGGAGATAAACTGGATTCCGCTACAGGAAAATTTCACACAGTATCGGGCTCTCAAACTTCTGACTCCATCATGTTTTTCAAAAAGGAAAAAAAGCCCGTTCCTGAGGTGAAGGTCAACGAGGAGGTCACCTACGTCCCCTTCGAAACTCCTTCAACAGAAAGCAAGGTACCGGAGGAGCACATCTTGACGGCGGAACAGAAGAAGAAGTATGCCGAGGTCTACAGTCACTTCGCAAAGGAGGACCTTACCATCGCCCAGGACGAGGAGAGCTTGAAGCAAAAAAACGCTAGCAAATACACGCCCCTTAGCCGAGACGAGATCGCCTGGTTGTCCCGAGAATGCCTCTTGCGGTACTTGAGGGCTACCAGCTGGAAAACAAAAGAGGCAATCGACAGGATAGAGGCAACGTTGGTTTGGAGAAGAGACTTTGGCCTCTCGAGCATGTTGGAGAAAGACAACAAGTTGAACGGGTCTGTTGTGTCGGTTGAAAACGAAACAGGAAAGGAGGTCATCTTGGGCTACGACAACGATGCCAGACCCTGTCTTTATTTGAAGCCAGGAAGACAGAACACCAAGACAAGCCATAGGCAGGTGCAGCACATGGTGTTTATGCTCGAGCGCGTCATTGACTATATGCCCTCGGGCCAAGATTCGCTTGCTCTCTTAATAGACTTCAAGCCGTCCTCTGCGGGAACAGTCAGCACCAAGATTCCCCCAGTGGGCATCGGCAAAACGGTCTTGAACATCTTGCAGACACACTACCCAGAAAGATTGGGCAAGGCGCTTTTGACCAACATTCCTTTCGTTGCGTGGACATTCTTGAAGATCATCCACCCTTTCATAGACCCCTTAACGAGGGAGAAGTTGGTGTTTGACGAGCCTTTTCCCGAGTATGTGCCTGTGACACAGTTGGACAAGGATTTCGGTGGCCTGGTGAACTTCGAATACGACCAGGCCAAATACTGGGAAGAGATGATACGCATTTCCCAGGTCAAGAAGCTGCACTACATGGAGCGGTTCGACAAGTTCGGGGCCAGGGTGGGCTTGTCGGAGTATGACATGAGAGGCACCTCTGACCAGGTCAGATACCCTGTTGATTGGTACAGTTCATAGCCGACTTCAAGGCTCATTATGCATTATTTATTCCTGTAATATGTCTATGTTAGATTCTTCAGTAATAACAGTCTTTGGGTAATTTAATTCAACCCCTTTGCTTTGCAGAGATCAGATTTGTCTGAAAGCATACATAGTCTCGCGCCTTGTCTTCACCACTCCAAACATACACTCATATTCGCCTACTTATGCTGAACGATATCTCTAGGTAAACAACTTTGCACACTTGCGTCTCTCCTGTACGCCTGTCCTCTCGCACACCATCGTTTCCCAATCTAGCGCCATCATCTGGCCTCCGGCACCGCCTTCGCTTCTCGCAAATACAACGCCCAAGTCGTTTCTCGCCGTGGTCAAGTAGTAGTTGGAACCGTCTCCCAACGAAAGCACCACGGCCTTCACCAAGTCTCCGGGCCTGAACGAATCGATGATCTTCACCTTATCCCTGTCAGTAGACCGAACATCCTGCGTTCGGATTATGCCCTTGAAGTTCTCGCCAATGTCCAACGGCTGTGCTCCAGCGAGTATGCTTTGGCTAGAAGCCACGGCGGCGTATGAAGACAAGATCTGCAGGCCTCCGCCCATGGGTATAGATAGATGCGCAGAGGAGCCAGTGGAGCCCAACCCTCCGTCGGGTGCAACGTTCCCGAAACCATAGACACACAAGATTTCACAAAACGCCTGCTTCAAGTTGAGTCTCGAAATCCTCACCAACACCTCGTCGCCCTCGCGAGGCAAATTGGTGGCGGTAGCTTGTACGGTTTCAGACGCGGACGCATCGATAGTGTCGGCGTACTTGGAGTACTCATTGTGACGCCCGGATAACACAGACACAAGGTACTTTTTCACGGGGGGATCCTGGTCGGCTTGCCTGTCCTGTTCCTGGATCTCCTGCACTAGTTGTTTCCCCAACACAGTTGCCACAACCACAGGGATGACTTTAGATCCACTGTTGATGGACGAGATGGCAGCGCCCTTACCAGGAATGTACCGCAGGATGACCTCGCCAGTGTTGCCGGCCTCCGTTTTATACTCCGGGAGCAAGTATTGCCCGGGAACCACTATAGACATGGAAAAGAAGATGTGTTGAAGGCATCGCGCGAAGAAGCTGGCAAGCGAAAACCTCCCCCACGCAAACAGCCCCCCGACGGACTAGTCTTGGGATCTTGGGAGCCGCAGCAGCACAGTCCGAGAGACCAGGGCGCCGTTTCCTGCTTCACGTAAGGGCATCTTTGACGGGACGTGCACCTACCACACTGCTACAGGCGGATCTCGGTGCCTCCACGCACCCCAATGACTTCTTACCCTTCTTACGTGGACGGAAAGCCCCCGGTGATTACCCTCAAGGAGTACGACACCGCGCCATGGGCGGGGACCACATGCGTCGACAAAAAGGATGGCTCGTACTTTATTGTGGTGATGGAGAAGCCCTCTACAGTGGTGGCCAGAGTGCATGAGAAGGACAACGAAACTTTGGACACCATTTTCAAAAGTGCCCACAAAGACTTCTCCGACCAATTGGTGGAGCACAAGGGCGCCGTGCCTAGAAAATAGTGGGGTAGTCAGCGGCCCGTGTTGTCACACTGCGCTATGTAGTATTATGTATACACATCAATGCAAACTAGAAAAATTGCGTGTAGCAGATGCTGTCCGAATGCACCTCCATGTTTGCCTTCAACTCGTTCAACTCATCCTTGATTTGCTGCGCCAAAAGGGGCGTCAACTGGTTGCACGTGCCGATCTCCGGGTGCCTGTCGTACTCGTCTTGGTGGTATGTGTCGTAGAGAATGATGCGAGACGAAAAGTTGACCCTGGGTTTCGACGACGCAATGGTGGGCAGTGCCATAGGCGATTTGCGAATCCGTGACATGAACGAGCTCAACAGCTTGGGGCTCGATGCGGCGCTGTGGTCGGATATCGATGGGATTCGGTTGTGGTGGAACGGGATCGATGATCTCGGTGGCTGTAGGTCCAAGACATTTCTCATGTGCTGCTGTCTTCTGGTGCTGGAGCTGCTGTTGTTGCTCAAACTGTATCTCTTGTTGCTCTGCGGCGTTGAAACCACCGAGTCTTCCGAGGTGGTTGCCGTGGGAGAGTCTATTTCGACTTCCGATTCAGAGTCTTCATCGGAAGAGCCGAATCCCTGGCCAACTGGCGAATTTTCGAACAGGTCATGGTCGAAGTGAATCAGCTGGTGTGAGCCGGACTGCACCAAAACCTTGTCTTTGAAAACAGACCCTTTGAAGCCTTTGAATGACATGGAAACTGGTCTTGTTCCCTTGCTTGGGTTCCGCTCGGGTTGGGAACTCTCCACAGCAAACTCGTAAGTCTTCTCCAAAGGCGACGTTATTTGCTGAGCGGGGCTCGCCACGCTGAGTTGGGGAGTTTCCGAGGGTTCTAACTCGGGACTTGACGTCGACGAAACCATTATTATATCAGGAGTTTCCACTGCGGGCGAGTTCTCGACATCATCGTCATTAGGTACCGAGCTATCTGGCTCGGGTTCTTGCGTTGGAACATCCGCGGCGGATTCGTATCCAATCGGTGACTCTGTAGCAATAACATCGGGAGCCCCTGTTTCAAAAGAGCCCCGGGGCGAAGCCACGCTTCCATCCCCGATGGAGGGCGAAGCTGCGAAATCAAGGTTTTCAATGTCAATGTAATCTGTAAACTCGATGAAATCAGTAAACCGTTCGTCACTCATTGAAGCAGGGGACTTTTCGTGCCGGTCAAGTAAAAGAGGCTCCAATTTGTCAGCCTTTCTTGGCGAGCCTCTGGAACTTTCGATACCATCAAAGCCGAGAAGATCTCTTCTTAGCTCGCGACTGGACAGGGAGTTCTTGAGAATACTACCGGAATTCTTCGTAGATGGTTGGCGCAATACACCGACGTCCGCCCCAAACACGATGTTCTCATCGGAACCAGTGTAGTTGATGAACGAGCTTCTTTTGGTATTGGACTTGATAGACCGCATGGACCTCGACCGTTCTATAGAGCCAATGCTCTCCACCTCATGAGGATCGAGGAGCTTAGGGAAGAGCGCTTCTCCAGCTAGCTGGGCATTCAAGCTTCTATTGGATGCTGACTTGATTGATCGCCCTGCCATAGGCGAGTCATTGAAGCTCCGGCCATTCCCTCCGTTGAAGCTATCTGCATCATATGAAAGCGAGAATGGAGAGCCCATATCAACGGGGTTTTTTGGGTCAAGTGACTGGCCAAAAAAGCTGGACTGTGGGCCACGTATGGACATGATAGGGGAAGCTTCCGGACTTGAGTGTACATCTGCAAACTCCGCATTGACCCTTGATGTATCTTGATAATGCTCCACCAAGAAGTCCGAATCATCGACTTCTCGAATGGTCTCGCCCTGGTGGACCAAAGCCGTCGAAGGTGGTTCCATTGAAAAAACACTTGGTGAAGCCATAGATTTCTGGTCTAGCGTCGGACTCTTCTTGGGCATGCTTGAAGAAGTGAGCTTTGGTGTGGAGATTTTGGATGGTGAGATAGTAGGTGTTGACACTTTGGGAAGGGGCTTATCTTGCTGCTTAGTAGCTGAAGATTCCGGGTTTACAGCTCTCTTGGGCAGGCTTGGGATTTTTGCCCCGCCAGTCGCCATGCTGGCATTTGCGTCGCTCTTTCTTCTCGCAAACAAGCTTTTGCGGGCTTCCGGCTTCTTAGCCTTATTGTCGGACGGCGACGACGGTGGGATTGCGGGCTTTTTAAAGGAGCTAAAGTCAGGAGTGGATCTCGATTTATGACTTAGCTTCACCGGCTTGCTTGGCTCCTGTGTTTCTGGAACAAGGTTCAACTGAGAAAGAGAGTGATTCTTGGACTTGGACTTGAACATGGTCCGAAAACTAAACCTTTTCGTGTTGATGGGCTTTTCTGGCACAGGTTTTGGCTTACTGAGCTCTTTGGTCTCCTCTGCCTTTGCGTTATGAGTCTGCAGAGATGATTTTTTTCTTGGAAGCTCTTTCGAGGGCATTTTTGGAAGTGCTTTAGAGGTATCTTTTGCAGGAACGGGGTTTGAAGCCGCAGAAGTGTTTGTTTCGAACAGCTTTCCCGTTGGACTTGGGAAGTCGAGTGAGTCAAGCATGGACAGGTACTTTGCCTGAGGTTTCACGCCGACAGGTTTCCTCTCGTCGTTTTCTTGCTTCCGCATGGCCTGATCATTGGTTTTGGAAGGCTCAACCGACTTTGCCGTGTTGACTCTAGTATTGTTTTCTTGCTTCGGGATGACGGCTGTTGCCTGACCTAGCTCAGCCTCTGGGGGCCGAACTATTTTATTGGGATCAGGATATTGCGGAGTCTTTTCAGCCGCTGTACTTTTCAAAGACAAGCTGGGTGACACAGAGATCGGCTCATATGTGGGGGTTGAGTCGGAAGCATCGAAGACCGGTTCAGCGTCGTGGTCAGCGCCGCCCATGTCAGGGGTTCTATCCCCGGAATCTTGGACAGGGCTCAACGTAGCAGCGGACGCAGAGTAGCGTTCTGGCAGCGGGTACTCAAACTGCCCGGGTCGTTCAGAAGATGCAGTCTGGAACGTTGCCACCGACAAAGCCAGCGCAGTTTTCTGCACATCGTGCGGCCGGAAAGGAGCTTCCTGACTTGCGGCTTCGTCCTTTGAGGGAGCCGGCTCCTCCTCCTCCTCTATGATAGTCTGAGGAAGCGGAGCGCTCAGAGGGTCCTCCTTATTGAGTATTCTCTCCAAGGCGATCAACGACGGAGAAGCCTGGAGAGGCCCCGATTTGGTCAGCGAAATGGAGCCCGGTTTGGAGTGGTTATTATTCAGGCGGTCGCTCTGTTTGGGCGACTCCTGGAGGTAAGCACTTATCAGCTGTGACAGAGCGGAATTTGGCAAGACCGATTTTTTCAAATTATAGATGTGGTTGGATGATGACAGCCCCGAAATGACCGAAGACGACGTGTAGAAGTTGTCGTTCCACAAGGCATCGCCAAAATCAGTTTCCTGTCCCGAAGTGGCCATTGTGGGCGTGAGCTTCGGCGGAGGCCTTGGAAGGAGGCAGATAAACTCGCACCTGGCCTATAGATAGGAGTCTGGGAATAACTTAGACTGCCTAAGGAGTTACTCGCAGGTGTTTATGGTGGAGCAGACTCAAAAGCGAGGGTTAGGCAGCGCAGTTACGGTGATCTAAGGTGTGGAAGAGAAGTGACAATGTCCAGACTTTCGGCCGGTCGCGCCCAGTGCGAATCACAACGGCCCTTGTATTATGCATTCTACAATAAGGATGTTCGGGGACTTTACGCATCGGGTGTAATTTGAGGGTGCATAGCAACCAAGCACAGGGGAGTTTGCTCGTTCCGACCAGGCGGTGGGGGCGGAGGAGATGGGGCCATGATCATCGTAGCTGCGCCATTTTTCATGTCGCTAGGCTACGGCGCGGCGGAGTGCATTACATCGTGCATATAATCCGAGGACAAAATTTCCGTTCCTAGTCTAATGAGACGCGTACGCGAATGCGGTGCCCCGGCGCTGGGCTCGTAAATGCCCTACAAAGTGACTTTATACACGATAAATTAAACTCTAATACACAACCATAGATCCAGATCTATCCGCCTGGGTGTCGGTATACACAGTATCCGCAATCCCATCCGAGAGCAATGTCTAGACAATGGTACAGTCCGATTTCTTGCCCAAGAGTCTGGTCTTCCGCTTGGACTTGTCCTTCAACTTCGAAGCCGATGCAGGTGTCAAGGGTGCTACAGGCAGCCCCTTGTGCAACGGCTTTGTGAGGAGGGGCTGTGGAGAGCTGAGGGTTGAGGACATGATGGAGGTAGCCTCTGTGAGATCGGAATGCCCGCCGAGCGAGGCGGCCATGGAGTTGACCTCGAAGTCGCTGGTGTAGATCAGACCGGTGCCCGCGTTGTCTTCCAGAGATTCCAGAGTACGCTCGGCCCGGATGACTGGGTCGATGCCAAACTGGATCAAGGAGTTGGCCAAGTACAAGTAGAACTTGATCCAGAGCACCTCGGACTCGTGCGTGAAGGCGGTTCCAAAGCGGCTGTAGAAGGCCTGGATGAAGGCCTCGCCCAACAACTCAAACTGCGCAGGCTCGATGCCGAGGATCCGGGAGTGGCGTTTGCCCAACTGCAAGAAGTACTCGTCGAGACTGGACAAGTTCTCCAAGCAGTTGATAGCGAGGGTCAACACGCCGGCCATGGACGCAGCTTGGTGCTTGAGCGATGGGTAGAGCTTCTCCAACTCCAGGTTCATCGCAAGCAAGTTCAGGTAGATCTGGATGCAGAAGGTCGACAGGGCGTTCAAAGAGGAGTTTCCGCTGCTGGAGACCCGTGGGAGCGGTTTTTCCTTGGCAAAAGCCCATGCCGATCCGGGGAAGGGCAACACCAGCTCCTCCACCGGCTCCTGTTCTTCCGTGAGCATCTTGTTCCATGTGTATCTGAGGAGGGCGATTTCACTGCTGGAGAGCTTGAGGCTCACCCTGTACCTTTCGGCCTGGACCACATCCGAGGCAATCGAGATGGAGGACTTGACCCTGGAGATGCCGTAGTTGTTTCTGAAGCCCGAGCCGTGGGACTGTTCGGAGGCGTTGGAGATGATCGACTCGGTGTCGAGAGATTCACGGTGCTTGGCAAAGGAGTGCTGGATCTTGAAGGAGTTGTTTAGGCGGCTGGGTTTCCTCTGCGATGGCATTGGGGTGGCGATCATTTTGTGCATCAATGAAATTAAAAAGGCAGGGATAGGGAGGAAAGGTGAAAATAGGCGACTGATATATGTAGATATTTAGGAGGATAATAGGAAAAAGTAATTCAAGGGGCTTATATATGAAATGTAAAACGGCTTAAACGTTAAGCGGCCATTCTTAGGATCGACACAATGCATGCAAAGATGTTGCGGTAATTCCGCTATACGCAGGCTTAGCCAACTTTCGACACTGTGCAGCAGGAATGTGGAACGACCTTCACGAAACAGAGCCCCTAACACGTGCTTTTGTGCGGGGGTACGCCCACCAAACCAGCTCTTCAAACAGCCCACGTTCCGTCCTACTACAACACCAAAATCCACCCTCTGGGAACACACAGCAAAGGGGCTTGTATGGCTGAGCTCCCTGTGCGGAGTCTAAAGCTTCGCGCCATCAATCTGGAGGATCGATCTGCTTAGCGGAAGGACATGCATGACGGTCACCCCAGCCACATGCTATCACCCATATGCAAAGCGCCCCAGAGCTGAAAAAAGCGGTGCGTGCTGATTGGTTTCTCAGCCATCAGGCGACGCGTCTCGCTGACCTTACCATAAGCCTCGACCTCAGGTCGCACGGAATCGGTTCCGCGGCTCCTTAGCCGGAAAATGCAAGCTTCTGGTAATGCATCTGTTATGCGAAGGTATTAAAACTATCTGCTAGGTCAGGAAGTACAGCGCAGACGATTCATGTGAGCAATACAATGTGAATGGAGCTGCATTGTCAGCTACACGACAGGACTAAAGTATGGATGGGATACGAGTGAGAACTCCGACTAGACAATAGGCCAAAAAGTGAGCCCAAAAGTAAGCCAAAAGTGAGCCCCAAAGTAAGCCAAAAGTGAGCCCAAAAGTAAGCCAAAAGTGAGCCCAAAAGTAAGCCCCGAAACAAGCCCCCAAACAAGCCCTAAAAAGCCAAACAAGACCAAAAAAACCCAACAAGCCAAGTAAGCCCAAACAATTACGAGCCAAGCTCCGAAATTTAAACTACACAATGAAAAACCCACAATGCCTGTCCGATGCTTACGCTCGTCGTCAAAGTCTGCTCCAAAGTGCAAACCTGTTCACCAACGGAATTGAGCGGATTTGAGCTCTGGGCCTGCAGCGCTAATTCGCTGCTGAGAGTGCCTGGCAGAGTTGTACACCCCTGGGCTTCTCTCTCGAAGGAGAAATCGGCGACTGCCAGAACGTACGAATACCGCTCCACCAAAAACCTTTGCAGCCGCCGTCTTTCAAAGCTGCCGAACAAAAGAGGCTCGCTTAGTGGAGCTCGGGTGGCTGGCAGCCTGCACTTGCTTTTTCAATAGGACATCGAGGACTTGCGCGCTCGATAGATGGCACCTTGCAACGATAGCAGCCGCATAATAGTAACGGCCGCGCAACCCTAACGGCCGAAAACCAACGGCCGCACATGTGGTGCGCTAAACGGCCAAGTCCGGTGGACCTCTCAGTTGTCCTAAAAGGGCAAAAAGGCTTGGCGACCTATCTTTTGGCGCTAGGTGAGATCTTTGGGTGCAAGCTCTACCAAGTAGGCTTCCCCGTTGCGGGCGACGGTCCGTGCGGGCGTGTGTTGGGGATACCCCGGCACGTGCTGCAGGCCCCATCCACGGCAATGCCGCCGACTGCCCAGCACAAGCATCGATTGTTCTCCCTAGCCCGGAGCCGAGCTGTCGACGCGTCTCAGCTCGGGTCAAGTTGAACGTAGTGCCAGCGTGCTGCATAGTAGCCCGGGACCACACGCGCCTTTGATTGCAGGGGGCACCGTGTACAGGAGCACAATCTACATGCACACATACATACAGGCATCTGCGGGCCGCGCGATCAAAGTTTCCTACACCAAGCTAGAGTCCTCGCTATTATACGTCTTCGTAATTCGCCATATCCTCCACGGGGATTTCTGTGTAGTAGCACTGGATGGCCCGCTGCAAGGCAGGCACCAACTTCAGCCACGAGAGCACCCGCACATCCTTATCCAAGCATCGTGGCTTGCGCACCCCGTAGTTCGAGATGCGCCGTGCGAACTGGGTCCGCGGGTCCGCGGAGTCCTTCTCCTCTATTGACCGCGTAGACCCTAGCGAGTTTTTCAGCCAGTAGGGCAGAAGGTTCAGCCGGATGCGGCCCTTTTCTCGCCGCCGCAATCCTGCATCCATCACCTTGATGTTGATCAACGTGTCTATGATGTTCACGAGCTCCACCGACGTGATGTAGTAGTACGATTGCGCAACCCCGTTGTCTACCAGCTCGTACCGGAGACACGACACCTCCGTAGCGTCCACCCCCGCCGGCGCACGCGACATAACAGGGTGCTCCTGCGCCAGGCCCACCATATGGAAGCTGCCGTGGATCACAGGCCCGTACTGCCGGGCCTCAATTCTGACAATCCTGCGCCCGTCGCTTAGCTCCTGCGGGCTCCACGGGACCTGGTTGATATCCTCAATCCGGGCACCGGTGATCTCGAGCCGAGTAGGCACGTACACCTTGCTAGGAGACATATCGAACGGAAACGGTTTTGGGCGGTTGGCCACGTTTCTGAGGTTGCGATATCGCTTCATGGGGCCAAACTTGCCGGCAAAGCCCTGGCATGCGGCGAGCAGCGCCGCCCTCGGAGGAGCCACTGGGAGTCTTGCGTGGGAATTATGAGAGCTGCGGATAGCTTGGGGTTGGAACTCTAACTCGGTCTCCAAATCCACGGTGTTGTGTGAGGAAACGGCGTCCAGCACCGAGTCTGCGGACGGTCTGTGGTAGGTTCGGGGCTCTGTAGTGTACACGGTGTGTGGAGAGTAGAAGTCGACGTCGGCCAGTTTCGCAGCCGAGAAATTTAAGCTATCAACTCTAAGCGCGCCCAAGCATTCTGCATAGGGCTCTCGCAGAAACGAGTCCCAGATTGCATCCTGCGGCTGGGGCGGGTTCTTCTCCTTGGCTGCCGGGAAATCTAGCGGATAGACGCCCCCGGCGTTGCCCCAGCCCCACCTGGGGTTTGGCTCTGGTCTGGGAAAGTATTGGCCTGGAAACATGGCTCGCTGGTAGCTTGTGGGGCCTTCGACCGGGGTTCGGTCGGCGGCAGGAGCTTCCAAGCAGTCCTCGCTTTTGATGAACTGGCCGAACGGTTGGATTTTGCTCTGCGGCAGGTACGACTGCTCATCAAGATCAATTCGGGGCAGGCAAAAGTTCTCCTGCTCAGGTGTGCATTCGTACGAAGAGTAGTCGTACGGTACGGGCTTGCATTCGTCCAGAACTGCCAGCATCAAAAGACCATGGCACTGGAGTGGGTTCCACTGTAATGCCCCCAGGGATGGGAAGTTTGGCTCCATGGAAAAATTCATGATTGGTAGAGAGTATGGTTTGTAGGTTCGCTCAAAGATGCCGCATATACTCCAACTCCGGGAAACATACGCATATATATGTGTCATGAATGGGGCAGCTTTAAATAGAGCCCCATCGCTTCCTGAAGACATGCATGCCGACACGGCGGAACCCTGTGATCAAGCAAATCTCCCGTGTGCACGAATAGATGCGGTGCGGCTATATGGCCATGCTTGGTGCTTGATGCAACAGGCCAGCCGGACTTAAGCCTACGGCTGGAATTTGCTTCCAGCCATAACACACATGAAGTGGGGGGCCAAAAGAGGATTTTTGACGTGTGTGTTTTGGTTGTTGAGCCCTGAGGGACGTGGTTTAGCGTCCTTGGTTTACCATTATCTCTCGTCGTAACGACGAAGGCCAGAATGCAACCTTACACTCGAAGCACACATGACTGTTTTAGGCGGGAAGACAGTATGCATGGCCGGGGTACTTCTATTGCATGACACAGAGCCCTTATTAAAAGTTCTTAAACAGAAAGCGTTACCGAGGCCAATTAAGGTCGCGTTGCATTACTTGTTTGCCCGAAATGAAGACCAGCAAGAATATGCCAGATGGCCTGCCTTGTGGGCGTTTAAACCACATCCTCTATTCAGGACCAAACCTAATGAAGTGTCGAAACAAGAGACTCCTGTCTTGCCACAGTCTGCAGCCGCAGAGCTCACAGTACACGGCTAGATGCAACACCGCCACTAAATCGTTCCACTTCTCAAGCGTCTTCGGCGTCTGCTGTCAACGCACCTTCTGATTCGCCTACCGTGGAACTAGCAAGTGCCATACGCCTAAGGAACCGCAATGTGCAGTGCGTCCTGCTGCAGCCTCTGGAAAGAGCATAGATTTGACGAGCAATTTATGTCGGCAGCCCAATAAGCTCGCAAGTGCCTTCCCCGTACATGTTGAGGGTGCCAAGCAGAATCTGTTTATGTATCGAACTGCTTCTACTAACGTGCACTGCGAAAGTAGCTAGTGGTTACACAGCGGCGAAGCAAGAGTTCGGTAGGGTTCGCAAAAGCCCCGATCTGGAGGCCCCACGCACAGGCGCAAGCTACGATGGACAGTTTGGCAGGGCTAAGCAGCCTTCAACGGGACGGCTGGTGGCATTGGACACGTGTTGCGTCGAGTAGCAGATGCACTTATGCGCGATTCATGGCCAGATGCCGTGCATTATGTACTAGGGCCCGGCACCTCTTCTGCCGGATACGTACGGCTGAAGACGCAATCAGCCAATGTGGGTGCGTCTCAGCGTCTCCCAAAACGACGAAATTATTCTTTAATAGGACAGCTACCGCAGGGCACGTCTTTTGTTCAGGCACATGATCTTTTGGCATTGACACGTTAGCCACTCATCTATTCGCTACACGAGCCGAACCAGCGTGTTTGCTGCGGGCACACCGGGCCAACTAAAGACCCAGCATGACCATCCAAAGACCTAGCATGACTCACCAAGCTCATGGCATCCATGTCCACTACGGCTGACACTTTCTCAATAGCTACGAATACTCTTCCTCAATAGCCTACGCATGCTCTGATGGTGTATTTATAATACTAATGACTCGACTTACACCATACTTAATTCTTCTTGTACTTGGGGTACAAGTTTTGGAATAAATACACATCACCCAAGATCAAGGCGGTGGCAATACCGGCGTGGATAGCCACAACAAGCTTGTTGTCGGATCTAATGTGGGCACGCTCCGAGTACACGAACCAGCCTGCCGTGGCACCCCCCGCAATCAAGGCCAACTGGGAGATGACAACAGGGTTTTGGAGCTCCGTCACAGCCTGCGAGGCGGTCTGCGAGTTGACTCTGGCGGAAACAGCGCTGGAAACCTGGGCGTAGGTGTCCTTGACATAATTGATGGCCTTCTCCAAGTATGGGGCAGCGTCCTTCTTGAGCTCGTCAATCTCGTCCTTGACGATTTCGGCCTGCTTCTTGGCCTGCTTCTTGGCCTCCTCAGCAGTCTTCTTGGCCTCCTTTTTCTTCTTCTCAAACTCCTTGCCGTCTAAGGTCTCAACCGAGCCTTTTGGCTCAGTGGTCTTTTCAACCTGGGCAGGCTCGGGGAGTTTGTCGGCGCCCGTGGGGCCGGAAGATGCTGCGGCGTCGGCGTAGGTGGACATATCAAAGATTGTACGTTGTAGGGTTCGCAAGTGCTGGTAGAAGCGGAAGGGAATTCCAAGCAATCTATGTTAGGCCGCCCCCTGCCCCCAGATTCTTGATTTGCTGTACTGCACACAGGCCCGCATAGCGAGCATTCACTGGTCAGCTGACTTTGCTGCTGGAAAAACTCTATTGTTGCTATTTGGCTCGGCTGCGCGTGCCTGGCCTGCTGCCGCCTAGGCTCAACCAAGTTGCCAAGCCATTGTTTCCAGTCGCTCCTAGCAGTGCAAACTGCTTCTCCCTTTAAGCCCTGCAGTGGTTCTTACATTGGAGAGTGCAGTGACTATCTGCAAGCCCTTCGACCGCCGTTTTCTGCAGTTGTAAATCTACTTACGAAGCACCTACGTGCTACGTCTTCAGCCCGTCTTCGACTGTTTCGCTGACTACTGGATGCTGCGCCCTGGCTATATCTACTCTCTGTCTTTCCCCTACTGTTCTGACGCCCGAAAACCGTTCCTGTTCTCCGCGTGGCCTGTCTATACCACAGGTGCGCCATTAGGGAAGCGGCTACATTGGAGCGAACTTCCATGCATGTGTGACTAGACAGCTGTCTGGTGCAAGGGTGCACCGTAGCCGAGTGCGAGACGTGCGAAGGCTCCGTTAGGGCTGGAGCCCTGGCCTCTCGCAGGCCCCGCGCAGCGCGATAAAAAAATGCAAATTCTTCACCTCCTTCCTCTGTAGTTTTATCGATTGAAAACCAACACCCCGGCTTTCCACGTAACATTCCGATAATAACAATGTCCGCTGCAGCACCAGAAGCCCCAAAGAGAGCCTTCGGCAACAAGAGAAAGGGAGCCCCAAGAAGAGGAAGAAGAGACGAGGAGAAGGGATGGACTCCAGTCACCAAGCTCGGTAGATTGGTCCAGGCCGGTAAGATTTCTTCCATGGAGGAGATCTACTTGCACTCTTTGCCAGTTAAGGAGTACCAAATCATCGACCAGTTGCTCCCAGAGTTGAAGGACGAGGTGATGAAGATCAGATCCGTCCAGAAGCAAACCAGAGCCGGTCAAAGAACCAGAATGAAGGCTGTTGTCATCATCGGTGACTCCAACGGTCACGTTGGTTTGGGTATCAAGACCGCCAAGGAAGTTGCCTCTGCCATCAAGGCCGCTATCATCATCGCCAAGTTGTCTATCATCCCAATCAGAAGAGGTTACTGGGGTACCAACTTGGGTGCTCCTCACTCCTTGCCATGCAAGGTCACCGGTAAGTGTGGTTCCGTTTCCGTCAGATTGATCCCAGCCCCAAGAGGTAAGGGTATTGTCGCTTCTCCTGTTGTCAAGAAGTTGATGCAGTTGGCTGGTGTTGAGGATGTTTACACTTCCTCTTCCGGTTCTACCAGAACCACCGAGAACACCTTGAAGGCTGCTTTCATTGCCATCGGTAACTCTTACGCTTTCTTGAGTCCTAACTTGTGGGAGGCTCAACCTTTGCAAGCTTCTCCTTTGGACATCTACGCCGAGGAGGCCAAGGCCGGTAAGAGAAGATACTAAGCTTAGAGCATTTGCTTTACTGTTTATAGCTAATCGTTCCGACAAACAGCTTGTAGTTGCTCTAACAGCTTGTAATCACGTTTGAAAACTCAATGCTACTCTATTTATTATTGTTACGTAGACGCAATGCGAAGCCTGCTTCGACACATGCGGGATCCTGAGCCCAGCTCCAAGGAAGGGTCCAACTTCCTGATGCAAATTCTTCTTTCAGCGCTATCTCGGCGTATTTTTTCTTTTTTTTTTTTTTTTTTTTTTTTTTTTTTTATAAAACAGTCGATATATATTATTCTTGGGTGACCTGCTCCATGACCTGGTCCTCGGGAACAGCGAACAGACGCGAGTTGTTGTTGCTGCCACCACCATTGCCATTGAAGAAGTTCTGTTCCCTTCCGTCTGGATGTCTGTAGTAACAAACTTTCGACTTGCACTCATTGCCAAACTTGCAGTCCTCCTTCAAAGGATGGTTGAAGGAGCAGTCCAATCTCGTGCAGTCCAGTCCGTTCTTGCACGGTACCTGAGACAACGCATGTCTCTTCGTACACATTTGGTTTGTACAGTATAATCCGAACTTGCACTGCTCTAGAGAAGTGGGCACCACACCTCTTGGAGTGTTGTAGCTTGTGGAAGGCTTGTAAGCGGGTGGCGCCACAGGCTTTGGCTCCCGTGGTGGGGCTTGGTAGTTTGGCGAAGAGTGAGCGTACTCACAGTCAGGATTGGTGCAGTTCTTGTTTTGACGACACCATCTGGTTCTGATCACCTTAGCATCCTTGTTGGCAGGTGTGGGGTGGCCGAAGGGACACAACTCCTTGGAGCAAAGTATACCAAACCTGCACAACGTCACCTGAGGCTGTTGGGCAAAGCTTGGCTTGCTTCTTGCAACCCATTGTATCAAGTCACTGTCACCCCTGGCACCCTTAGGCAAGTTAATGGAATCGAACGGTGCCAAAGACAAAGCTTTTTCGAGGTTGGCTGCGTTCTGGAGCCCATAGCTCTTATTGATGGTCTTTGTCTTCCCGCTCACGAAATCTTTGCTGGCGGCCTTGCCTACACCCTTCCCGTTTCTTTGGTTTCTTCTGATGTCGTGTCCAGCTTTGTGGTTGACTTTGTTCAAACCTTTCAGTGGGCCCTTAGGAAACTTTGGTTCTGTTGGCACCGCCGATGTGTCTATTTGAGCAGGAGGAAATGGATTGACGGCAGCCGCTGGTCCAAAGGGATTTACTGCTGATGCGGGAGGAAACGGGTTAGAGGCTGTCTCTTGTACAGGCTGCTTTTGTTCCTCCATGTTACCACTAAACTCAAAAGGTTGTGATTGGGGCTGCTGTTGCTGCGTCTCCGGCTGCTGTTGCTGTATTTCAGGCTGTTGGTAAGCCGTGTTTTGTTGTTGCTGTATTTCGGGCTGTTGGAAAGCCGTGTTTTGTTGCTGTATTTCGGGCTGTGGGTAACCTGTGTTTTGCTGTTGCGTTGGAGCCTGGGCAGAACTTTGTAGCTGTTCCAAACGGTGTATTTCTTCCAATACTCGTCCAACAAACTTATCGTCGATGGGTATATCAATCACCTCTTTCACCTGCCGAGCAATGTCTTCTGCAGACTGGCTTTGCCCGATCAAAATACTCATATACTCTGCTGTATCCTGGGCATCGGCAGGAATGTTATATGTTGAGGTCAACTCGTTGACTAACAATGGCATAAGCTGCTGAGCAATAGGCCCCTCTGGATCGTACGACATGGCAATTTTTTATCAGTATTTGGCCTGGCTGGGTGCGTTGTCTATTTGTAGTCACGTATGTACGCCTCGTGGCAAATGTCTTTGGAGTGAGGAAGAACTTCTTCGAGATCTGGTTCGCGCACTTGGCAGGCCACGAAAAAATATTGCAAGGAACACACTAGAAGCGAGCATCTGTGACCTAACCCGACTTCCCAAACAAATATGTCGGTGAATATTTTCGGAGACCAGGCCACTGAAGAAAGGGCCGAAAATGCCCGTATGTCTGCATTTGTCGGAGCCATCGCCGTGGGTGATTTGGTCAAGACCACCTTAGGTCCAAAGGGCATGGACAAGTTATTGCAGTCCAGCAGCGACGCCGACAGGTCTCTCATCACGAACGACGGCGCCACGATCTTGAAATCCATCCCATTGGATAACCCCGCCGCCAAGGTTTTGGTCAACATCGCCAAAGTGCAAGACGACGAGGTCGGAGATGGTACCACCTCGGTAACTGTGCTTGGAGCTGAGCTTTTGAGGGAGGCTGAAAAGCTTGTCGACAAGAAAATCCATCCACAGACCATCATTGAAGGTTTCAGGCTCGCAAGAGATACGTCCATTGCTGCGTTGGACCGCATTGCCGTGGACAATGCTGCCAACAAGGAGAAGTTCAGATCTGACTTGATCAACATTGCCAAAACGACGCTTTCCTCCAAGATCTTGTCGCAGGACAAGGACCAATTCTCAGAATTGGCTGTTGATGCTGTTTTAAGATTGAACGGCTCCACGAACTTGAACAATATCCAGATCATTAAGAAGGCTGGAGGTAAGTTATCCGACTCTTACTTGGATGAGGGGTTTATTTTGGAAAAGAAGTTTGGTATCAACCAGCCCAAGAAAATCACAAACGCCAAGATTTTGGTGGCCAACACATCCATGGATACCGACAAAGTCAAGATTTTCGGTGCCAAATTCAAGGTGGACTCCACCTCCAAATTGGCAGACTTGGAGAAGGCTGAGAAGTTGAAGATGAAAAATAAAATCGAAAAGATCAAAAAGTTTGGCATCAATGTCTTCATCAACAGACAGTTGATTTATGACTATCCTGAGCAGTTGTTTAGCGACGCCAAGATAAACTCCATCGAGCATGCAGACTTCGACGGTGTTGAGAGATTGGCTCTTGTCACAGGTGCCGAGGTTGCGTCTACTTTTGATAACCCCGAGAAGGTCAAGTTGGGGACCTGTGAGTCGATTGAAGAGATCCTCATCGGTGAGGAAACTTTCCTCAAGTTCTCAGGTGTCTCCGCCGGTGAAGCTTGCACCATTGTCTTGAGAGGTGCCACCGAACAGGGCTTGGATGAGGCTGAGAGGTCCTTACACGATGCATTATCTGTGTTGTCGCAGACCACGAGAGACACCAGAACCGTGTTGGGTGGCGGGTGTTCAGAAATGATCATGTCCAAGGCTGTGGACCAAGCTGCTGCCAACGAGACTGGCAAAAAGTCGCTTGCCGTGGAGGCTTTCGGCAGAGCTTTGAGAGCTCTTCCCACCATCTTGGCCGACAATGCTGGTTTCGACTCCAGCGAATTGGTGGCCAAGTTGCGCCTGTCTATCTACAACGGCATGACAACTTCAGGCTTGGATTTGAACATCGGAACTGTTGCTGACATGAGGGAAATGGGAATTGTGGAGTCATACAAACTAAAGAGAGCCGTTGTGTCGTCGGCCTCTGAGGCTGCTGAGGTTTTGTTGAGAGTGGATAACATTCTTCGTGCCAAGCCAAGAACGGCGGACAGGAATCGTTAGCGGGAAGGAGTCATAGATAATACATAATGGTGATATACATGTTACAGAGATCCGGCATGATGAATTAACGGCTATGTTCATGGTCTCAATCTTCTTGGGTCTCTTGGGAAGAGCGAAGCACGGCGGATATTCTTCAAGTCCAAGAAGAACATCAAGACTCTCTCCAAACCAATACCACCACCTGCGTGTGGAGCGCATCCGTAAGTGAAGGCATCGATATAGTCGGTGATTCCGTCCATGTTAGGGTCCACGCCGTGTGCCTCCAATCTTGTCCTCAACAACTCGGGGTCGTGTATACGTTGAGCTCCAGACAAGATCTCCTCACCTCTCATGAAGAAGTCGTAAGAGTTGGAGTACCGGGGGTCCTCGGGACAAGGCATAGTGTAGAATGGTCTGATGGCCAATGGAAATTTGTCCAAGATGTAGAAGTCAGTGTCGTACTTCTCTCTGACGATCTTACCCAAAAGCTTTTCGTTTTCGGTTGACAAGTCCTCAAAGTCATCAACCTCCTTACCAGCTTCTCTCAACAATGCGATACCCTCTTTAAAGTGCAATCTAACCATCTTTCCGTCGGCAGGCAACTTGAATTCTTCAACAGGGAATTGTCTTCTGACTGTTGCGATCTCAGAGGCGTACTGGCTCTTCAACTCAGTAAAGATGTAGATGAAAAGATCTTGCAAGACATCCATCACCTCGTGGTAGTGTTCCTCAAAGGCCATTTCCAAATCTAAACCAACGAACTCGGTCATATGACGGTGGGTATTAGAGTTTTCAGCTCTGAACACGGGAGCGATCTCAAAGACCTTCTCGAAATCAGCGGCAATTAATTGCTGCTTGTAAAATTGAGGCGACTGAGCCAAGAAAGCAGATCTCTTGAAATAGGAGATCTCAAAGACATTGGATCCACCCTCAGTGGCAGCACCAAGAATCTTTGGGGTGTGGATCTCAGTAAATTTTCTCTTGGTCAAGAATTCTCTGAACAAAGCAGAGATTCCGTGCTGGATTCTGAAAATAGCCTGGTTGGTAGGAGTTCTCAAGTCAATAACACGGGCATCTAATCTGGTGTCTAAGTTGACCACAGGCAAACCAGCGGCCTCGGCCTCCGCCTCGGATCTGGAGGCATCCTCGATCAACATTGGCAATTGCTCTGGGGTTTCTTGCAAGGTGTAGATCTTGGTAACGTGCACCTCGGCGTCTTGAACTGTGGCAGACTTGATGGGCTCGTCGACCTTCCTGACGATACCGTGCACCAAGACAATGGACTCCAAGTTGATTGCTCCGGCCCACTTCACCATCTGCTTTGAGATGGAGGAGCCGTTGGACTTGATAAGACCCTGGATCAAATTCTGTTGGTGCCTGAAAGTCAAGAATGCCATCGTGGCACCCTGCTGCCTGGAGTTGTGCGCTCTGGCTCTGAAGACCACCTCCTCTCCGTCATTGGCGGCTGACAAGTCTGCGATGTTGGCTCTCTTCACGCCGGATCTCGAGCCGGAGTTGATGATTGGCAATTTCCCATAGTTTTCCTTGGCGGGATCATTGGCCGCCTGTGCTTCTTTTTCGGCTTTTTCCTGTGCAAGCTGGGCCTCTCTCTCTGCTTTCTTGCGAGCCTTCTCCTTCTCCTTCTCCAACTTCTTCAACGCTTTCTTAGACAAGGGTTGGCCGTCCTCTCCCAAAATCACTTGCTCTGGAGCTGAGGATTCTCCCTGGACGGAAAGCTCGCTCATTTTCTGTGTTTCTTCTGCTGACATGGTAAAAGATCAGGTGTGAGTAATGGTTGAAGTTAGTGCGATTGAATTTTTTTGTGGTCCCATGCCGGACACCAGGGTGCAAAATATGGAGTCCATGGTCATAATACGGAGCGGACCAGTAATACATAAGCTATTCAATTAAGGCAACGGCTTCCCAAATACAGGTAACGTCAAGCACTTGTGGGCTCAATTACACCGGTGTATACTAATTCACTTGGTCAAGAGCCCTTGTACAACCTGAAATTCCAGAAATCAGGTGATGCTTCACGTAAATGGCCCATATCGGAGCACGGTTGAGCGTAAGGAATTCCGGTTGCAAGTGACATATTATCTGCTGTATCCAGACTATATACTAAAGTCTGGCACCACCTCATTAGTTTCGATTTCTTCGGCTCCAAATTTCGCGGAGCTCTTCGGTGATCTCCTCCTTACGGCGAAAGTTCTGGAATTTCGCAGACAAGCCGTTCATTTTCAAAGAATTCCTCACCCTGTAGTCTTCGATCAACTGCCCAAGCTCTTCTCGGGTAATATCTGGGAAGGCGTCACGTGAACTCAAATGCGATTCAATGAAGTTAATGATGGCCTTTCTTCTCTTGTAGATTGACGATGTGCCTCTCCACTTGCTACCGTAGATCTGGTTTTTCTTCTGCACCGATGGTTCCCCTGGTCTCAGGACATACCACTCCTCAAGTAATTTCAACACGGTGTCAGAATCCGCCCGCATTCGAAGTGAGGGAACACGCGCGAGTACAGTAGAACACAGGCTGTTCAGCTGATTCATTGGCTCCCCTCTAGTTAATATATCCAGGCTGTCCAGGCTGACGTCTGTAGCCAGAGTTTTTGCTGCAGCTGTCTGTGTACTTTCAGGAACTGACATATCAGCATCCATTGCATCGTTGGCTATCAAAGGATCGATGTATATTGCATTGGGTCCAGCAATTTCATCACACACGGCCTTTATCTTGAGAGAATTGTCGTTCAAGCTCTGTTTTATGGTGTTCACTTCTTTGAGTAATTTTTCATGATTTTCAGCCTGTTTGGTGGCACACTCTTTAAGCAACCCAGCCATGGCATCCGTGCGCTCCTTCCTTTCTCGTAGTTTTAGATTTGAAGAAGCTTCAGTCTCTTGGTTTTGGTGTCCATCGTTTATGGCATCCCATAGCTGGTCGTCCACTGAATGCTCTACTTCGTGCATGAGCATGCGATCTCGTGCTTCAATTTCTGAGAGAGAATGCGTTTCGTGACATTCCTTCAACTCTTCAAAGTGTTTCATCATACTCGAACGGATACTATCCATAGGCAAGCGAAGTGCGTCAACTTTTTGCACGAAGGACGGAGTCAACTTATTTGCCAAAGCTCTTTTCGCTTGCATGCTCTCGGAAAGACCCAATTCCTCCTGAGCTCTTCTGACCCTCTCCTTGAATCGGATGAACTCTGGTAACTTGGTAATTGGATGCCGGGAAAAGATACTTCTGGGCGCCCGGTCGATCAAATTGGTCAAATCCTGGAGAATTACCTTCCTAAAAGTCTTTAACATCTGTAAAAAGCCCGCAGTAGCAGTACCTTTATCTTCACTCCTTATTTTTTGGTCATTGCCCTCGCAATTGTTGGCATCCACGGCTTCCATCACTGACTCAAGCCACGGGAATATTTTGCTCTGCAAAGACTTCGGCGGTTCAACATCCCGTAGACAATCGTAAGGTTCATCAAAAGCAAAGCCTCCGGAGGAAAAAATAAACTCCAAGGGATATGAATCCAGACACTGCTCACTGAGCGTGCTTTCCTTCCAACCACCAGCACTTTTGATTTGATTCATTTCAACTTCGTTTGCATCGGCTTTACGTGCTCCCCCTTGCCTCCCAAGATGGGTAGTTTTGGGCAAGACGACACCAATACTTTTGAGGCATAATCCCACCAACAGAGTTTCGTGCTTGTAACTGATAGGTTGATTATTCCTTGAGTTGGCACTGTCTGCAAAAAGTACTTTCACAGAAAACCAAGAGCTTTCATCAGCGAAGTTAGGCCTTTTTTCTCCGGCAAGAGGTGCATGTTCACCTTCAAAATCAAACCGATACCACATTGACATGGCAATAGCGGTCACGAGACATATTGCCACATCTTTGTTACGACAAGCTCCCATAGAATGTGCCTTTTGGTTTGAAGTCATTGTCTTACCTCCTTTAGTAGTGAAGTCCAAAATGGGCACTCTTCCACGTTCAGAATCTTGTTCAGTGAATGTTATATCGGAAAGCTCGGCTCGCCTTTTATTATCACCTCGATACAAAAGATGGTGGCCCAATAAGACCTCCAAAATTGTGTTAATTCCATTGTAAGCCTTTTTTTTCCCTCCTTCACCTGTCATATTATACATGTTGACCATCATTGCCTTCAAATCATCAATCGTATAGGTTTCATTCGCATGCTCGTTTCGATGCTTGTCATAAAAATGTTCTCTTGCAAGCTTATTATGACGCTTTTTCCTGCTCAGAACGTATTCAGTGAAATAGGCCATGTTGGAAACAACCCTTAATTTATTGACTTTAGCCTCAGCTATTATCATATCATGAATATTTCTGCATTTGTATAATGCAATGCAGTGATTGAAAAACGCCAACGCATGCTGCGTGCCATCAATGGTTTTACTGAAATCTCCTGTCTTGCCTTCTTTGGTTCTCTCATCAACGTACTCGCGCATATTCTCCGTCAAGAGAACACCGTCAACGATAAAGTTTGCCGGTTCGATGTTTCTCTTGGCCATGAACACAAGGTAGCGAGCAATTGCGTAAGAGTACGTATCCCTCGTTGTAGACTTGATCATTTCACCTCTCAGAATGCATAACGGATGTTGTAAAATCTTGTTTGCATAATCGAATAGTTCCTTCTCACCCGGAGTCATTTTGCCCTTTCGTTCAATCCGCCAATCAACCTTGGTCATCTGTTTGGGCGTAATCCTGCCAATGTAGACTTTAGGGAATTCCATTCGTTCTATGAATTCTAGCACTCTTTTGTCAATCTGGCCTCCCTGTACATAACTGTGGCCTGCCATGTTTCTAGTTATACTATTATCCTTATACTCCTTGACTTCTTTACATCTGCCAAAATCCTCTGCATTTTCGTCAAAATAGCACCCATTGTCTTGTTCGCGATCTGATTCGCCAGAGTATCTTACTTTATTAAGCAGGGGCTCCCCAAAATGTGCCTTTCCGGGTCTTTGCCAAGCATCCAGATGTGAGCTCCGCGCAATATTGTCAATAATACTGTGGCAATTGGCGAGTGCTCTCGGATTAAGGCGCACTGGTTTAGCCGCGTTTGCATCCCGGAAGTTGTTAGTCATGAAGGGATTCTTTTGTCGGTGTGGCGGTGAATTGGACCCAAAGTTCTTGCTACAGCAATTTTTATTACGGAGAGGGCTCGGTGCTTTTTGCTCTAACCAAAATTCTAGCGTTCTCTTCATTTTGCAACCTTTTCTTTCATGGTAATTGCTTTGACTTCTTCGAATTTCGGGAAGCAAACTAGCAAAGCTGCGATGGTATTCAAGGCTTTCTAGGGCTTTGTCTTGGCAGCTTTGCATTTCATCTTGATTTCTGGGTTTCCTCTTTTAAACTGAAATTTGCGACCAGTACAAGCTGGTCCCAATGGTACAGGCGCACTTTGATCCAGAACTGACGCGTATTTTACTAGCCTGAAAGAAATCCACACCTGTCACGCAGAAAAACAAGGTTTCATACGTTTGAGTGACATTACAGATCAAAAAATGTGCCTCCTTGATGCACGGATCTACCTCAACCGCCGGTACACAACCCATTATCGTGAATACCACCTGTAAATTTGTCTACTAGGAACAAAACTATAGCAAATGGCGCTCGAGAAAATAAATTATCACGACGCTGGAACCAGCGCACATTTACATCAATAGAACAGCGTTTTGAGGACTATCTCTTCCTTTTCCATTGGACTTTCTGCCCTTCCGAGGATCTTTCCACTTGCAAATTTACCCCGTGGGTTCCAGCGCATTCTCGGAAGCTGGCCTAATTGTATCCATTGCGTCCCTAGCGGAAGGACAGATGGCTTCAAAGAGTCGAGCGGTTCTATTGCACATGATCGACAACTCGTGATTATTCTCTTTGAAGGCATCAATGAGCGCCTTGTAGTTGCTTAGTATGAGGTTTTGAGTCGTTTCGACCTTCGAAATCAAATTTTCCATTTTTGCACTTAATTTAATCAAGTCGTTCATTCTGGATTGTGCACAAACTCTCTGGGCATACTCGACTAGATATTTGTGATTGATAAACTCCAGAAATATCTCTTCCACAGCAACTTTGATATCTTGTGTATTTTGGGCGTCTCTTTTGGAAATTTCTTCCCGGATTCCATTAAAGTCTTTGAATTCTTTATTCATGGTTGAATGCAACTCATTAATTGCAAACTTGACCGGTTCAAGTGAATTCACAAATGACGGAGCCAAAATATTTGCCACCCTCTTCTTTTCTTTGAAATTCTCAGCAAGGCCCAAATTTTGTTGGCTCCTAAGCACGTACTCTTTAAATCTGATGAACTCTGGATCCTTTGTGATGGGATGCTTTGCAAAGATGCTCTGAGGTGCTCTATCAACCAAATTTGTCAAATCCTGAAGAATAACCTTCCTAAAAGTCTTCAACATCTGCAAGAATTTTGCGGCGGCTGTATCCTTCTCGGCATCTCTTGTGCTATTGCCAAATCCAATTTCGTTGTTTCGTGCATCAACTTCGTCGATTGCAGCATCAAGCCAAGGAAATATCTTGGCCTGCAAAGACTTTGGAGGCTCAATGTCTCGAAGACAATAGTAAGGCTCATATACATCAAATCCTGCGGAGGAAAAAATGAACTCCAAAGCATAATCAGTCAAATACAGCCCTTCAAGAATACTTTGTTCCCGGTTACCGGCTCTTTTGATTTGGCTTAACTCAACTTGTTCTGAGACTCTGCGTGCACCAAGAGGAGTTGTATTCAAGACAACACCAATACTCCTGAGACACAATTCAACCAAAGTTACTTCATGTTTGCAGCTGATGCTTTCTTTTTTTCTTGATTTTGCACTGTCGGCAAAAAGCACTTTGACCGGACACCAGCTTCTTTCATCGAAAAAATTGGGCCTATTTTCTTTCGTAAGATTTCCATGGTCACCCTCAAAGTCAAAACGATACCATAAAGACATGCAGATTGCCGTTACGAGACATATCTCAACATCTTTGTTGCGACAGGCTCCCATAGATTGAGGCTTTGTGCTTCCCTCAGTCGTTTTGCTTTGCTTGGTGGTGAAACTTAAAATAGGAACCAACCCGCGTGCTGTTCTATAATCTCTAAACGTGATGTCTGAAATTTCAGCCAGCCTCTTATTGTCACTTCGGTACAAGAGGTGATGGCCCATTAAGATTCCCAAAACGGCGTTGATACCATAGTAGATTTCTTTCTTTTTCCCATTTCCTTGACCAGTCAAGTTGTACATGTTAACCATCATTGCTTTCAAGTTTTCAGTCGTGTAGGTTTCCTCGGTGTACTCATCTCTGTGCTTATTGTGAAAAATATCTCTGGCAATTTCGTGATGAGGTTGTCTTCTCTCTCGACAAAACTCGATAAGATATTGTAAATTGGGAATAATCCTCAACTCACTAACTTTATTGGCTCTCTCTGCTGCATCTTTTATATCTCTGCACTCATGCAATGAAAGGCAGTGATTGAAGAACTCCAAGCCCTTTTGAAACCCCTCAATGGCTTTGACGGAATTCCCTGCGTAGCCAGCTACTGTTCTCTCGTCAATATACTGACGCATACATTCCGCCATGAATATTCCATCTACGGTAAACTGCTCTGGTATAGTTAGAATTTGGGCCGAATACTTGAGGTATCGAGAAATGGCGTGGGAGTAGCGCTTTCTTGACGTCTTCTTGATGGTATGAGCCCTAAGAATGGAAGATGGACACTGCAAGATTTTGTTTACATAATCAAACAACTCTTTTTCTTCGGGCGTCATTTTGCTCTTTCTCTCGATCCCCCGATCGACTCGGTTCATTTGCCTATCCGTGATTCTACCAATGTAGATTTTTGGATACTCCATTTTCTCAATGAACTCAACCACTGCTATATCAATTTCAAGCATATCATTTGTCATCCTGATAATGATGTTCGAGACATCTGAGGGGTTAGATTCGTCAATTCCTGTGCACTGGGGGACTCCGCACTGTCGCTTAAATAATACCCATTGTCCGACTCGCATTCTTATTTGTTGAAAAGTTCCAGTTGGCCGTAATGGAACTGAGCCTCATTTATAGAGGAACCTAGATTAGCCTTAGTGATTGCATTTCGAGTAATTAAATTAACAGCGATGGGAATATTGTTTGGGTTCTGATTGGATACTTGTCTGTTGTTTAAATTAAAATCTTGGATGGAGTCATTCATGAGGGCGACAAAAACAACAATTGGGGATTGAAGAAAGGGGATAATACTTGAATTTTATACTCTAAGACTTCATAGTTTGAATTAATTTCTTATTTAATTGAATGTTTTGTTGAGTGGTTTTTTAAGTGAGATTGAATGAAACCCCTGATGCAATCCCTGTTTTGTAGTGTTTTTGATTCCTGGCAAAATGTGAAGAAAACCCAATTTTACTGGCGTTGTTAGATCCGACATGGGTAGCACACGACCCATGACTAGCAGAATACCTTCCCTATTCGATTAGACACAGCCACCGTTCTAGACCCTACTAACCGGCTCTCCCGGTTCGAGACTCCCGATATCAACCCACCCGGTCGGTCAGCCCCTGCCGGGACAGCGGAAAAGGGCCGTCCAAACGATTATATAAACCCCGGTCCTCGCCTTCAATGGCAGGTCCATCGACGAATAAACATACTAAACACAAACTAACTGAAGTACTGGACGCAACCAGAATCTAACAGGCGTCCTGTTTTTTGTATTTTTGGTACGTACCCCAGGTATTTGGACAAATCAACGAATTGCAACGGGACGAGAAGAAACGATAAAAAAGACCGCCTTGCCAATCTGTTTCAAATGGGTCCAGATTTAGAATTTTTTTGCAGACAGTACCCCGCTTGAGTCCTTGAGTTGGGGCTCATTCTCCTCTCGCATTCAAGGGGTGGTCCACAGGGTGGTCCAAGGGACCAGCTGGAACCATTTTGTGGTTCGAGGACGTGCACAAAAATCAAAAATATGCAACAGGTCCCTTGGCCCAGTTGGTTAAGGCGTGGTGCTAATAACGCCAAGATCAGCAGTTCGATCCTGCTAGGGACCAGTCTTTTTTTGACCACGTTTTTGAACCGAAACCTGCGCCAAACGGGATAAGTCAAAAATTTTTCCACAGGGAATCATTAAACTGTAAATTGAACAGTATCTTGACTTATTTGGCACTCAGGTTGTTGTAAATGCTTTCATGTACAATCCTGCAGGGCCGGCATATAAACGCACTCGAAGTGTTAACTGAGAAGTGTTCCAGAGCCACGGCTAGTCACCCCCTTTCCAACCAGGTCTCTGTCCATTTTCTAGCCGTGATAAGTTGAATCACTTGTTACAAGACATGATCATACACATATTCAGCGGTGTGTAAGTACAGTTACGGCCTTGACGAATTTTTGCACCATCACCTTAGCCACTAAAAGCTACTTCAAGAACTGTCACTCAGTTTTTGTTCTCTAAGGTATGAAAGAAAATGGACCACAAAAATTCGCCATTGATGTCCATCAAGGTCCTACTTCTTTGTTAAATATCCAGTATTCGAGATCTGCATGTAGTAACAGTGATCACATTTTTGCATAAGTTTTGCAGAAGGCCCCTGTCAATCACACTGGCTTGAACCAGCCCTGTAAGCAATTCTTTATAAAAAAACCATTTTTCTTCGCAATATCATCTTCTTGGCTGAAACACCTCAAACGTTTTCAGTTTCCCGTCGTACGCACTTTAACTAGTCTTTTTCGGTTGCCTGGCTTGCATGCTTCTCGGTAAAAAATCAAAAAAAGCGATCACATCATATGCAAGTAATTTGTTATGTTTGAGCAGCGTAAGCATATGCATTTTTATTGGGTATTAATCAAGATGTCATAATAAAGGTTCACCTCTAGTTCGGGAATCTATTTTACAGCAATGTACTGATGTGTCAGATTTATTGCACACTTAGCAACTACATCTAGTATATACATCAAGTATGTGCAAGACCGCATACACGCAAGTGTGTGTAACAACAAAAAAAATTTTCCCTGGGGCAGCAAGAGCTTCCACTAAGTAGTATGGGTCTATTATATTCAAACGTAAACGAATCACACGTAAATATGTCATCAAGTTGACAGCGAAGTATTACTGGAGTAAAATATAAAAAACAAAACGTATAAATCAGGTCCCTTGGCCCAGTTGGTTAAGGCGTGGTGCTAATAACGCCAAGATCAGCAGTTCGATCCTGCTAGGGACCACTGATTCTTTTTTTATCATAATGTATTCTTGTTTTGTTAACGGCAGCAAACGTTGGCAAAATTTTTTGTTTTTACACACTACACATCTCGATGCGCGATCTGCGCGCACTGCAGCCACCGCTGTTTTAGGAATGGCGCGCAGGCCGAGTGTGAGCTGAATGCAGGTAACTGAGGAGATTGTCGCTTAATTCGTTCGGGAAACCAGTAGCTGCTACTTGAGGAACGAGCAAGAGGCTGTCTTGCTCTAAATGGGCGACAATCTCTGATAAAATAGATATAGCTGAATGGATTGCCCCAGATTACTTCATTGCGAGTGTTCCTGTGTCGATTACTGCAGGAATGAGTCTCTTGAAGATTAAGCATTTTTATAATTTTTCTGTCGATTTGGGATTGGGGTACTGATGTTTATACCTCCCCCATTTGCATTCTGTGCAACGTCCGCTGTCAGCGTTTTGCAACCGCGAATACTCTTTACCCATACTTCACTCCATGACATATCACGTCGGCCTTGACGAAAGGCAATCTTCCTGCTTGAAAACCTCACCTGCTTCAGCAATTTTACAAAGGCTTTTGAAAAGCGACGCTTTTTTATATCCTATTTTCGTATGTCTCACCTTTGCGCAAGTTCTGCTTCCTTACTGACACTCAGGGAGTGCAATACCTTCTCCTGCACAAGTCTTACTGGCCTAGTTTTGCCCAGTTATTCATCCCTATGGCTCTGGTTTACATCATCACTCTCCAAATTTTGTTTGTTTCTGTGTTTCCCATCTATGTCTTTCTTGCCACTTTGGTGCTTGGACCCGTGGGTATTGTGCAGGCTTTCATATTCATATTCCAGATTACAGGCAAAGTCTCAAACTTGGTAGTGAAAATTAGTTTCTTTTCCAAGTTGCAAGTCAAGACATTTGACCTGGTCCTAATTGAGAATGACTTCCCAAGCGTTGTTCACGAGTACAAGGAATCACAGACTGAAGATACAGAGGGCGCATGGAGCGCTTTCAAGAATTGGGTGCAAACTAAGGCCTGGCCATCTTTGATGAGAGAAGCCATCCATGCACTTATTTTCCTGATTCCTTTTCTTGGTCCGTTCTTGCACTTGTACATCAAAGGCCGTAGTAAAGCGTTTAAGGTACATGAACGGTATCATAAGCTCGCGCAATTGAGCGAAGTGCAGAAAGAATTACACTTCCTGGTCTTTCGGAAGGACTACACGGCATTTGGGTACGTCTCAATGTTTTTGGAGACAATTCCGCTCTTCAGCTTTTTTTTCATGTTCACCAACAATATAGGTATGGCGTTGTGGACAGCTGACAACAAGGGAAAGCTTTTAGCAGCCAAAAATGTCTCTAGCAGATAACCAAGTTTAGGTACAAGGAGCAAATGCAAAAAATGTAGACCAATCGTGGTTAATAGAGATATACATTATCCACACAACCAAAGCCAGCTGCAACTCCACCCTCGTCGCTGGAGCTGAATTTAGACCTCAACAAGAAACCTGCGTTGTCATTAAACAAAGTCTCGCCCGTGTCCTCATTGAAGAGGATATTGCCAAAGACCCCAAGCTCAGATATTATATCCTGCTCAAAAATCTCGCTGTTGCGCAAAATATTGTTGCTGTGAGTAGGGGGGTGGATGAGTTCCATTAAGATATAGGCGCCCCAATCCTTTTCATCCAATGACTTGAGGAATGCCGGAATGTTCTCTTTGTAAATGTTGTTGCCACCTCCCTCGCGCTGTGGCTTCAAAACAAAGTTTTGAGGCAGCTCTAGTGCTAGTTTTTTTGCTTGGTGACCAGCATCGGATTCATCGAGTGGATGGATTTTAACAAAGGTGGATAAGACAGACTCAAGCAGCTCCAGATCACTTTCAGGCAAAAACTTTTTCAAAACCTCCGCTTCAGTCAACACCTGCTGCACCTTTTTGGCGCCGGATAACTGGGTCAAAAGAGATGGGCACTTGATGGCCTGTGTGGATTCGAGGATGAGTCTCGCTTTCCATGTGAGCTCAGGGTTGCCCTCATAGTCCAGAGGACTGTAGCCAGACCTAAAGTAAACAATAGCAACCTCGTCCATTGTGGATTTGATGTACAATTTGCCCTGGTTGTTTGTAGTCTGCTCTTCGATTTGCTCCAAAGTAAGCCTGTATGACTTTACTTTGTGCTTTTCCAAGAGCTCGTACTCAACCAATCTCTGGTCAAAACAATTCCTTTCGTTTGGCTGCACAACAAAGAGAATAACGGAGTTACTCGTGTTCAAGCGTTCGTTGTACTGCACACTAGCCTTGTACAAGCCTTCGGCAATATCCTGAGCCGAGGTCGAAATAGGAAGCTCCTCCTCATCGTAGTATCTGTTTGAGTAGTTATTGTCGTAGCTGCCGCTCTCGTTTAGATACGTGTGGGCCTTTCCCACCTTGGTAGATAAGCCGCCAAAAGAGACCAGGACAGTGTTAAACTCGATTTGCTTGATTTCGTGGGCCACCTCATCATGCATGTAGTCGGAGCGAAACACTCCCAACGTCAATGGCTGGGGAATCTTCCCGTCGTTGGCCTCTAATGCCTTCAAGTACGTCTCGTATAGCTTTCCCGTAAACTCACGATCGAAGCCAGCCAATACCCGGATATTTTCCAAAAGCCACGATTTGTGATGAGATACAACATTGGCATACAATGAATTGAACGATTTCTGGACGTTGACCGCCCGCTGGAACAAATCCTTGGGAAAAGGTGTTGGAAACAACGTAATGGGTGCATTATTGGCGGAGTGAGGCGCAAACCCGGCAGGGTACATGACCAAGCCATTGGCCAAGCTCCACTGAAGAAGCCTCTCCACCAATTCGTCTCTGTTCTGGGGAGATAACTTTGGAAAGTCTTTCGATGGCATGGTGTTTAGTTGGTGGGGTGAGCGAGCCTAGATAATGTATGCAAGTGCATTCGATCAGTGCGCTCGATCGGTGCGCTTAATAATCAGTGCTCTCGCGACATGAGGCATGAGCACTGAATCTCAGAACGCCAGGTCTTCCATAGATCCCACGGGAGTCTTACTGGTCCGACACCAACATTTAGAATCTAATCGGGCAGGAACACACGCCGGATCTGCCGTATCTCCCCAAAAACGTAAATCCAACACACTAGCATCGGCAATCACTCGAATATTTCTTGCTGATAAGCTTGGTTCCATGACTTGTGTAGAGCCACATATTTGCCCGCGCAGTGGCATTACAAGTTGATAACGACTGGTCCCGTTTCACGAAAATAAATTGTCAATCAAAAATAGCGTTCATCTTTTAGTATAGAGGGTCACACGCCAGCTTTGGCAATTCAATGGACATGTAGGGATCTGACGTGTATGGGGTTTGTGAGATGGAGGATACGATGATGAGAGCTGTAGTTGCGTCGACGCGTTCAGTACGTGGAGGAAAAAGATGTAAATGTGGCAATCGTGTAAATTCCCGCTGACGTACATCCACCAAAGACGTCATCAAGTGACTCGATTGTCGAATCAGCTTCAATTGCAGCCGCGCCTGCATGTAATTATTTGTTTCTTTCGTTAGAGTATACAGCCAACCGACAGTCCGGGAGTCGTCACCCTTTTTCTGAGCTGTTGGGCGTGCCCCAGAGACGGCTGGGCTGATATTGATGTTTCCAATGTGTGCCGTGTGTGCACGTGATGATGTGACTGTTTTCCACGTATGCAGAGACCCACTACGCAGTGCGAAAAAAAGTCTTGATGAATTTTAATCGCTCCGAAGAATTTCTATTTGATAACTGAACCAAAAAGTATGTTGGCACCGTCCCAATGTCATGCCATGGTTCGAGAAGCGGGATATTGAATTTCTGCGAAAAGCTTCGTGAAGCATCATGCGGGCACATGCCAAGCTTCAATCGTCCATGCACTCAGGTCCTTGAAAATAGGCCCTGACACCTTTACAGGCACATACTAACGTCTCAGTGAAATACTTAGCTGCTTACTTATTGTTGGTTAACGCCGGTAACACCTCCCCATCTGCCGCTGACATCAAGAAGGTCTTGGAGTCCGTCTCTATCGAGGTTGAGGACGACAAGGTCGAGAAGTTGTTGGCTGAGGTCGAGGGTAAGAACGTCGAGGAGTTGATTGCTGAGGGTAACGAGAAGTTGTCCTCTGTCCCAACTGGCGGTGCCGCTGCTGCTTCTGGTGCTGCTGCTGGTGGTGCTGCTGAGGAGGCTGCTGAAGAGAAGGAGGAAGAGGCCGCTGAGGAGTCCGACGACGACATGGGCTTCGGTTTGTTCGACTAAGCATACACTCGCCTATAAATATTAATGAGAACTTTCCAACTGAATACACTGTAGAAATGTGCTACTGCTTTAAAGTTCATCCCCCATTTTCCTTTCAGCATTGGGATTGCCAAAAACAGCGTGTCTGGCTGACTTGACGAAAGAGTCAAAGTCTGGGTCTGTTCCGGAGTAAATGAGGCTTTTCTTTTTGAGCCCTGTCCTTCTTTCCTCCGCTTCTTTGCTCAACCACTGCAAGAACTCGTGAGAAGCAGTTAGTTTGTCCTTCTTGTGGAGCTGCACCAAAGCCTGCATCACGCTCTTGAACTGTGTCTCCGATCTGCTCAGCTCCTTTACGAGGAACAGCTGCAAATACCTGGACATCTTGCCTGAAGCTTGCTCTGTGCCGTCAAATGTCTCCTGGTCAAACCCCGGTATTTCAAGGTCCTCAAGCATCTGCACCAACCTCTCTTGTGCTTGGTTGCCGAGCTGGGGAAAGACGGAAATGAGCTTGTGTAGCCCTGAAGACGTTGTTTCAGTCTCTAGATTGAAGTTCACCTTAGCGTACTTTGGATACGATGATAATGCCTGCATCACCCCCAAAACTCGCTTGTGTATCGTGTCCGATAAAGAAGGATCGTTCAAAAGATCGTACAACTCGTCGACGAACAGCAGTGGCTGCTGCAGAAGGAAATTCTCTAGGGATTGCTCGTTGTTGCGCAAGGAGGAGCCCATAACTCTGAAGATTTTCTCAACCAACTCAGGGCTCTCGGTTTTTAAAGATGCCGAAGCCTGCTTCATTGAGTCGAAAATGCTCCTATCCCTTGTGAGCTCAGCACCAAATTCGATATCATGGCTCAAGTCAATGAGCGTATCGAGTGCCTTATTCAAGCGTGAAACGTCACGTTCTTCGTCAAACCCGAGAATCTCTTCTACAGAAGACGAGAAGCTCAGTAGGTCGCCTGCATCCACTTTTGATTTCTTGAGTGGCTTGTTGAGGGCCTTCTGGACGCTCTCAAACGTATCTACTTCGGTCTTTTCCTGGGGAACGACCACAGCCACGTTATTCACATTCTCATCTTCGTCATCATCCAGAAGATACTTTGCCTCCTGTTCGCCAGTCTCAAGATTGAGTCGAACGTGCAAACCTGGCGGAATCGTCTGGCCCTCTTTCACAATTTGCCATTCATTGGAGGGCTTAAATGCTGTATCGTAACAACCGACGCCTTCTTTGCATATCAATTCACCTTGTGCAATGAGAATAATGCTTGCGCCGGTGATCAACTTCAGTAGTTTCATGGCAGTGTACGTGGACAATGAAGAAATATAATGATTAGGTGTTAATTACTCTGAATGCGTGTATATACACCGACTGCGCTCTTGAGATCGCACATTCTGGATCGGAAACTGCAGATTCACTACCACTTTTCTTCCGGATTGTTCTTGAAGCTGATGTAGTCCTGGTAATTAAATACGCTGATCTCTGTCTCATTTTCGATTCCGAGATCCCACAAATTCTTATCCGGGCTCACCGCGTTGGCTTCTTCTCCGCAAAAAATAATGTCTTGCTCATCGTTATCGAAATTAATCACCAAGTTCATCGACTTTGAGCCGTGTGCGTGTGTGTATACTTTCAAACAGTTGTATTCGACATTACGGTACGGTCTGTAAGCTCCTGTGGTGTTGATGGCAGTTTTGATATGCTCGAGTAATGCTGCAGGTGTTGTGTTTTTTAAATCAATCGAATGAACAATGTGGTTTTTAACATTTCTGTACGGAAAAGACTTGATGATTCTTATTGTAATCAACGCATCTGTTGCTGGTCGAACATTCGAAGTTAGTGGCTCCTGTTCGATTATTGACATCTTGTTTCTGCTTGCAGAATGACAATCTGACTCGCAGATGAGATATCTGTATGGTGCACGGGTGTTTGAGGCCTGCTCAAATCGAAAACCCGGATTCCAAGCGACTTAAAAACAAGCTGAGATCGTAGATCTTATTATAGTTTCCGGACAATTTGTGCTCCAAGCTCTTCAGTGCCTCCTCGAACAATAAGCAAGATTCGATACTGCCGCTCGAATCATCAGAAAATGTTTCGCTTTCAGTTCGGTTCAAAATTGTGCGTGCTGGTATCAAGCGAATAATCTCTTGCAACTCTGGACCGTTAAATTCGTCAGGCAGCATAATCTGTCTCATGAATTTCTTGAGGTCCGTGTAGGTCAAATTTCGTTGATTGCTGCTCTTTGATACCATGTCTCGGAATTGTGAATACCTCTTGTTAGCGCTAGGCTGCATAATCAGGCCATCGTGACCTACTATGCGAAATTCTGGCTCCAAATCGGCCTTCGATTGCAATAATTCTTTGATAGCAATGATGGAATCTTTAAAGCTTTTCAACTCCCCAAGTCCAACTATGCTTCCAGCTGCATCCTCTGAGGTATTGCCCGAATCTTTGTGAGATTGCAAGAATTCATCAATGACATCCAACTTTGCCTCCGGGAAGAGCATGCTCACTGATAAGATATTATTCCTCAACGTACTCTCAACAGCGTCCAACTCCTTGCGCTTACTCAATAATTCCTCGAGTCGAAGCAGCTTCAACGGCACGTATTTGCAGTCTAGACCACTTGAGCAGAGCTCCCGATTGAGATGCTCGTATATGCTCTTTATTTCAGGAAAGTCACGCATGATCGAGGGCCGGATCATTGTTTTGAAGACCCTATAAATTTCAGATGACTTTGCAACGAAATCAAGTTGAGCTCTCATGTCATTATACTGACTCCCTGGTTCAGTAGAATTTAGACTGTCCTCCATCTCGAGATTAGCTGTTAACTGGGGAATTAAATTGGAATAAATTTCCATATCTTTCCATGTGTTGTTGATCATTCGGAGCCTTTTCAAGTTGGAGTTTATCTGGTTCAAAAGTCGTAAAGACCTGGTGTCATATTGGTTTTTGAGTCTTTTTGCTTGCAATATCAGGGAGAAAAACGAAGTATTTTGAGTTTCCTTGTCGTCGTTTCGAGCTGGTTCGGAGCTAATGCGATCCCCTGTCAACTCTTGAGGCTCAACAACAAAGCTCATGTACCACTGAAGCACATACAACAATACAGATTTCTCATCAGGCACAAGGACATTGAAATCTTCTGCTATGGCCAAATCCTCGATACCAAAGTGGGATTTGGCCTTCGAAATGATGTACAGCAAGTTCGCAAGCGGCTTGCATTGCGTGAAGTCTCGATAATCAATAACACCCGGGGAGTAGTGATCAAATATTGAAGCGAACATCAAGTCTGGGCGCTTGTCTTTTTGTAACGACCAATCGATGTTGAAGTTCAGTATTTCGTCCAAAGCATGGTGTCTTCTGCGTTCGTTAAGCCAATGGAGCAAAATGGTTTTGATTTCGGAGAAAGATTTGCTTTCTGAACTCAGCGATAGCAGCCTAGCCGTAGCAAAGACAAATAGAGTCCATATCAAGCCCAATATCAACTTGAGGTTGCCTCCAACTACATCCTCGGCGCTTATGTTGCAGGTATTGACTTGCAAAACTAAACGACAATAGCGTAACGCATCATCAATATTCTCCATTTTCTGGAGGGCAAACTTCGGCTTTTTGTAGACTGGCGTCAACAAGCCAAGGGAAGGATTATTTTCGGAAACGATAGCGTTCACTAGTTCTATGAGAACCAACCCGTCTCCTAGCCCTGTCTGGAGGTCCTCGATTCTGCTGGAGATTTTTGAATTGACCCAGCCCGTCATCGCCCTTGTCTGAGAGTTTACCCAGGCTTCTTGGGTCATATTGTGGGAGAAATTCGTGGTGAAGTGTGGTGCAAAACAGAGCGATATAGCAGTGGACTGATAAGGATGAGACTAGGCTATCAGGAGTATGGGGTGCGGCAGACTAGCTAGGTATGAAAAAGAGTGGTTAAATTGACATATGTTTCAGAATAAGGATTTGTGCGGCTGGCGAAGGGTTTTTGAAGGTAGTCGGTGTCACGTCTGAAGAGCTAGTTCATGCATCCCTAGACGCGACCACGCCGGCTAATCCGTGCACATTATTGAGATGCACAATAGGCGTGAGTGCGATCAATCTCTAATCCCCGAAGGGAAGAAAGAGCGCGAATATTGGAGACAGCCCCAAACTAGCATCAGTGCATGCATTGAACTATTTTCGAGCGAGGTTCGATTTTTCAGGGTCCTCTGGTCATCGAAACCCCCTGGGAGAGTCTTTGCAAAAGCCGGCCACCGCTCAATTCCTCGGGGGCGCAACAATCTCATAAGCCAGGATTTTCTACCGATCAGGCGAACAAATCTGGAAACAATAGAGATCGATCGAGGCGGCGGCAGGTTCCTGTAGCTAACAGTAAGCGGCACGTTTCAGATTTGCCTCGCATTAATTGACTCGTTGGTGAGACAGCGAGACCCTGTAGCGCAGGCAGTTCCAGACGGCGCCGCTGCTCTATTCTTGCATCGCTCTACACTATAGCGGAACTACAAACCATATCTCGAAGTAAACAAGTCACTACTTGGCAGAAAATTTAATCCCCATTGGATGCACTGATATTGTCGTATTGAATTGCAGTGTTACTTCTAGCAACACGATACTGTTGCAGAGGACCTCGCATCGTATTCTATATCATTCCTAACTCAAGATGGATCCCGAACGCAGAGCCGCAACAACCCTCATACTGAAATGAAGGCTGAAGAAATATTAAGCAATTTATCTCGTGAAAATTAAATGGAGAAAAAAGGGTGTGAGATGGCTTCCTTTGCCGTGGGTCTCAACTGGTGGTCATAGGTCAAGAGCTTGTCGATCAAGTCAATGACTTCGTTCAGTACCAAGTGCTTGTTGTCCTTGTTGACAAAAGAAGACCATGGCTTGCGGGGATAGTTGCCCAAGATCGAGTCGTACTCACTGCTCAATTTGATCCTGTACTTGTTGACGTAAGCCATCAAATCTTTGGTGCCCAACACCTTGGCAATCTGCACCAATTGATCGTTGTTTGAGTCTCCTCTGAAAAAGGGCTCTTTCTTGAATACGATGGCGGCGAGCATGCACCCCACTGACCACAAGTCGAGAGAGTAGTCATACTGTTGTAGGTTGATCAAAAGTTCGGGCCCTTTGTGGTATCTCGATGCAACACGGACATTGAAGTCCATTCCCGGATGGTAGAACTCGGCCAAGCCCCAGTCAATGAGACGCAATTTCTTGTTCTGGGGGTCGATCATGATGTTCTGGGGCTTCACGTCCCTGTGCATGATGCCCATGGAGTGGGAGAAGTCCAACGCAATAAGAAGCTGTGTGAAGTAGAACTGTATGTCTGGGATAGTGAACTTGGAGTACAAGAGTCTAAAGTCGACATTCTTGACTCGCTCGAAGATCAACGCCGGGATCTTTGAGTTGGGATCCCTGACGATGTCCAACAAGGCAATGACATTTGGCCCCCCGGTGATGTTCTTCAAAATTTTGACCTCTCGGAAGATCTTCTTTATCTTGACCGGTTTCAACACTTTAATCACACAAGTCTCCTGGTTCAATATGTTGATGCCCTCAAACACCTCGGAATACTTTCCACGGCCCACCTTGCTGATAATCTCATAGTTGCGGATCGAGCCCCATTTTATGGTGTGCGCCTCGTAATCCCAGTATTCTTGAGGCTTCTTCTTGTTGACGTCGGCGTACACTCTAGACACGGAGTAGACGTTGGAGCTGGTGTTCATGGTGCCTGCGTACTTTTTTGTTGCGTCTTTAAAATTTTGATACATCGCACTATCAATATCCGTCCGCGCACGAACATAGATGAGATATGCTTACGTGGGTTCAACCGGTGCTGATTTCTGTGCCCGTGAACTTATTTTGACTGGAACTCCAAATATGGCTGGAGTATTGTAAAAGAAAAACTTACCAAGCATTTTGATGAAAAGCGCTCTTCGTTAGGATGGCCATCTGTTGAGAAGCTATCTGGAGTGCGATGCTCGGTTGCAGGTTTTCGCAGTTGACCACAAGCCGTGTATCTCGGGAATTCCGCCAAGTCGCCTATGTCGAGCTGAGGTTTCGTGGGTGTCCAGTTTCAAACAGAAGTTACACGGCAATAAGATTTGGGACTGTAACGTTGCGTTCTGGATTTTTTCACGCAACTTTTTGTAAGTTGTGTGTGGTGGTGTGCACCGTTGCATTTACACTTGTCGCAGATCCACGCCGAATGTCTGCAAATCACAACAATGCATTGTTTCAAAACCACTAAATTGTGTCAAAAGAATATTTACAGTGAGCTAAAAGCAGTAGTGGAAACGCTCTGTGTTGCAATTGGTTAAGACTATGGTGCCTGTCCTGTACCGGTCCAACTGGCTCTGCACAGTGCTGGCCCAGCATGACATCGGCCAGATGTAATTACCTTTTTTCAAAAGAGAAAGAAAATCCATCAGCAGAACTTAGCGCCCCCTTGCTTTTTTTAAGATGCATCGGGTTGATCTTGGGCGTCCTGCATTCAGAGCCAGTAGCACATCTCAGAAACTGCTGCCACGGCTGGACTCTCATGCCAATGTGTTGCAATACACCCCTCTGGCTACGATAAATCTTCCTTGAGTTAATAGAGCACCGAAAATGCTCAAGTCCACCGCGACCCTAGATATAGGGTCAAGCGTTCTCCAGGACGTCCAGATATGGAACGATAGCCTGGCGTACCGGGAACACAAGAAGCTACTGCTAACCTATAGATGCCACGTCAAGTACCGACGAATTCCATTATTTCTCGTCTACAACGGTGCTTCTGACGTTTATACGGAGGACACACATACAGAGGGCTATTTTTACAACGCACTCATCACGGCGGACCCTGAATCCGGAGTTCTCGCCAAACTCAAGACTAGCGACTCCAAGAACGATGAAAAGGACCCTTACGTGGTGTTTTTCACAGATCTAGACCAACACAGTATCAAGTGTGTTTTTATTGATATCTTCCTTCTTCAACATGCGCACAAGTTGCAACAGAGCCTTGATCCATCTGCTTCGGGAGACATGCTCTATCCATTGAAGGTGGAATTGAGCGAGGCATCCAAGTCTGATACCAGTATTTTTGACCGTGTGTTGGAGAGCAAGTCAAGCAAAAAGTCTTTCACAGTCTCCAACCCACAACTCCAGAATCGGAACCAGGCACAAGATCCAACATCTAACCAGCAGATTGTACAGACGGTCAATAAAGTCATACTCTCAGGGCTTCGACTCCGAGGCTTGAGCTCGAACAATTCTGCAACTCTAAGCGAAAAACATGCAGTTCGAGAGATCTTCCAGATGACAAAGCAGTCCACCTTGTTTGCTCTACGAAAGTTCAGCTACGACTTCAATGGGTCGCATGGCCAGAAACCGACCTTGGAGGCAATCCAGGATATTGTGGAGTCTTTGCTACAGACATTTGTTGACATGGAGACAGCCACGTTTAAAAAGCAGGGTTAGCGCCATTCATTGACTTCCAGCCTCGTATATACAAAACAGGCCAACTGGAGTTAGGCCTTATAGCTCTCGAGGTCAATGATTTTGCACTCGCTATAGTCTGAGTAGACTTTAGTCGATGCGTTCTTTAACAGCTCCTCAAGAGCAGACTTCTTGGATTTTGTCTTCTGTGCGCTCAGATTGCCCACAAAGTCCAATAACAACGAGCGGTCCTTCAACAAGTACCCGCCCTTGGCTGGGTTGGAGTAGTATCCAATGTCTCTTTGATGCAACGGACGAGCTTGTAATGGCACATAGCCCTTTTTCAAAAGAAACCGGTTGGGATTGACATGGGCTTGCAACCCCAACTTGGTGTGGTAGACACTGGTGTAATCATTACCCGCATTTCTAACCGATTCTATGGCGGCCTCAGAAGCCTTCGAGGCCTCCACATGCAAGGGAACATTGTAATGATCTTTCCCACCGCCCAACAACTTCACTCCGTCCCTCAATCTTCCGGTGATCAAGCCGCATGTCTTCATGACGCGGATGTTGAGTGTTTCGCCTTTTTCTAGTGGGATTCTGCCCTGGTCCCAAAATTCCTGAACACGGTTCAAATTGAGTTCATTGTAGATCTTCTTGTGGGGTCTTTTGAACCCAGTGATGGGGAAAAGCTTATAGTATGGGGTTTGACCTCCCTCGAGCCAATGAGGAACTTTTCCACGGGCTTTTTGACCTTTCTGGCCTCGACCGGACTTTTGACCTTTGCTCGCTGGACCTCTACCCAATCTCTTGTATGCTTTCACGGCACCATCAGCCGAGCTTAACAGGCCGAGATAGGAGCTGTTTCGAGAAAAAATCTGCGGAGATATTCTCTTGGGAAGGATGCCATACGATAATCCTAATAGAGACTTGGCTGCGCCGAACATGGTGTGGTTTGCAGACGCTTCTGGTCGAGCTGAGGGTTTTTCGCTTCGTGAAAATATCACCGGACGTGCGAATACCGGTACCTAAAAGACCGCTTGTCAAGGGAACTAGGGAACTAGTGTGCCACTAATCGAAGTGCTAGTGGAAAAAAGCGTTCACTTTAATTAAAGCGGAAGAAGCTTACGGATCGAAGCAAGTGAGTTTTTATGCTCAACTCAACACGGAAGGCTACAAGAAAGCAAGACATTCCTTTGTAGAGAGTGAAAAAGTGCGATATCAAACTTCAATTTGACGAGTAATTGTGTGTTTCTTGAAAAAAAGCATGGTGACAGACAAAACCAAGACTCTCGCTTGGTACGGGAACTAAGTTCTTCAAGTACCACACTAAAGTACTCGCAAAAATCTCCAAAGCGTAAAAGCCTTTATGGCCAAGTTGGTAAGGCATACAGAGCAGTCTTGACGCACCCATAGTTAAAGAGTAAAAGGTCCACGGCCGCGCTCCTATTCGC
>NKZR01001544.1:0-26840 GCA_002370795.1 Metschnikowia sp. 03-147.1
ATTATGGTATAGACTGTAGATTATGGTATAGACTGTAGATTATGGTATAGACTCTAGATTATGGTATAGACTCTAGATTATGGTATAGACTGTAGATTATGATAAATAATACTCGATTATACTGGTATAACACTCTATATTATAGTAATGAGGTTCTAGATAGTAGTTCTAGATAGTAGTTCTAGATAGTAGTTCTAGATAGCAGTATAGTTCTACATCACGTTAAAGAATACTCTAGTTCCAACTCCATGAGACTGCCCTTAGAGTGTATTCGAGCCTACCAACGCATCCATCGTCTGGCACCATAACCCGACCGGATCATCCATTCACCTTCGTGACATAGCCTTTATTCACCGATGTTCATCTGTTTCTATGTATTCCGGATCACACTTGTAACGATCAACAAGAACAAAACTTCAAGTATAGATGTACTGGATAGCACCTAGATTATGTACTCTATTATAGTAGTATATTAAAGTCTAGATGTATGTAGATTATAGTAGTGTCTATATGTATGTAGATTATAGTAGTGTCTATATGTATGTAGATTATAGTAGTGTCTAGATGTATGTAGATTATAGTAGTATATTAAAGTCTAGATGTATGTAGATTATAGTAGTGTCTATATGTATGTAGATTATAGTAGTGTCTAGATGTACGTAGATTATAGTAGTGTCTATATGTATGTAGATTATAGTAGTGTCTAGATGTATGTAGATTATAGTAGTGTCTAGATGTATGTAGATTATAGTAGTATATTAAAGTCTATATGTATGTAGATTATAGTAGTGTCTAGATGTACGTAGATTATAGTAGTGTCTAGATGTACGTAGATTATGGTATTATAGACTCTATATTATAGTACTCCAGATTGTATCTCTATCAATAGCCGCTACTATTGTCCTAGGGTAGGTCCATGGTGGACTACAGTAGGTAAAAGGAAGATTAAATCTTGCCTGTATGCCTTCCCGACATCTAGGTACACGCTGATGCTGGCTCACTTATCACGCAGGCTTGTCATGTGCTTGATCTACCTTACAAATGGGCATGCACACTGCCTAATAGGAGGTCTTCACGCTCAGAGATACCGTGCCTAATGTTGCCTGGTAATACGTTGGATGTGGATGAAGTAGAACCACACCAGTTATTCTACATACCTATTCCAACTATTCCAACCGGCTCATCCAATTCTACACATTGTACCATACATCATCCTACACCTAGAAACGTCGCCCTGATGAATCCAGCAAAGTTGCCCCAACAACGTGCCCCCACTATCTGAGCGACCTGCTACCTTGTGAAAAAGAAACACGTTTTGCCAATGTCACGGAACAAGAAACTGCCTACGTATCCATAAAAGACTACACTGCACGAAGCGGCCTTGGACTCTGGGAGTGCAGTACACGTCGTGAAGCAGATTTCTGAGACGTCCATTGACAGAAATTTGACTTCAGTGGCAACAACACCTCTAAACCCACGGGCTACGGCACTGTTGTTGCAAGTGGACTAGACAAGAGGATGTATATTTTGCAGAAGCGCAGAAAACTTACGCCAGAAGCAGCCACACAGACTTTCTACAGGAAGATTATCTCCAGGCAGGATGACTCTACTTCCTGATAGTCTACTTCCAGGCAGTCTTCTTCCTGATAGTCTACTTGTAGGTCGCTACTTACTATATAGTATTAATCATAGCCCTACACATACAATACTCTCATAGCATCCATAGGAGACAGGAATGGGATTAGGTGACGTAAGATCCTATTGCCTGCTACGGCAGCGTAGTGCAGTGTAGTAGTGTAGTAGTGTAACACTATAGACTGATACTACTAAAGTGTGGTACTATAGTGTAGTAGTACGATAGTGTACCGTAGTAGTGTAGTGTATTACTATAGTGTAGTGTTACAGTACTATAGTGTAGTGTTACAGTACTATAGTGTAGTAGTGTAGTAGTGTAGTAGTAGTGTAGTAGTGTAGTAGTAGTGTAGTAGTGTAGTAGTGTAGTAGTGTAGTAGTGTAGTACTATAATGTAGTAGTATAGTCTAGTAGTGTAGTAGTAGTGTAGCAGTGTAGTAGTAGTGTAGAGTGTAGTAGTAGTGTAGTAGTGTAGTAGTAGTGTAGTAGTGTAGTAGTAGTGTAGTAGTGTAGTACTATAATGTAGTAGTGTAGTAGTAGTGTAGTAGTGTAGTAATAGTGTAGTAGTGTAGTAATAGTGTAGTAGTGTAGTACTATAATGTAGTAGTGTAGTAGTGTAGTAGTATAGTCTAGTAGTGTAGTACTACAATGTAGTGTATAATGTAGCAGTGTGTAGTGTGTGTAGGTGCGTGTATAGTACTACATCAGTGAGTGATGCGCTCGCATGCTCCCCACTCCCTACATCTCCAACCTAGACCCCAAGGTCTACGAGCCCGCAGAAGACTCCTTCCTCCTTCTAGACTGCTTGGAGCACGACGTTGACCTCCTCCAGCGCCGGCGCTTCCCCGTGGTGTGTGAGATCGGCGGCGGGTCGGGCATCGTGTCCGCGTTTCTCCGCATGAACATCTTCCCCCAGGCCACGTTCCTCGCCACGGACGTCAACCCGGCCGCATGTCGGGCTATCCAGCAGGCCGTGGGCGCCGCCGGGGCCGCCGGGGCTGGCGGGGCTGGCGGGGCTGGCGGGGCCGCCGACGTGCTCCAGATGAGCCTCAGCCTGGCGGTGCGGCCGCACGCCGTGGACGTGCTAGTGTTCAACCCGCCGTACGTGCCGGCGGCCGCCGTGCCGCACGTGCCCGAGGCCGCCGACGACGAGCAGTGGCTCGACTTGGCGCTCTTGGGCGGCTCGGACGGCATGGCGGTCACGTGGCAGGTGTTGGACCGGCTCGACCGCATTCTCTGCGGCTCGGGCTCGGCCTACATACTCTTCTGCGCCCGGAACCACCCAGACGCGGTGGCGGCGGAGATGCGGCGCCGGGGCTGGGCCGTGAGGGTGGTGATGACGCGCAAGGCGGGCTGGGAGGTGCTCAGCGTGATGGAGTTCCACCGGCCGGAGGGGCAGTGAAGGACGCAGGAGCAGAGAGATGCCAAGGTCATACATACATTCATACATACATTCATACACACCAGAGCAGAGCAGCAACCATGAACCACACCACGAACCATGATATTATGATCATGACCTGATCTCACAGTTTCCCTGATCTCACAGTTTCCCTGACCTCACAGTTTCCCTGATCTCACAGTTTCCCTGACCTCACAGTTTCCCTGATCTCACAGTTTCCCGATTCTCGCCTGCATGCTTCGGCAATGAGCGTTCGAAATCGATGTGATGGCCACGTGGACAGTTCGGTCAAGTTGGTTGTACAGGAGCGGGACTGGCGAGCTATGTCTGCTGCTGTAGCGGTTCAGTGCTGCTCGTCATGATACATCGTACCATGCTATACTGCACTACTGTCAAACCACAGTGTACTACAGTGTACTACAGTGTACTACAGTGTACTACTATACTACTATTTCACTACACTACTTCATTATAGTACTATTTTACTACACTATTAATTCATTATACTACTATACTACTGTACTAAGTACCATACTACATCTCACCTGTTATTCCATTATACTAGTATACTACTGTACTTATTCCGTTATACTAGTATACTACTGTACTTATTCCATTATACTAGTATACTACTGTACTTATTCCGTTACACTAGTATACTACTGTACTTATTCCATTATACTAGTATACTACTGTACTTATTCCATTATACTAGTATACTACTGTACTTATTCCATTATACTACTATACTACTATACTACTACACTATACCATACTACTATTTTTCTAAACTATTATACTACTATACTGCATTGTACACACTCGTACTACTACACTGTACTGAATACTGTACTGTACTGTACTGTACTGTACTGTACTACTATACTACTATAGTATTCTATGGTAGACTAGCTACATACTGTACTATACTACCATACTGCTTTCACTACTCCTTAAGCTACTATAATACTGTACTACTATACTTTACTACTATAGTACTGTACTACTATACTTTACTACTATAGTACTGTACTACTATACTTTACTACTATAGTACTGTAGTATACTACTAGACTTTATTGTACTAGAATACTACTATACTACTGTACTATACTACTATACTGTTAGATTCTGGTACGTCCAGTACTTCTGTTTTTTAGTATGTTTATTCGTCGATAATTCCTCAAGAGAAACAATGTCTCCTTACATAGACTAATCGGCATAGGGGCAGGTCGTTCTGATCGACCAGTGTAGGCCACCATCCATATGGGTCTAACATTACTATTATACTATACTACACACTATACTATTGTCCATACTACACACTATACTATTGTCCATACTACACACTATACTATTGTCCATACTACACACTATACTATTGTCCATACTACACNACTATTGTCCATACTACACACTATACTATTGTCCATACTACACACTACACTATTGTCCATACTACACTATGGATATTAAACTACTGTACTATACTACTGTTATAGAATAATTCTCAGATCGAAGGGTGAACCCAGCTCACACCCAATGTAGATACATCCAATACGCAACAATCTGTTGGATAAATCAAAAAGTGAATTTAAATATAGTTATATGTAACTTTTCTTATTGAATAAATCAACGGATTATATAACTTGAAATCAAAAATACATTGTGGGATTGATCCTAAAATAATTTGCAATCAGTCTATTCAGCCATGAAAACAATGTTAGTAATACCCATATATAGCAAATCTTTTATAACATATAGGGTGGGGTATTATAGTTGGTTTATACCTGGTTCAGGTGTAAGACCAGCTTTAGGATTTAGAAGCTAAGTTCCAAGTAGTATTGGGTAATTGAAGCCGATCAAAAGGCGTGACAGTATTCATGATATATTATTAAATGTATTGAGAGGATGTTTCTTACGGAAGAATTATCCTTACTTAAATCAATGTTTAAAGCGGGGATACGTCTGATGCCTCAGGTGTGTTCGTTGATGGCTCTTCCCAAGGGGAGCCAGGTTTATTTAGTCACTGAGTAGAAGCCGTGTGGGTTACTGGTGGTGTTCAGATCGACGTTGTACGGCACACGTTTAATCGACCTACGATGCTACCATTGACCTCAGGGTATGTAATACGCCGTGCGGATGTGACAATTATCTACTGGTATACTGGTATACTGGTATACTACTACACTACTACTATAGTACATCCCTAAGATAAGCCCTAAGATAAGCCCTAAGATAAGCCCTAAGATAAGCCCTAAGATAAGCCCTAAGATAAGCCCTAAGATAAGCCATATCCTAGTTCATAATAATACTTTTTTACTACACTATTAATTCATTATACTACCATACTACTGTACTAAACTACCATACTATATTTTACTCTACTGCTATTCCATTATACTACTATACTACTGTACTACTATACGTACTTCTACACTGTACTGAATACTCTACTGTACTGTACTATACTATACTACTATACTATACTACTGCTATACTGCTATACTACTATACTACAATACTACTATACTACTATACTACAATACTACTATACTACTATACTACTATTGTTAGACCCATCATGGGTAGTGTACTACCCACATGGATGTTAAAGCCTACACTGGTCGATCAGAACGACCTGCATTCCTCTATGCCGGATTAGTCTATATAAGAAGGGATTGTTCCTCCTTGAGGAATCATCGACGAATAAACATACTAAACACACCCTAACAGAAGTACTGGACGTAACCAGAATCTAACAACTATATACTATACTCTATATCTACTCTATTATTATTTCATTACACTACTGTACATGATACTTCACTGACTACTCTATTCTACTGTGCTACTATACTACTGTACTACTATACTACTATAGTATTATGGTATTCTATAGTACACTATACTATACATACTATACATACTATACATACTATACATACTACTACTTCACTACACTATACTACTTACTACTACCACTGACTACACTGTACTACCACTACACTGTTACCACTACAGTAACTCTATACTGTTCATACTCCTATACTAAACTTACATACCATCCTACACCAGTCACTCGCTGTACAATCTACTCAGACTGAACACTATACTAGACTGTACACCACTCCACCTTACTCTGCTCGCGCTTCTGCTACGCGCGAAAAAAGCCACCACATTCTTCCAGTATTATGATCGCCTCTTGGTAGACCATCCTACTGCCAGTCACCCCCTGCATCTCCTATCCGAGCATTCACACACTGCACGAGCCCAGCACAGATCATACGCTGACTACATACCGACATACTGACATACTACCTACTGACATACTGACATACTGACATACTACCTACTGACATACTACCTACTGACATACTACCTACTGACATACTACCTACTGACATACTACCATACTACCATACTACCATACTACCATACTACCATACTACTATACCGTGACCTGTGACCTGTGACATACTACCATACTGTGACACTGACACTGACACTGACAGTCATGCGCCCCGAAATCGACCACGAAATCCGCTCCAAAAAAGCCCAGCTCGCAGACTTCCTCGCTGCCCGCCATGTCGACCAGTCCTTGGTGTTGGGCTTCACCACAATCGTCCAGAGCAAGTTCCTCCAGTGGATCCTCGACGATACCGCCGCCTTCGCCCGCTTGCACGCCAAAGCCGACAAGACCCGCCAGGTGGACCCGGCGCAGTTTGCGCTGATCGACCTCTTGCAGCTGCTCTGGATGTCGTTCCACTATCCGATCGTCAAGATGTACCAGAGGCTGCACGCGGAGCTCTTGCGGGAGCTGGAGGCTGCGCTCAAGACAAGAGAGACCAGGGGCTCCAAGGACCCCCAGGACGCCAAGAGACAGGACGCCAAGAGACAGGACGCCAAGAGACAGGACCCCAAGAGACAGGACGCCAAGAGACAGGACCCCAAGTCCAAGGCCTTCAAGGCCGTGGAGATGCGGAAGCTCAGCGAGTCGTTCGCCAAGTTCCTCAAGGGGGCCAAGGCCTTCTACAACCGCCTTCTCCGCGAGTTTGCCCGCCACCCGAACCTCTTGATCCCCTCGGACTTTCTCAAGGAGTTCGACATTTGCATCAGCCACGGGAGCCGCCAGTTGTCTGAGATCCAGCCGTCTGAGAACCAGTCGTCTGAGAACCTGTCTGAGATCCAGTCGTCTGAGAACCTGTCTGAGAACCAGTCTTCTGAGATCCTGTCTGAGAACCAGTCTTCTGAGATCCTGTCGTCTGAGATCCCGCCCGAGTTCCACTCCAGCCTCTCATACGCCCTTTTCTACTGCCTCTTGGGCTTGGGCAACCTTGCCCGAGCTGAGGTCAATTGCACCGTCAACTACGCCGAACCCGGCAAGTCCGTGGCCGCATACTACAAGCACCAGAAGCGGGCTGCCGCCGAAAAGAGGAGCGACCTCTATCTCTTCCCCATGTTCTGCTACTTCAAGTGCATCGGCCTTCTCCCCACCATGCACGAGCCCTACAACCACCTCGGCGTCATCTGCAACTCCTTGGACCAGAAGTTCATGGCGGTGCTCTGGTTCTTGCGTGCGCAGTCCACCAGGGACCCCAACACCGCTATTCCCAGGTACAACTTGGCCGCGCTCTTCACAAAGCCTTGGTTGCACGACGCCTACTCGTCCGCTCTAAAGAGCTCCGCCCCGGCCAAGGACGCCGCCGCCAAGAACGTCATCTTGTTGCGCATCATCGCCGACTACTTCTACCCGCAGGCCTTCCAACGGCCCCTCTATGTGCAGAAAGTCCAGGCAGACTTCTTGGCGCTTCTTAAAGGCGGCGCCCTCGGCTCGCTCGCCGAAACGTCCCGGCTCGTGATCGAGCAGTTGACCGTTCTATTCAGCTTCTGCTGCTTGCCCGAGCACGAGAACAACAACGGCTTCCACGACTTTGTCATGCAGTACACGCTGGCCTACCTCGGCGCAGTGGAGTCTTTTGACATCCACGAAGACAGCATCGAGGGCGTCCTCCAGGTGATCCGCTTCATCTTGGCGTTCTACCGCAAGCGCGGCTCCTTGCACCTGAACTTCAAGGTGGCCGCCAATTTGCTGAATGCCCTCAACTTGCTTGTCGACTTTGACACCGAGGAGACCAAGGCGAAGATCTTGGACACTTTTAGTGAGAACAAGCCGCCCATTCGGACCCATTACTTCGACGAAGATGTCCACTACAAAGACTACACGCCGATCGGGTGCCAGTTCAAGGACTTCAACGACGCCCACTTGTTCAAATCAGGCAACATCGACTCCCTCTACGGCGGGGCCTTCTACACGCAAAACAAGGAAATCCCCGGCTTCCTTGACAACGATGCGGTCAACCGCATCTCGAAAGATGCAGAACTCACGCCGGCGGACCCGGAGGCCCGCCAAAAAGCCATTGCCGCAGAATGCACTCGCCACGAGAACATCTTGCGGTTGCGTGCCATTGTGGTGATGGTGAGAAAGCTCTTTGGCCCTGCGATTAGCCTCAACGCGGAAGGCGATGCTTTTGAGGTGGAGAAAGTGGACATTGCGGACTCGCAGGCGCCACCGGCCACGAAAAAGCAGCAGAAGGCCAGAAAAACGAAGAAAGACGCAAGGATCAACTCTGCTCCGCCGAAGTTGGCGCCATCGTCGTTGGAGGAGATGGAGCTGATGATTCTCTCGCACGCGCCCAAATTGCCCCAAAAAGACGACATCACCGATGGCGGGCTCGCCGATATGGTCAACTCCATCGTCAGCGACCAGGACCACAGTTCAAGGCCAGAAAAACAGGTGCCGGCGACCAGCGAAGAGACCGCAGAGCCAAGCCAGGAACCGGTGTTCAGCGGAACCTCTCCCGATTGCGCCGAGGTGTCGGAGTCCGACAAGTCTTTCGGAGGCAAGCCGTCCATATTGCCCCGGGGCCAACCCATGAACGGGGCGGTGCAGATGCCATATGGCCACATGCAGCAAATGCACGGAGCACCCCACATGGGCGGCCAGCCTACCGAACAAGCGAGCTACGCCAGCTACGCAGGCGGATACATGATTCCGATGGAGGGAATGTACCACGGCGGAGCAGGAATGGCGCCATACGTGGTGCCGGGGTACCCTATGCAGGCGAACGGGCCGTACGCGTACGCCATGGGGCCTGGGTACGGCTACGGGCAGCCGGGGCAGCCGGGGCAGTACACGGAGCAGAAGTGGGTGCACAGCCCGAACGTGATGTACATGCAGTACAAGCAATAGGGAGGAGAAAACAGGAGAGGAGAGAGAAATCGAAGATTAGGAGCGGAGAAGACCAGGGATACCAGAAGAATGGATATGAGTGGATATCAGTGGATCAGTGGATCAATGAATATCAGTGGATCAGTGGATCAATGAATATCAGTGGATCAATGAATATCAATGAATATCAGTGGATACCAAAATGGATACCAAATGGATCAGACAGACAGTACTGTATGCACTAAGAAACAGTATGCCCTAAGAGCGGCGCCTGCACACAAAATGTCACGTGAGCGGAGAAGCATCGCCACGCGCGTGGGCCGATCTCGTGCTTTCACCACGTACTCTTTACAGCCCCGACGTCCGTGCAGCCTCACGCTTGTTCCTGATCTTCCGCCTGCCTGGTTTCCTGCCTGCCTGATTCCCGATCCCCGATCCAGCGATTCCTGCGTCCAGCGCCACGGTCCCCCCCGTCTCGTCTCCCCCCTCAAGCGCTTAACCGCCAGCTGATCACTCGCTTTCATTCGCCCCTCGTTTACCCCCCTAGCCCCCTCCCCATGGGCGACATCACACACCGCTCAAACAACCAGACGTTTGCCACGCGGGCGCCCCCCGCAGACGCCCCCATCCACGTGCTAAACGAGTTCTACTGGACCCACGCCAAGGAGCCGCACACGCAGCGCCGCAAGGCCATCTTGGCCCGCCACCCCGAGATCTCCAAGCTCACCGGCCACGAGCCCAGCACCAAGTACTACGTCTGCTTGGTGGTGGCGTTGCAGCTCTGGACCGCGTACCACTTGCGCCACACGTCGCCTTTCTCCGTGTACTTCTTCGTGCTCGCCTACGTGATAGGCGCCACCGCCAACCAGGCAGTCTTCTTGGCCATCCACGAGTTGCTGCACAACTTGCTCTTCCGCAAGCCGCTCCACAACAAGCTCTTCGCCATCTTCACCAACTTGCCCATCGGCATCCCATACCTGGCGCTGTTCCAGCCCTACCACCAGTTGCACCACAAGTTCTTGGGCGACCAGTACTTGGACACGGACTTGCCCACGCGGCTCGAGGCGCTCATCCTCAGCAACGTGTTGGGCAAGGTGTTCTTTGCCGTGTGCCAGATCTTCTTCTACGCGTTGCGGCCCATGTTCATCACTCAGATCCGCTTCACATGGGTGCACTTGGCCAATATCGTGTTCCAGGTGGCCGCAGACGTGGCCATTGTGCGCCACTGGGGCTGGCTGTCGTTCTGGTACTTTCTCATGTCGTCGTTTTTGGCGGGTTCCTTGCACCCGTGCGCAGGGCACTTCATAGCGGAGCACTACGTGCTCAACGACAACAACACGGCCAGGGCGCCGCTGCAGAACGGCTCGGCGAACGTGCCGGCGGACTTGCTCCCGGCGGAGACCTACTCCTACTACGGCGCGTTGAACCTCGTGACCTGGAACGTGGGCTACCACAACGAGCACCACGATTTCCCGTACATTGCGTGGACCCGGCTCCCCAAGCTCCGCCTGATAGCGGCGGAGTTCTACGACCCGTTGCCGCAGATTGACTCGTGGTGTGCGGTGATCTGGTGCTTTTGCACGTGTGACATCAACAACTTGTGGTGTCGGGTCAAGCGGCTGGGGCGGGAGAGGTCTGGCCGCAATGTCGACAACTTGGACAAAAACTAGGAGCTGCCGAGGTTCCTACCGTACATAGCGCTTGTAGACCATATATTCTGTCTACTTCCTTTGCTCCATTCCATTATGCTAACTACTCCGTCTGCTGTTCCATTACTGCTAACTACTCCGTCTGCTGTTCCATTACTGCTTGCACAGGAACTACTCCGTCTACTGTATATGGTAAAGTCTATATTACACGCCGCTAGTGCCTGCCCGATCACAAGTTCCTCACCATCTGCGTCACCTTGTTCATGCCGTCCTTGTCGTACGTCAGTAACTTGTCCTGCACGTAGGCCACGAAGTCTTCCACGCCCACCAACTCTCCGTCGTTGGTATCGTCTCCTTGGCCGAGAACCTTGACCCGGAGCTTTCCTGCAGGATACTCCTCCTTGCCCAAGATCACTGCCAACTTGGCTCCGGCCTTTTCTGCCGCATCAAACTGCTTGCGTGGGTTGGCCTTGGCCTTGTACAAGTACTCAGCGTTGATGCTTGCTCCCCACAACTGCTTGGCCACCGCCATTCTTTCCGTCAAGAATCCGTTCCAGCCCTCTCCTCCTCCGAAGGCCATCACGTACACATCGGTGTGGTTGGGCGAGAGCTGGTCCCATTGCTTGGCCGCACGTGCCTTGATGATGGAGAACAACCGCTCCACTCCAAACGATATGCCCACACATGGAATCGACTTGCCGTTGGAGAACATGCCCACCAAGTTGTCGTAGCGGCCTCCGGCTGCAATCGAGCCCACTCCCACATACTCGCTGGCATCCTCCTTCTTGTCCTTGGCGGCCTTGGCCTTCAACTCCTCGGCATTTGTTGGTGGTGCCGACGCGGCGGTCACGGCCTCGTAGATCAACCCGGTGTAGTAGTCCAAGCCTCTTGCTAGCGACAAATCAAAAGACAAGTGGCGAGAGATGCCCAACGCCTCCACGTATTCTGCCAACTGGCCCATCTCCTCTATACCCTTCTGCGCAGACACGTTGTCTTTCAAGAGCTCTGCACCCTGTAGGTAAGCTAAAGTCTCCTTGATAGACCCGGAAACTTTCACAAACTCACCTATCTTGTCGGCGACTTCTTCGCTCTGGCCCTTCTCCACCGTCATTTCCTTCTTCACTGCCTCCCATGGCAACTTGTCCAACTTATCCACGGCCGAGGAAATCTTCCTCACGTCCTCTTCCTTGACACCGCACGCCTGGAAAATACCGTCCAACACCTTACGGTGGTTCAACTTGACCTTGAAGTCGTGAATACCGAGCGACGTCAAACCATCACACGTGATAGCCAAGATCTCCGAGTCGGGGATCATGCTGTCGTAGTTGCCTGCGATGTCGAAATCGCACTGGTAAAACTCTCTCATGCGCCCTTTGGTCATGGCCGGTTGGTCTCTTCTGTACACCTTGGCAATGTGGTATCTCTTGATGGCGGAGATGCTGTTGCAGGCAACAAACCGGGCAAATGGAACCGTCAAGTCATACCTCAACGAAGTCAACTCTCCTCCCTGGTCCTCCAAGTTGTAGATCAACTTAGAGTCCTCTCCGTATTTACCCGTGAGGATTTCCCGGAGCTCGAACACAGGCGTGTCGATCGTAACTCCTCCATGTCTTTTGAAAAGAGACCCGAGAGTGGAGAATATCTCCTCCCTCAAAACCATGTCCTTGTCTGCCCAGTCCTTGGTACCTTTAGGGGTTTTCAATAGAAACTGGGATTCGTTCTTTTTGCCCTTTTTGCCCTTTGCTGCTTTGGCGGCATCGCCTTTCTGGATCGCCGCCTTGGGAGTGACGTCAATGCTCTTGCTTTCGCTTGTCATCGTTTTGAATGTGGGAGCGATTCTTTGGTAAAGGCGTCTGAGCATGTGGTTTTTTTTCAAGGGCTAGTCGCACTTAAGGTCCGGGTGCACGGGTGTGATTCATCTCAGTACAGGAGGAGTACGATGGATCCCTTAAAGCAGCTACTTAATCCTCGTTGACCTTGTTGGGTCGTGAGTACTTGAGCTGCATAACGCCGTCACTGAGAATGCGCTTGCCCCAGCTTCCTGCTGCAGAATCACCGGTTTCATCTCTGCACTGCTTCAAGAAGGGAAGCAAAGACGTTCCGCCTGTGCCCTTTTCCTCTCCGTCGTTGAGCTTCTTCTTGGCCAAGCCCGAACGCAACGTCAGCTGCGAGCCCATATTTTTGGCCTTCTTCGCCTGTAGCACCACATACCTTGTGACGATTTGAATGTGCTTGTCTCGGAACAGTTTGGTCATGGCCAAACATGCATCGTAGCTGAGACTTAACTCACCATTGCTTGCGTATTTGGTCACTATGTTCTTGATCTCAGTCTCGTTTTCCACCATGGCCAAGAACTCGCGGTGTTTCTGGGGCATATAATTGCGCATCTCCAGAAGAAACGGGTTGTTTTTTGATTCTGCCTGTAAAGCTTGCAGCTTCTCGTCTATTTCCTTCACTGGATTTGGCCTCTCGCCGGTGGAGTGGTGGGGAATTGAAAGAAGCGAATCCAAAAACTGAATGAGCGTCGATTGCGCATTGGACCCGCCTGCGTATGACCGGGGACTTGTTTCATTCCCATAAAGCACTCCGTCTTTGCTCAAGCCCACATCGGCCATGTTCTTCCAGCCTGCCAAATACGGCCGGATCCTGAAGTAGAACACGTGCGGGTCGCACATCTCCTCCATCCTCATCAACACCGAGCCAAGATGGTCGATTGCTTGCGCCAAGTTCTGTAAGGACCGCACCAAGCCGGGAATATCTTCCTCCTGTGCACACTCCATTGCTTGGGTGCCGAACTTGATTACTCTTGCCCCCCTGCTTTCGAAGAATACACTCACCAAGTAAAACCAAGACTCGTCGATGGACCCAGTAAACGTGTTGATGGTCGTGAGATTATTGAAACTCATGTCATCTTTTGTGGTGGGGATGATTTGCTTGTAGTTCCAAAGACACAAGCCTGCATATGTGGCGAGAGGGGGGAGCCCAAGCACGTCGCTTACCTCTATCAACGGCTTAGCAATTGCCTCCGGGATTTTGCTGCTTGGAACATCGGTGCCCCAAACATATGCATGGACCAAAAACCCTAGCACCTGGTATGCTCTTCTTTGCTGTTCGATATTCTCTAACAATTCTGTGGACAATTGAGGCAATTGGTCAATATGAGTCCTGATAGTCCTTGCCAAAATGAGAGCCGGCAAATTAGCCACCAAAGTCTCCCAAGGCTGGTAGTAAGATTGAGGCAAACATGTCAAGGGGTACTTCTCTGGAAGAAATCCCGATTTATCGCTGACGTCAAAGGACTGGATGTCGAACATGGGGCGTCAGTGACTTGTGTAAGCAAAAAAATTGTCTCATTTAGCTTACAATTGTTCCGGTCACATGACCCGTATGCGCATGGAGATTAGATCGGCAAAGTATTTATGCGCAAAGCTCGGGGGCGTGGGCGCAAAAAACAGCATTGTAATTTTGCATAGCCGAACTCGGCAAGGCGAGCATCAAAACTGCTGCGTGTTGCTGCTTTCAGCAATAGATCGAAGCAGCCCCCTATCCGACACGTCTTCTTTGCGCAGACGTTTCCTGTCGACCCATAGTCCCTTTAGCTCCAGGAAATTCCACGCATTGCCATCAGGGCCTCTCGCGGGGAACTCGTCATTTTTATCGAAGGGGGCCTGCACCACTGGCAACGGGACCGGTGCTTCGGATGCTTTCAGGAGAGCAAGACTCGTCACTTCATCTGCGTAGGCTTCGGAGATTTTCGGGGATGGCAGAATATGTGACCGGGCAGAGTTCACTGTGTTGACCTCACAGGGAACGTTTTGGGGGCCGCCGGCCGCGGGGTTGGAGGGCATCCATCTTTTTGAGTTTGAGTCCAGAGCATGCCTCTCGGAAGCTATGGACCTGGGCTTTGGTTTATCTGTGGAGCTTAAGAACAGTTTCCATTTTTGGGCAGCGGCACGGGCGGAAAGCTTGCTCAAAGGGACGTTCGCTGCGGGCGGCAGCGGCTGCATGTACACTGTTCCTTGACTCGCAATGATCACGTGGCGGAGGGCCGAAAAGATCAAAAGCTCCAATTCTTGAAGCTTCAATGGTAACATGTGGAACTCCTTCAGAAGGTGCAATGCCTCTCTCCTGGCTGTGGTCTGGACGGCGGTTACTCCGACGTCGATGGCGCTACCTGACTTGAAGTTTCTGAGTAGATCGTATAGTTTGACTAAAGAATCCACTGGCATCAAAATCATTTTCGTCAACTCAATGGTATGCTGGAGGGCTCGTCCTAAGATATCAACGTACCAGAGCAATAGCATTTGTACCACCAAAGCGACGCGTAACTGGTGTCTCAACACGGTTATTGCCATGTGAATAGCGGTGAAGTAATCCATCGAAAGCCACAGTTCAAGTTTTGCGGGAGGCGGGATTGGGGAAGGGGTTTATATATGTGGTTTTCTTTTTGTGGTTGGTTGCAAAAATGTTGCTGCGACGCCATGCATGAGCAAACACATGCACAGGTCCAATAAACATACACACGCACAAGCAGATGCAATCCAGCCCTGATATTGGCAGCAGGGATTCAGCTTTGGGTAATACTGGAAGCCTGTAAACCCTGTTTTGGAGAACCCTGAGACTCGTCCCTCACCGCTTTAATGCAGCTATACATCCCACATGCAGTTCCTCGTGCGTTCCTACAAGTTCCAGCCATTGTCCAATGTTTCATCCTACTGTTTCACATAGTGCATGCGTCGTTTCATGAACTAAGGGTTACCCCCTAAAGCATTCGACATGCCCCGCGAACGCTCGTCTATAAAAAACTTCGCGCCCCCTCTTTACCAAATGAAATCGAGCGCTACCGACAAGTGCAGTATGACAGCCACTAGCAAATTCGCACTTCCAACAACACCCACCTCCCGAGAAAACCCATAGCCGGCTGGAAGCACTAGAAGCAACTCATATAAAGACAATAATCCAGCGATTTTCTGGATTAATAGACATTGCAACTCATCCATTACCTAGTTTGAGTTCGCAATATCCGCAACTATCAGAAGTCAAGTTTGCTTTAATCGATAAAGATGTCGTTCAAGGGAATCAAGAAGAGCATCGTGCGTGCTCCGCAGTCGTTTCGCCAGAAGTTGAATATGGGCGAGATCACTCACGATGCAGTTTACATGGATGCAGAGAGAAGATTCAAGGAGCTCGAGGTGGAGACCAAGAAGTTGAGCGAAGAGTCTAAACGTTACTTCACCGCCGTCAATGGCATGTTGGATTACCAGATGGACTTCTCAAAGGCCATCGAAGAGATCTACAAACCCATCAGTGGGCGGTTGTCGGACCCGAATGCCACGGTACAGGAGGACAACCCCGAGGGTATCCGGGCCGCCGAACAGTACCGTGAGGTTGTCAAGGAATTGAAGGAGACGTTGAAGCCGGATTTGGAGCTCATTGACAAGAGAATTGTGCAACCGGCGCAGGAGTTGTTGAAGGTGATTACCAACATCCGGAAAATGTCCACCAAGAGAGACCACAAGCAGGTGGACTTGGACCGCCACAAGAGAACGCACCAGAAGTATTTGGACAAGAAGGAAAGAACCGCAAAGGATGAAGAGAAGATGTACTCTGCTGAAGCCGAGGTGCAGGTTGCGCAAGAAGAGTACAACTACTACAATGAGATGCTAAAACAAGAGTTGCCGATTTTGTTCCAGATGCAGCGGGACTTCATCAAGCCCTTGTTTGAGTCTTTTTACTACATGCAGTTGAACATCTTCTACACGTTGTACTTTCGCATGGAGGAGTTGAAAATCCCCTACTTCGACTTGAATCTGGATATTGTGGAGGCGTACCACGCCAAGAAGGGAAACATCGAGGAGCAGACGGATGCGGTGGGCATCACGCATTTCAAGGTGGGGCATGCCAAAAACAAGCTAGAGATGACCAAGAGAAGACATCAGATGATGGCAGGCGGGTCTCCGGGCTCGCCACTGTCTGCGTCCAGCACAGCGGGCTCGCTTCCTGCCTACACGCCAGGCCAGGGCCAATACAGCCAGACGGGCCAATACGGCAACGAAAAACTGCAGTACACTCCTACAGGGGGATACCAGACATATCCATCGCCAGGTCAAAGTCCAGCGCAGCCGCAATACTCGGCGCCCGCCACACAATACGGACAGCCTTATGGACAGTCTTATGGACAGCCCCAGAATGGACAGCCTCAGTATGGACAAGCACCGGTTCAATATGGGCAACAAACAGGCCCTCCTTCATACACCGGGCAAGACCTGGGAGCCGCAGCACAGGCGTATGCCCCAGCAGCGCCAGCAGCGCCAGCAGCACCAACAGCAGAAACTTGCACGGCATTGTACGACTACACTGCCCAGGTAGCAGGCGATTTGACGTTCACTGCGGGAGCAGTGATTGAGATCATTCAAAAGGGAGATGCCAATGCTTGGTGGTCAGGAAAATACAACGGGCAAACGGGATCGTTTCCAGGGAATTACGTGCAATTGAACCAGAAGTAAGGTCGATAATGCTCTATTCGGTGAGACGAAGACCCATGGTGATGTTGTGCAAAACAACACTGCTCAACGGCGCACCACGGGATATTGCGAGATGATTAATGACGGTGATTATGGTGGCGGTGATGATGGTGCGGTAATGATGGTGCGGTAATGATGGTGCGGTGATGATGGCGATGGTGACGATGGCGATGGTGACGATGGCGATGGTGATGGTGACGGTGATGATGGTGATGGGATTGATGTTCAATAATTCGGGTCAGCGCTCGGAATGATGCAATACGCTATCGCATGGACGCATCAATTTCTCAGCGGGTCATGAGTGTCGAAAGATTCTATCTCATGTCATGCACAATTCTGCAGTGTCTTGAAATGGAAGATTGAAACAAATCCGGAGATAACCGCACGTCAGGCAGTTCACGTGAGGTCTCGTTATCTGCACCTCCTGGAGTGGCAAGAATTTCTTTTTGGGACACAAGCTTAGTCAGCCAACAATGGAACACAAGCGAGAGCCAAGAAGATGAAAAGCAGCTCACGTCAGGCAAGATTTTTCGGGATTTACTCTGCGCTGCATACTCTTTGTGAATGTTCGCTAACGGTGACCGTCTTTGGCATCCGAGACAGCATTCCGAAGTCCGCGAGATTTCTTATTGCGCAACAATACCCAACGCAGGTTGGCGCTCGATGCGGATCGTGCATGAACGCACAGGATGCAGCGGAGTAGGCAAAATCGAAGCGGCTGTTTGAACACACAGTAGCAGATGCGTAGCTCTGGGCCTGTAGCACGTTACCGAGGGGCACTGCGGTCACAGACAGCAGGTTTGCCAGAGCCCAGCCCAGCCTCGGAGGGGTGCAGTAGAGGTGGTGTGTGGAGCTCAAAATGTAAGGGTGGGGGAGCGTTGCGCCCAGAAAAAGAAACCGCTGGGGTAGAGGGAGGCGCTCATAACCACGGCAATTGCAGAGAGCGACGGTGTGTGGGCGAGCAGGAAGTGTGGACGTGGCCAGGTTAGGCGTGGCGGTGGGGAGATGGAGGGGGAGATGTACGGGTGGGGAGGGGCGTTGCAGGTGTTTTGCAGGCGTTTCACCGGCGTTTCACCGGTGTTTCACCCGTGTCTCAGGCAGCACGGGGCCATAGACGGGACCGGAACGGGGCCGGAACGGCGCCAGAAACGGCGCCACAAGTGTGCTACGGTTATGAGCCGGTCACATTTGTTCGGAGTTCCAGGGTCTGCGTCAAGTGGTAGCCCGGCCAGCCCCATGTGTACGGGCTAGCCTAGGCCAAGCAACGCAAGCCCAGAATACAGTAAGAACGGACGGGTTCGTATATCTCAGGGCTGCGTCAGATTTTTCATGTGGACTAGCGCATGTCGACGACGTGTGCACACCGCGCAGGGGACCCTGCATAGGGCGGGCGATTCTGGCCTTGCTTACATGAGCACGCGTGGCAGCCCTACAGATGGGCCGATCGCAGAAGCGCAAAGGCCATGCACCTGGACCCCGCGGAGCGTGGAAAGCGGCCTTTCTTTTTCCCATGGAACGGCAGACTTCTACGTGCCTTGCTTCTGCTTAGTTGGTGCATGCTGCACACGCTCCGGGGGCAATGCGCCTGTCTGTGCTAGGGCCCTTTCGTTTATATATATGGACCTCGCGGCCCCTCTCCACCGGCATTTTTCTGCCTCTCTCCTCCACCGCCCACCATAGATCCGCCCTACCCATTCTATCTCGTGCAGGGGCATGTCCAAATACTCCAAGAAAGCGTTGGCCTCCAAGGTCAACTCGGTCCGGCCCTACAAGTCCCGCACCAAGAGGCCGTGTGACTTTTGCCGCCGAAGGAAGACCTGCTGTATCATTGAAGAGCTGACCCCGTGCATGGCGTGTGCCCTGTTCAACAAGGGCGTGTGCACGTTCCTCGAGGAGCCGGTCAAACGCACCAAGAAACCGGGGCTGCCGAACTTGGAAAGAACCGCGCCGGTGGCCAGGCGGACGTCGGAGCCGCAGGCGGTCGTGAGGCCTGCCCCGGTGCCTGAGCTGCCGCAGTCGGCGCCCGCCGACTTTGTCATGTCGTACCCGCAGGCCACCCAGAGCGAGCCTGTATATGGGTCCGGGTACGGGACCTTCGACTACTACGAGATGGCGCAGGGCCCGTTCCACCAGTCGTTGCAGCTACCGCCTTACGCGGCTCTGGGCGAAAGCGGGTACGGGCCAGGCGGCAGCCGCCGCGGGGCGGGCGCCGAGGGTAGCGCCGAGGGTAGCGCCGAGGGTGGTGCCGAAACGGACACTTTCCCGGCGGCCGAAGCCGACAGCGGTCCCGGCGCCGGCTCCGGGCCAGGCTCCGACCTGTACGCACACCAGTTGCACCGCATGCCGCTAGAATACGAGCGGCTCCCCAGCGACGGCTACTCGCATGCGTTGTACGACTCGTCGTCGGACCTCGACCAGAGCAGACTCATGAGCGTGGCGTCGGTGTCCACGTTCAACACGCTGCGCAATCCCAGCGTGATCCTGCCGATGAGTGTGCCGGAGTCAGCTGCGCTGGCGGCGGCGATTCCGGCCGGGTACTTTGAGCTGAAACAGGCGTTTCTCAAGGCGCTGCAGCTGCAGTTTCTGCAGCAGATCCCGCAGTACCAGCAGGTTGGACAGATCCCGCAGTACCAGCCGCTGCAAGTGTTACCCAGCCACATTAATGCTGACGGCGACTACGGCTCCGATTGCTTTGGCAGTCACGCATCGACGCAGGGCTACGAATACGCTTGAGTCCGCTTTGGTGCTTGCAGGGCCCAAATGAGCAGACGCAGATGGCCGCGCAAATCGTGCATACATACCGGTGCCAGGGCAGGCGCCAACTAATCAGGCCAGTGCATCGCACCCCCTTCATTTCTTTTTAGCTTCCCCTCCAGCTCCATAATTCTTAATCACACCAACGTTCAAACCCCTTACAGCAGTGCACGCTCTCCGGTAGGCAAGTATAGGCGACGCGCGCTGCGATGCTTGCGCAACTGGCCGCGCTAGGTGAGGTGCGCTATGCTGATTAAGAGACGGTGCGCTAGCGCTAGATGGTATTGTGGCAAAGTGTAAGAGCGTTAGTGGCGCTTGCAGACAAACGGTGTAATTCTGACGCACCAGCCACTGGGCGTGTGCATGAGCGGCCCGTCTATAGTTGCGCTTTTGTTGCGCGCGTGCGCAAACTAAGTTCTCATGCATTGCAGGAGGTAAAACTCGCATGGCGCGGATGCAGACTCAAACCCCGTAGCCAGGCCTGCCACATGTGCACCCGCTATCCTGCGCACGCCTAACACACGCCCGCGTAATATGCACGCCTAATAATCGCGCCAGTGTCCGCGCCAATATTCACGCCGCCAATGTGCACGCCCACATGCACGCCCACATGCACGTCAACATGCACGTGTATATGCACACCCACACTCCCGCCCTTACTCACCCATATTCGCGCCTAATATTCACGCTAAATACATGCACGCCTACCATGCACGCCGTCCGCGCGCTCATGTGCAACCCTCGTAACGGATGCTACGGGTACTTGCCTAGCCACTCGCAGATGAGCCCTCCCACTGTGTCAGGGTCCTCCCGGTGCATAAAGTGGCCCACGCCCTGCACCAACTGCACGCGGACGTTGGCCGTCTGCGCCAAGAGCCGGCTCTCCAAGTCAAAGAGCCCGCTCACCATGCACCCGTCCTGGTCGCCCCCTAGAATCAAGGTGGGCACCTGCAGGAAATCCACCGGCCACTTTGTTTCGTGGAGCCGTTTCCACGGAACAAGATTGCGGTAGTATGCAGTCGCCGCATGCACCACCCCGGGCTGGGACAAAGTTCTCCGAACAGACGCTATTTCGGCGCTGAAGTCCCAGCCCGGCGACCAGTACCGCCACAAGCTGTCAAGGTAACCCGGCCGCGACACGTCGCCAAGCACCCGCCCGTACAACCAGCGCGACTGCATGCGGAGCATGTAGCTCAGGCACCAGAGCTGCTTTGGCGCATGCCACACGAGCTGCCACGCGCTCAAGTTCGTCATGTACGGAATGGCCAAGGTCACCATGGACGCCACAAGCTGGGGGTACTTGGAGGCGGTCTTGAAGGCCACGATGGCGCCCCAGTCGTGGCCCACCAAGTGCACTCTGTGCAGGTTGTCGGGGTTGACGGCCTCGATCCACGCCTTGACGTCCTGGGCTAGCTCGTACATGCAGTACTCGTTATCACGGCCCTGCGACGACGGCTCGTAGCCCCGCATGAGCGGCACCACCACCAACGCGTCGGGGAAGCGGGCCCGGACCATGGGCACCACCTGCAGATAGCTGTCGTTGTTGTCTGGGAAGCCGTGCAAGAGGAAGACGACGCGGGAGTAGGCGTTGCTGGGGATGAGGTTTTGGGGGAGGGACGACCAGCAGGAGAAGCGGCGTTTTTGGTTGGATAGGACGATGGAGTGCATGAACAGGGTCAGATAATTGGTCAGATATTTGGTCAGATAATTGGTCAGATAATTGTCAGATAATTGTCAGATAATTGTCAGATAATTGTCAGATAATTGTCAGATAATTGTCAGATAATTGTCAGATAATTGTCAGATAAGTCAGCGTCCTGCTTTCCAAATACGTCCGGCTGGAACGTGCTTTATATGTAGTGGTGGATCACATGCTTCGCGCGCAGTAGCCACGGGGCAGAAGCGAGGGTCAGATTCAGAGGCAGACAGGAGTGCATCTAGGAGAGAATAGGGAGGGGGAGGAGAGAAGGAGAGATGAAGAAGGATTAAGAAGAGATTAAGAAGAGAATAAGAAGAGATTAAGAAGAGATTAAGAAGAGATTAAGAAGAGATTAAGAAGAAGGATTAAGAAGAGATTAAGAAGAGACTAAGAAGAAGGATCAAGAAGAAGGATTAAGAAGAAGGATTAAGAAGAAGGATCAAGAAGAAGGATCAAGAAGAAGGATTAAGAAGAAGGATTAAGAAGAAGGATCAAGAAGAAGGATTAAGAAAGAAGAGAAGAAAAGAATTGAGATGGGGAAGGAGAAGGAGAGATAAAGAAGATATTAGAAAGAAGAGATTAGAATGAAGAGATTAAAGAAGAGATTAAGAAAGAAGAGAAGAAAAGAAGAGAAGAAAAGAATTGAGTAGGGGAAGGAGTAGGAGAGTTTAAAAGAAGAGATTAAAGAAGAGATTAAAGAAGAAATTAAGAAGAAATTAAGAAGAGATGAAGAAGGATTAAGAAGAGATTAAGAAGAGATTAAGAAGAGAATAAGAAGAGATTAAGAAGAGATTAAGAAGAGATTAAGAAGAGATTAAGAAGAGATTAAGAAGAGATTAAGAAGAGATTAAGAAGAGATTAAGAAGAGATTAAAGAAGAGATTAAAGAAGAGATTAAAGAAGAGATTAAAGAAGAAATTAAAGAAGGATTAAGAAAAGAGCAGAAGAAATTAGAACAAGAAATTAGGACGAAGAAATGAAAAGAATAGAGTCAATCCGTCGTCATTACCTCCCACAAGCTTCCCCTATGGCTACGGCATAGTAGCTGGCGCTGGTGACCAACACCCTCAGACTGCCGAGGAGTGACTAGTGCTCTGATCAAGGCACGGAAAGCCTTACAACTTTGTATCTACCACCACTCCAACATATCAAACGTGGGTCAATGTGACTCTGCAAGCTTCACGTCTCTTGCAAGAGGACTATGAACAGAGCTTATCGCTGGAGTAGCACATCATGGGTGCTGAGCCTCTACAGTGCTACAGCTCGTGTCCACAAAGGTAGCAGATTATGTCTAGGAGCGTGGTGGTAGATACGTGGATAAGTGTCTACAGTAAGTGGCATTTTGTGAGTGACCTGGATGTGGGCATTGGTTCATTGACTGAGTTTTTTACTGATCACTGGTCACTGGTAACTGGTCACTGGTCACTGGTCACTGGTCACTGGTCACTGGTTCACTTCTAGCTCTTCCACTAGTGACTTCCTTATATCCTCATTCCCCGCTCCATCACGATGCTCACAGAGAGTGACGCTATGTGATTTCTGCCAGTGCTCACAGAAAAGGATGCTATGTGATTTCTGCCAGTGCTCACAGAAAAGGACGCTATGTGATTTCTGCCAGTGCTCACAGAAAGTGAAGAATCAGGGAGGGGAGTAACTACGACTCTCAAGCTAACCAAATGCCGTCATCTAATTAGTGACCGGAATGATTACTGAGATCATAAGCACGTCTACATCAACAGACGTTAAGCATATTACGGAAGTTACACGTGATGTATGTGGTATAGGGCAGTGCATGTAACTCGAATTATCCTTGACGAGTTGATCATTTCACCAGGCATGTGAAGCAGCATTGAAACTGAAGGGTGAAGCATGGTATTGGGTAAGTACTACATTCTTCATCCGTCAGGTTGATGGACCGCCTCAATGATCTAGCTGAAAGTCACGCTGCTTGAAGATGCGTTGGACCAAGTCATTTTGTCGACCACCTTATCTTCCGTTGGCCATAGGCTGCAGCCTCAGATACCTCGACTATACCTGCAAATTTTGCCGATTCCGAGGTTCCTTCGGCCTATCACTAGTTGAAACGTTTCAACTCCATTGTTATCGAAGGATTGCTCCGTCTGTTCGACAGAAACATGATCAGCACTAGAGCTATCCTGTTTCAACACTTCTGAAGCTGGTTGCATCATCCGGTACACTGTCAACCCTTGGTCTGAAAGACAGTAGCTTGCTACCTAGCTGGGTCCCTGGCCTCGCTATTACGCTCAAGTGAGGCCGTATGAATTTTTGTTAGTCAAACCTGATTTTGCACCCATGGCCGTGTCAATGCGTGAGAATCCGTGGATTAACTAAACGCTATTAAGGTTTATACTTTGAAAGCTTTACGGCGTCCGTGAACTACGCCCCTTTCCAACGCGTGTGAAGGTATGCAAATCTACAACAGATGTCGAACTACGAGTCAGTGGAGTCCATTCAAGAACTTGGTATCTGGTATTATACAGTGAAACTGCGAAGGGCTCATTAATATCGCTATTTAATGGACCTAGCTAATTGACGCATGACTTTAAGTTGGCTGGTCATTCATTTCGGCCCTATCTTAATGGGGATACATGGTTTCAACGGTAACGGAATAGAGTTTCCGGAAGGAGCCCGAGAAACGGCTACCACATCAGGAAGCCAGCCAATAATGGCGGAGAGGGATTTCCAGTCTCGGAAATAGACATTTCGAGCGGCCGTGAATAGACAAGAGTACTGTTTACTCACGTCTTACTCACCGAGGATGGAAGAGGAAAGTGTTCACCAGACGTGATGCAAATGGTCAGTTGCTGGATTCATATCAGACGTCAGTGTGGAGCGGAGTGATGAACATAAGCTTCGTACAGCTGTAGGGACAGACCAGCTGTATTAGAGACCAGCTGTATCGTACAGACCAGCTGTATAGTACAGACCAGCTGTATAGTACAGACCAGCTGTATAGTACAGACCAGCTGTATAGTACAGACCACAGAAGATGCTCACGTTACTCGTTGACCTGGACGTCTGTGTATCTTTTGGTTAGTCTCAGCAGAGTTAAACATGCCCTTGTATGGGATCCACTGCATGGGCATTTCGACGGCTGTTTTTTGTAAAGGGTTACATGCAGTGTGATGATCCAATGATTGACTTGCATGTTTGCAAGCATCTCAGACTGGGAAGTGTATGGACAGATTAGACTAAGTGTAGATAGCAAGGGGAAGTGATAGCAAGGGGAAGTGATAGCAAGGGGAAGTGATAGCAAGGGGAAGTGATAGCAAGGGGAAGTGATCGCAAGGGGAAGTGATACCAAGTGTATGACTATAGTACACCTAGTCCAAGGTCAAGACGGGACTCATGCAAACAGGTGCTGTCGGCTCGCGTTAAAGAACTCGACGGAACACCCAGCAAACAAATCAGTTTACCGTCCATGTCACCAATGCGTAAAGTTCGAGTCTTAGAATGAATAACTGAAGCTGAAGTTGGGTTGCCTAGCTCTTTGAGTACGGTAACGGACGGGCTGGTCTGTAGTTCAAGTGTAGCTGAGTGGGTTCACGTGTCTACTACGGAGGAGCATGTATGAGAGATGCAGAAATGGTCTAATTGTGGAGTAGGTAGAGTAGGTAGAGTAGGTAGAGTAGGTAGAGTAGGTAGAGTAGGTAGAGTAGGCAGAGTAGGCAGAGTAGGTAGAGTAGAGTAAATAGAGTAAATAGAGTAAATAGAGTAAATAGAGTAAATAGAGTAAATAGAGTAAATAGAGTAAATAGAGTAAATAGAGTAAATAGAGTAGATAAGCCCCAACAAGAACACGCTGGTACCAACCAAGCTTTAACTACACCAAATTTCAACACTCAACGCAATTTCCCCAACAGCCACCATCTTTCGATGACTCTACTGCTTATGTCAGATGAATCAGAACGGCTGCATCCGCTGGTAAGCTCGGTCCTTCACCACTGCAAGGTAAAGCTGATCCACTCATTCTCCACTCATTCTCCACTCGTTAGTGCTGCTCAACAGGCTTGCAAGCGAGTCAGCAAATCCAGGCGGGCTCCATTCGGCTACCAAACTACTAAATTACTACAACACATACTACGGTAACGGAGGTGCCATGAGGTGTCGACTAATGCTTATGGAATGCAACACCAGCAATATCCAAGTACAGCAAACAGGCAGCCCAGCCGCCATCAGTACTACGCTGCCAGTACTACGCTGCCAGTACTACGGAAATCTAACATTTGGACTAGAGGAGGTTACCCAACATCGCTATCCAAGCAACTAGCCAGCCTCCCAAACTGCACATGGCTGAACCTCAAGGCGAGCCGAATGGTCAACAACACGGCGCACCCATCCCAGCCTCAGTATCCACAACAGGTGCCCCAATACGGGGTACCAACAGTATCCTCAATATGGAAGCACAGGATAGAATCAATACCATGGATGTTAACTATGACTGAAAAATAGACCAAGCAACAGACTGATCTGAATGTGACTGTTGGAAGTAGAGCTCTGGTATATGCTTGAATAGGGGTAACTTTCTGATAGTAGAGTATAGAGTAGAGTATAGAGTAGTATAGAGTAGTAGAGTAGAGTAGAGTAGTATAGAGTAGTATAGAGTAGTATAGAGTAGAGTAGTATAGAGTAGTATAGAGTAGTATAGAGTAGTATAGAGTAGTATAGAGTAGAGTAGTATAGAGTAGTATAGAGTAGTAGAGTAGTATAGAGTAGAGTAGTATAGAGTAGTATAGAGTAGAGTAGTATAGAGTAGAGTAGTATAGAGTAGTATAGAGTAGTATAGAGTAGAGTATAGAGTAGTATAGAGTAGAGTATAGAGTAATATAGAGTAGTATATGTTAGACCCATCATGGGTAGTGTACTACCCACATGGATGTTAAAGCCTACACTGGTCGATCAGAACGACCTGCATTCCTCTATGCCGG
>NKZR01001545.1:0-20952 GCA_002370795.1 Metschnikowia sp. 03-147.1
CAAGCCTCCATTGTGTCTAGCATTGTTTCATCTGTATGCAGTCAAGTGAACATGCAGTGCCCTCAGGTGCACTGATGTCTCACATTCAACAAGAAGGTCCTGGGCGTGCGAAAAAGATTGGTTGTCTCGTGCAAAAAAGACTCCGATACGGGGAATCGAACCCCGATCTGCTCGGTGAGAGCGAACTGTGCTAGCCATTACACCATATCGGATTTTATGAAAACAAAATTTGGCTAAAATACTATTATATATATTATAAAGGATCGAGATAAAAGGCCCATTCCTGTTGAAAATCATAGATACTGGGTCAGATGGTTCTGAATACCATCAACTTCAGAGAAAAGGCTACCGTAGGATTTGAAGACAGGCATTAGTTCAGACCGCACTATACATTTGCGCAGTGCTAATTCTGATACCGATCTTGGACAGCATAGTAGACTTCCGGTTAGCTCTAACACTATACAACCATGATATGTGTACTTTGTGAACAGCATATGTAGCTGTAAGTACGCCAGTTCGATCGTTTGTAGAACCATATTCAAAGTCCCCCAGAGCTATCATGTCCATCTTAACAGTCAAATATCTCTGGCTAGGAAACTTTTATACTTCACCTCGCGCCTGTGGCGCATGTGGCTGGCCTTGATGAAACGTTGCGACCGTGCGATATAAATTGCGGCCAAACCCCTCTGTTACGCCTATCTTTGAGTCAATGCATCCTGATTGGTTGACAGGATACACAGATATACTCGAGACCGTGCTGACGGTCAAGGTAGATTGTCTTGACGCTCAAAGTCTGCCCTTTATAGCCCAAAGTTAGTATGCTTTCGGCCCAAAGTTAGCTTCGATGGCGATACTAACGCTTTGCTCTCAAACAAGCTACCAATAAGCAACAGCATCACAAAACTGTTGCGGGTAATTTTCTGAGGGTGTGTGACGACGAGGGGAGCGGTGATCGTGGCGGCGTCTACAATCTCGTTGGAGGTGGCCTTTCTCACTGAAGCCATGACATTGGCGAGGACCTGCAGATTGAGGGCGTCAATATCCATTTGACACGGTGGCATAACCGTCGCTTGGGCGGGATTGGCAAAGGGAGACAGTGTCAGACGCAATGGTTTCCAAATCCATAGCACCAGTCCACTATTAAGCTTCACTATTAAGCTTCGGCGTTAGAACTCCGGTATGATGATGCTGGCCATGCGCAGGGGGTAGAAGATTACTTGGCCGTACAAAACGGCATCAAGTTGAGGACAGTTTTGTCACCACGTTGAGGACAGTTTCGTCACCAAGTTTAGGACATCGGCGGCAACCGTCAATTGAGAATAAGGACTAGGATAGCGCGGTGTGCGGCATCACCGAGTAAGACGCGTGTGGGTCCATGGTAAGCAACTGAACGTGGAGAGGGAGACCAAGCGGCTTGTTACCCTGACGGAGGTGGATAAGGCCGCCAAAAAACCACTCAAGAAAGGACGGTCATTCCGACAAATGTGTTGATGGTCGTCGGGTGCAGGACCTATAGCGGATGGGTAGATCGTCGAAGATGAGGGCACCAGCTCGTCAGGACTTGCGGTGTTGGTAGGTTGTCATGGAAAGATCCACAGAGGCACACGTGAGCTCATGGCCAATACGCAGAACTAGGAGGTACGGATGTACACATCCTTCGCGCATAAAAAGAGAAACTTTGCAGGCATCTTGAAAAAAACTTCTTACACCCGAGTTTAGTTCAAATGCAAGGAACTGGGATTGGCTCCATAAGCTGGGTGTAAACCCGACCTCTCACGTTATCAAACACCCAGAAAACACCTCTACAGGTCATCTCACGGGTGGTTGGTGTAGTGGCTAGCATTAATGCCTTCCAAGCATTAGAGACGGGTTCGATTCCCGTACCACTCATTTTTAGAAGTTTTCTGGTCTTTTATATTCCTCTGGGGTAATTGCCCTATAGTGACTTCTGAAAGCACAATCTGTTAGTATGTAAAAGCACTTTTTTTCGGACAGTGTGAAAGGGTGGTTGGTGTAGTGGCTAGCATTAATGCCTTCCAAGCATTAGAGACGGGTTCGATTCCCGTACCACTCAATTTTTTCCCCCCAGCTTACCCAGGATTCATCCCTTTCTTGGGGTGCAAAGGGGTGCCGATAGAAAGGTGGAGCCGATGGCGGAGCTCAGCAGAGTTCAGCAGAGCTCAGCAGAGCCCAGTCAAGCTCTCAGCCTAACGTCGGCCAACCAACGCCGCCAGCCACGTCCACACGTGCACCACAGCGGTGCCCTGGGTGGTGCGAAGAGACGTGCGCGCACCGCTAAAAAGCCGCCATTTCTCAATGTTTTCTCACCGCCCTCTATTACAACTACTACTCCCCAATGTCTGACACAGAAACCCCCATCGCTGAACCGCAATCTCCCATTGCAGAGCCCCAATCGCCCGTGGCCGAGCCCCAGTCGCCCGTGGCTGAGCCTCAACCTCAAGAGCCGGCCCCAGGAAGCAAGCTTTTCGTCAGACCCATTGGTTTCGAAACCACCAGGGAATCCGTTGAGGAGCTTTTTGGCGGTGTTGGTCCTCTTGTTGATGTGCAGATGATGCGCGGTTACGCGTTCATCACGTACGAGACAGCCGCAGATGCCACACGTGCCTCGGAGGAGTTGGCCAATGCAGACCTCAACGGTGCTGCTTTGCAGATTGAGTTTGCCCGCGAGAGAAGGGAGGACACACGTGGAAAATTCCGGGTCAAGGTCACCAACATCCCAGAGAACACGGCATGGCAAGACTTCAAGGACTTTGTGAGAGACAAGACTACGTTCTCGCCCACTTTTGCCAAGGTGTGGCGTGACGACGAGACCGGAGAGACCGTCGGTAACCTTGAATTTGGATCCGCTGAAGAGCTCGAGAAGTCCATCTCCTTGTTGAACCAAGCAGAGTACCAGGATGCCATCTTGGCCGCAGAGGAAGACACATCGCCATTTGTTCCCCCAGCAGGCAGAGGCCGTGGTGGGTTCAGAGGCGGGTTCAGAGGCGGCCGTGGTGGGTTCAGAGATGACGGGTTCAGAGGCGGAAGAGGCGGATTCAGAGGAGGCCGCGGCGGCTTCAGAGACGACTTCAGAGGCGGACGTGGTGGGTTCAGAGGAGGCCGCGGAGGCCGTGGAGGATTCAGAGATGACGGCTACAGAGGGGGCCGTGGAGGATTCAGAGGAGGCAGAGGTGGCTACGACCGTGAGAGCCGTGGAGGCTACGAAAGAGACTCATATGTGCGTGACAGATCTCCAACCCGGTACTAAGCTAGTGGACAATTCGAGAGAAAAGCCGTCCTGGCCATTTCAGATGTGTCCAATAAAAAGATGTATTAGTTACTAGAATTGAATATCGAGGACCATTTTGGGGCCATCCGGAGACCCAGAGCCGGAAGAACGAGACGAGCCAACCTGAACATAGGAACGCCAGTGACGAGTTAGAGTACTGGCAGAGTCATCACCATGGCAGAGTCATTACTATGACAGAGTCATCACTATGGCAGAAGACAGTACATAGAGCTAGAGTAGCAGGCTACTCTGCGCATACGATGATTAGACGGACTAAGGTGAGTTACCACAATAATTACGGTCTATCTATATCTATCTATCTATATTTATTTATACATCTATGTATGTATCTACATTTATCTATATCTATCTATATCTATCTACATTTATCTATATCTATCTATATCTATCTATATCTATCTATATCTATCTATATCTAATGCTTCTGCGGTAGTGCACGCACTCACTCTCCCAACTAAACGTCATTGCTCATGAACACTGGCGAATTCAAATACGGCCCACACCCCCTCCAAGCGGCGCGAGTATTTCACTACTCCGCCAGCAATAAAAGCACCCTTCTCTTCATCCATGGCGGAGCGTGGCGGGACCCCAACAACACCTACAATGACTTCGCCCGCCTAATACACACACTCCAGACAAGCCACTGTATGCACGACACCAACATGGTGTCCATGAACTACCGGCTTTCCCCCGAGGTCCAGCATCCAGCGCATCTTGCGGACGTTGTCGCGTGCATAAGGCATATGGCCGGCCAAGGCTGCGGGCGTTTACTGGTTGTGGGCCACTCGGTGGGTGCCACACTTATGATGCAATTGCTCAATGCCAGGGAAATGTGCAGCGGAGAGGGAAAACCCGGCGACGCTAGTCTTGACTCGGGGCATGTCGACGATGGCATCAGTTTCGGCAATTTCTTCTTTGTTGATGGTATCTACGATATGGTGGACTTGGTGCGTGAGTATGGGCAGCAGTACCGGGAGTTTGTGGAAATGGCGTTTCGCGGAGATTACGGCGAGGCCAGCCAGCTCAGCTGGAAGCGCGGAGCGGGCTTGGGCGCCGTGCCCGAGAAGCTGGTGGTGGTGTACTCGGAGCAGGACGAGTTGCTCAGCGAAAGACAGAGCCGGCGCTTTGCAGAGTACCTCCGGGCTCATAACCACCCGATGGAGTACGTGCGGGGCCGCTGGGGCGGGCACGAGGAGGTGTACGGGCGGGACGAGTTGGCGGCGGTGATAGCACGAACTCATAGCACGAACTCATAGCACGGCTCTATCACGGTAGCACGGCTCTATCACGGTAGCACGGCTCTATCACGGTAGCACGGCTCTATCACGGTAGCACGGCTCTATCACGGTAGCACGGCCACTTCCTCATGTATATCCAGGCATCGGCCCGCGGCGCGGTGCACGGGTGCGACGCACACAAATTTTTCCAGCACTCTCTCAGCTCACCACAGCACAACATGTTTCAATCGTGGGCCGATGCCGAGGACGACATCCCAACGCCCGAGATCACCGAGAACAAGGACGGAACCAAGACCGTGGTCAGCTACAGGCTCAACGCCGACGGCAAGAAGGTCAGGATCACGCAGAGAATCAAGGAGGTCAAGGTCAAGGAAAGAGTCCACCCCTCCATTGCCATCCACCGCACATGGGCCAAGTACGGCAAGGAGAAGCACACGCCCCCCGGCCCAGACACGAGAACCACGCAGCTTGGAGAGAAGGTGGAGTTGAAGCTCGCCATGTCGTGGAAGGAGATGGACAAGAAGGACGAGGAGGAGAAGGCCGAGGAGTCCGCCAACTTGGTCAGCACCAACAGACTCAAGTGCAGAACGTGTGGAGGAGACCATTTCACGTCCAAGTGTCCTTTCAAGGAGACGTTGGGCGCCGAAGTCGCCGGGGACTCGGCCACGCCGGAGCCCACGGAGTCGTCCAAGTACGTTCCCGCCCACTTGCGTGCCGGAGCCCCCACCAGAGAGTCTCGGGACGACTCGTGCACGTTGCGGATCCTGCAGTTGAACTACTTTGTCGACGAGGACATGTTGAGGAACGAGTTGCTTGCCAAGTACGGGCCGTTGCAGAGAGTGGCGCTCATCACCAAGAGAGAGACGGGCGAGTCCAAGGGCTTTGCGTACGTGACGTTTGCCACGGAGCAGATGGCGCAGCAGGCCTTGGACGAGTTGAACGGCAAGGGGTACCACTCGTTGATCTTGAGGTTGGAGTGGTCCGTGAGGAAGAAGGTTTAGCATGTCTTGGCATACACCACGCTGGTTTTGCAAGTAGCATCAGTAATATAGGTATCTGGATATTGGAGCCAAGATGAATAACAAAGTGCATGGTTTATGCCTGCTCTGGAAGATGACTAGTGGCGCGTGCAGCAGTGCACTCCATTAGGCAGCGTGACCTCGGCGTTCTTTACCCTGCGGTTGTCTCAATTGCCAAGTGAAGTGATTGGACATGCCAAAGGGAATGTTGTTAGAGTAGATTAACTATGCAAGTGCACAGCCAGGCGAAGTGGGCGACACGAAGTGGGTACTGCAAGGCACACTAAAGCGCATCATGCGACTTGGCAGATGTAGCACGATAACGCATTTGATGTAGCTCACGAATGACGGTAAGGTCACGGTGGGGACAGAATGAGAAATTAAGAATAACGAGGAGTGAAGAACGAAGTGAATACGACAGCTAGCTGTGGTATGGGGGAGACATGAAGAATGCAGTGTGATAGAAAGAACTTGAAGTCCTGAAGCCCAGCAGGGGATGAATTTTTGTTGATGTGACTAGAAAGGACAAGTAGGGTGGTAGGGTAGAGCAGAGTGAGTAGTAGGGTAATAAATCAGACCAAGTAGAAGTAGACTAAAGTAGGCGAAATTAAAAGATATCAGACCAAGTAGAAGTAGACTAAAGTAGGCGAAATTAAAAGATATCAGACCAAAGTATAAAGTAGACCAAAGTATAAAGTAGACTAAAGTAGACTAAAGTACAAGACTAAAGAAAAGTAGACAAAGTAGAAATAGACTCCAGAGCAGACTAAGTAAAGCAGACCAAGCATTCAACTCACGTGATACAGAGATGGTTATGCGCCAGTTAGAAACGCGTGGTATCTGTAGCCTATGGATCCTTCACCCAATGAGCATCATAGCTACCTTAACCCCTCAACACTGGTGCTTCACATTGACTCATGTAGGATAAGTTCACGAGACGAGCAGGTCAGTGCAAGTATCGGTAGATCATCGCATCATCGGTGGCTTAGATCAGCTGCTTAGATCAGCTGCTTAGATCAGTGGCTTAGATCAGTGGCTTAGTTATGATGGCTTATCACGCATCATCAGGTAGTATGGCGAACTAGTAAAATAAATAGTCTAGTAAGCGCCAGCCAAAAATATTAATTAGCACCTCCATCACCCATGTGGTAACATTAGGTCAGGCCATCCCCATTGTGCGTCCCGGTGCTGCAGGCCCAACAAACTGCAAAGCTGTATGCTAAAAATCGAAACAATCAGAAAAACAGCAAAAAATACCAAGGCCCCGCCGAAGACGCCACCAAGACGCCCCGAAGACGCCCCCAAAACGCCTATTCCAAGACGCCCCCCTATACGCCTTCCGCCGTGTCACGCCAGAGCCGGATGCATCGCATCTTCGGCCCGCGACCAATTCGCACCGGGCCCGGCAACTTTAGTCCGTGAGCAACATTGCCCTACTACACCCTACATCACACTTAAATCGGCCAATCCCCCAGACCAGTGTCTCTGGATAACGCTCCACAAACGTCTACACACAACAAACGCTGCTGCCACTGCACCAGCCCCGCATCCCCGTGACCCCAGCTACAGCTAACGACTACAGCTAGCGACTACAGCTAGCGACCACTGCGCCATTGTTCCGTCGGATGAAAAATGTCCAACAATGACGGCGCCAAGAAACCAAAGACAAAGCTATTCAGCTTCCTACGCAAGAGCCCCCGCAGCACCAGCTCCGCCAGCAGCGTCAGCCTGAAGACCCCAGACTCCCCCCGCCTGGACTCCCGCAGCCTCAACACGGCCCTGGACAGCAGCTACGTGCACAAGATCGCCGTGGACTCTGGCGCAAACCCCGGCTCCAGCATCCTGTCGGTGTTGGATGAGTCCACCATCCGCAGCCTGGGCAAGCACCGGCGCAGCACCGCGTTGGACGACGACTCCAGCCCCGAGTACGACCTCGATGACATCATGCTGGACGACCCCGACCAGCCGGACCACAGCTCGTCGTTTGCCGTGCTCGAGGTCAACGAAGACCGGGACTTGCACCGCTTCTTCGACGACCTTCCGCCCGACGCCCTACACTTCCCCAAGTACACGCGCGTCAGCCGCAAGTCCAACAAGAGCCCCAAGGCCCTAAACCAGTTGTTCCTCTCGCAGGAGTTGCGGTGCTCGCCCGCCTCTGCCTACGACTCGGAGCCTACCTCCGACCACGACGACCTGGTGCCGGGTGCGTTCAAGTCGCAGGAGATCCTCGTCATGGAGTTCTCCAGAGACGGCAAGTACTTGGCGGTGGCCGGCCGCGACTCCAACATCACTGTGTGGCAGGTGATCTCGTCGCCGTTGACCAGGCTCAAGTACAAGAAGTACGAGTCGTCGCAGAGCGAGGCCCCGGGCGCCCGCAAGCTGAAGACCTACCTCAGCGCCCCGGTGTTTCTCCAGGAGCCCGTGCGTGTGTTCGAGGGCCACACCAAGCCCATCTTGTGCCTCGACTGGAGCAAGAACAACTTCTTGGTGTCCGGGAGCATGGACAAGACCGTGAAGCTTTGGAATGTGGACCGGCCGCGGTGCCTCGAAACCTTCTCCCACGACGACTACGTGAGTGCTGTGCGCTTCCACCCCAACGACGACCGCTTCTTCATGAGCTCGGCGCTCGACAACCAGATCCGCTTGTGGTCCATCATGGAGTCGTGCGTGGCCTACAGCAACCACTTGGGCGACGACTTCTTGGCCACTACCATGACCTTCACGCCGTCGGGCGAAACCTGCATCCTTGGAGGCTTCAACGGAACGCTCATGGCCGTGGAGACCCAGGGGTGCCACATCAAAGCCAGCTACAACATTATGAGCAAGCACCGCCGAAGTCCTCGCGATCGCAAGATCTCCGGCATCCAGATTTTCAAGAACCCTGTGCTCGACGACTCGTACGGCGACTTCAGCGGCCTCAACATGCTCATCACCACCACCGACAACAGAATCAGCCTTGTCGATGTCAGCCGCGGCAAACTCGTGACACGCTTCAAAGGCAGCTCCGGCAAGACCTCGTCCATGAAAGCCTCGGTCAGCGAAGACCAGCTGTTGGTGATCTGCGGGTCGGAGGACCACTGGTGCTACGTGTGGAGCAACAACAACTCCATCATCAACAACAAACTACGAGGCGCGTTGAAAGAGGTGTTGAGAGAGCTGAAGAACCTGATCAGTGAAAAACACAAGAGTTTGAGTCGCATCTTGCACGACAACAAGTTGTGGAAAAAAATCCCCGTCCAGAAGTTCTTGGAGAGTTCCAACGACCAAAACTACATAGCCAACGACAACTCGAGCTATGCTGCGTTCCACGCCCACCACTCACGAGTCAACATTGCGCTCTTTGCGCCGCTCAACACCAAGAAATTGCTCAAGCTCTCGGACGATGCCGTCTTCGACCTTGTCAAGCGCGGAGTCGACATCTCCGACTCGCCAGACTCCCACTTCGACGAGGAAAAGCAGCTCGACAACGGTCACATCATCGTCACGTGCGATTCCTCGGGCCTCATCCGTGTGTATCGCCAGGACTCGGCTTACTACATCCGCAAGAACTTGATTGAGTTGAAGAAGATGTACCGGAGAGAGCTTGCCAGCCTGCGCAATGACTCGGCCAACCTGAACATCCACAATCTCAAGATCGACTTGACGTCGCTCAACTCCAAGATAATGAAATCGAGAAGCATGAGTCCGGGCAACGAAAATTCTTCGCTCAGATCGCAGTTCCACCACAAGCTCAAGTCGGGGCACCGCAACAGCATTTCGACCTTGAAGCGCAACGGCAGTTCTCAGCTTTTGAAAACACCGGCCTCTTTGCATAACAAGTCACCTCAGCCGACTGAGAGAAACTCGTATTTCCCAGCTGCATCCAGACGTCCCGAGCAGGTGCAGATCCATAGCACGGATTCCTCTGATGCCGAGTATTCGCTCCACGAAAACGCATCTCCCCTTCGGATTAGTGAAACCAGAGGCAGAAATCGCAGGGGCTCATCCTTGGCTGATAGCGATTATCCACACTCGATACTCTCGCCATTGGTGGGGTCTCACTTTGCAATGAGATCTACAGACTCCTTGCACTCCAGGTTTTAAATGCCAATAGTTTCAGGAAACTATTGAGCTCCATAGCGTATTTAGGCAAGTTCTTTGACGGTCGCAGCGCTTTCACAGTTCTGGTTCACGGTTGACGTTTTGGCGCACGATCTCCTGGTACAACGGCCCTAGTTTGTTGCTGTTCAACTCCAACCGGCTCGTGACATCGTCACCCATGGCGCCCGTCCGCTGAAACGCAAACATTTTCACCGTATATACGCAAAGTTCCTTCTCAGAGTCCCAGCTGCCCGCAGAGGCATTCTTATCACTTTCAAACACAAACTCCTCGTAGTTGACGTCTTCCCCGGACCCCCTTTCGAGCGCTTGCTCGCGTTGATGTGCTAGTCTGGCTTCTTCAATAAGATACACATCCACAAGGGCCCTCTTCAAGTCCGCAGGCACGGGACCCAAAACGAAGTCTTTCAAAGCAGACTCAGTGAACAACAGATCAAAATTCTTGAACGTATTCCCCGTGGAGAACTTGGCGTAAAACACTCTCAAAGACGTCAAGATGTCAATGAGCACGGTGGAAAGTCTCAGCTTCAACTCCACTAGCTGCTTCAACAACACTCTCATTCTAGGATTGGAATCCGACGTGATTTCGTTGAGTTCCTTCACCAGCTCACACATCTGAATACACAACGCACTACCATAGGTAGCCACGTCGGAATAGTCGCCCAAGAACAACGATATGTCAATAGACGAGCTGTCGTTGCTGGCAAGAGTAAGATCCTCGAGTTTCCTGGAGAGAGTCAGCAGGAAAAAATCGAACACGGCATTCCATGACTCGGCCACATGCTCCATGATGACAGAGAGAGACGTGGGCCACACCTGCACCAACGCGGAGAAGTCTGCTTTAGAGAGCAACTTCACCACCAACACCTCCGAGAGAATCTTGGACGATCCCAGAACTGGCTCCGAAACAAAGCGGTGGATGCTGGTGAACCCAGCTATATGATTGAGTTTCTGAAGAGGCGATTTCACATTGAGAAGCCGGTTGAGCACCACCTTCTGGTCCTGTGCCAACATGCTGTTCTCCTCGCTGTCATTGGTATCCTCTATTGGTTCCGACAGAAGCAAGTCATGTGCGGCTTCCGAGACTAGAGATAGAATCAAATCCTCTATTTTCATGCTGACTTCCGGGGTCAATATTTTGTCGTCTCGCAAGAACTGGGCGTTGCCCGAGTGGTCCCCATCGAAGCCCCGGAGAAGTGTTCGGAGGTAGGTGTCGAAAGCGTCGTTGAGCTCCCAGGTGCTGGAATCCAGGTCCGCATAGTACCGCAACACCTTCTCATGCACAAAGTTGTAGTCGTTGATGCTGGACACGCTGTTGTAGAGCTTAGCAACGTGGCCCGGAATGGTGATGAGAACCGCGTTCCATAGAGTCATGAAAACGGCGTACACGCGGGCATTGCAGCTCAGAAACTCCTCCAAGCTGGAGAAGTACGTCACGAGTTTGGGCAACGCATAGTTGAAGTCGTCCGCGTTATCAGCCTTCTTGTCCACAGTTAGTATGCTCAAAACGGCGCCCGCGATCATGCTCAAAGCGGCATATTTGAGAGCCGGCAGCGGGAGCTCCAAGCGGCCCTTAAGCTCCTGTTCGATTAGCGGCGACGGCGAGTTGGCCGCGTTTTTGGGCGTGAAGTCAAGCGATGATACATCACACAACGTGAACCGGAGAAGCGCCTCCCACGAGTTCTGGTACCCCGGGAGAGTGTAAATCGTGGAGAATAAGCGGTTGATCATGAACAGGAGCGGCACCTCCGACTCCTTCTCCATAACCGAGGCCCGCTTCACGTCCACGTAGTGCGAGTAGGCCGTGTCAAGCAACTCCGCCAAGACTTTGAAGTTGAGACACTGCAGAACGCTCAAGTCGCCCGTGGCTTCGGCAAACAACAGGCACTCATGCGTGGAGAGAAACAGCGCAAACCGCTCCATATCCTCCAGGCTTTTTCTCAGAGCTATGGCCACAAGAAGCCTGCATAGCTCCTGCTTGGGCTTGGTGCTGGGGCCAGACACCAACCCGGTCTCCACGAGGTAGAACGCAAACAGACAGATCTCCGTGCAGTCTGCGGCATCCAAGAAGCCGAGCTTGAACAACTCGTGGTACACCCCGAGCAAGTGGGTCTTGATGCCGGCGTGGCTCTCCACCCACACCATGTTGATGAGCTGGGTCTTGAAGCGCTCGGTGAACTGCCGGAACCCCAGACCCATGGTCTCCCTTCGCAGCGTGGTATTCCTGTAGAGCTTGTGAAGCAGCTTGACCACCTCTTCCTTCACACTGTCCGACGGGTCGGATAGAAGCCAGCCAAGGTAGCGCAAGTACTCTGGCTGCAAGAAGAGCTCGCCGTGCAAGGTCATCCAGTCGGCCAAGTACTTGGCGCACTCCTGCCGGATGGCCACATCCACGTCCCTATACCTGTGCACGAACATGGACAGGAACACGTCGGAGATGTACTCCATGAGCGTGTCCTTCTGATGGGCAAAGGTGCGGATTGTCCTGTTAATCATGTCGATTTGCTTTTCGTGGGCCCTTGCGGCCTTCCTGTTTTGCTTGTTGCGGGTGGATCCAAGCACGCGTTTCTGTTTCTCCAAGGAGACGGACGCAGATGCCGCAAGCTCGCAGAGAACCGATTGCATGGAAAGGAGAATGGTGGTGGACACGTAGCGGAACGGCCGGACGCTGCACGTGGAGAGGGCGGTCAACCACGCCAAGAGCGAGGTCATCATGGGCGACGCCAACGACGAGTCGTCGGACTCGGGCTTGTACAAGGCGCCGTTTTCGTGGCCCATGCGCACAATGTGCCCGAAGAAGTCGAGCGCGTTGTGCCGGAAGAACTTGATCTCCTTGTTGTTGGAGATGAACGGGTACTCGTGGTACTTCTGGCGCTTGAACAAGAGCGCCACCTCGGTGACTGTTGCCACGGCGGAATCGTCGTTGAGCATGTCGTGGTCTTGCGTGAGCGTCGTGCATCCACAGCACCGGAGGATGAAGTTGAACAAGCCTGTCATGGCGTTGCACGAGTTGTGGGACTTGTCCTGTAAGTAGGAGTCCACCCACAGCAACGCGAGATCGGCCACAGCCACGTCCTTCGAGGAGAGAGCACGGAAGAGCGGCACTTCATCACTGGCCTGGGCGGACTGGGCGGACTGGGCGGACTGGGCGCCGGTTCTGGGGGTGGCCCGGGAGGTGGCTCTGCTCGCCTTGGTAGGCCTTGTGGGCACAGGCTCGTGGTCGGGCTCGTAGTCAGTATCACTGGAGACAGACTCCAGCTCTGAGTCCAGCGCTTCCACCACGGGCAAGGCTCTCTTTCGCGTGGCTCGGGTGCCTACCATGGCCATGATGAATGTAGTGTGTTATTGAGACGCGTAGTGCGAGTGTCGCGAGGTAGAGGACGTGCCCCGCCCCACGCCGACGGGCAGTTCGACCGCCGGCCAGAGTAGCAGGTCGGCTACTCTAACACCTCGGCTGCAGCCACTGGCGGGACCAGGCCAGGGACACTTGCACTGGGGGGGGGCAGGCTGGCATAAACACCCGTACACCAGAACAAAACACCCGTACACCAAGACTTCCCGCCACGTTTTGGCTCCAAGATCGACCGCAAGCTCGGCCCCAAGGTTTGCCACGGCGTCGCCTCACAGCCGCCGCCGCCAGGCCGCCGGCGTCCCGGCACTGCACCGCTGATAGCAGCGACCGCGCGGTCGTGCGCGCACCAAGTTGACCCGAAAAAACAAGCTCAACAACACTCGTGCTATCCACATCCACCATGTCCACCCCATCACAAAGCGACACCAAGCCCGAGCCCCCGCTGTACGACGCTGCAGCGGAGCAGGAGCCCAAAGACGAAAAACAAGACAAGGAAGAAAAGGAGGCCGAGCCCGTGGATCTAGAACAATTGAGAGCAAACTTCCAGGAAAAAGCAAAGACATACTTGATAGAACAGTCAAGGCACGTGGTGATCCCCTCCTTCTCCAAATGGTTCGACATGAACTCCATCCACAGCATCGAGAAAAAACTGTTCCCGGACTTCTTCCCCCCAAAGTCCCTGGAGGAGGCGCCCGTGTCTGTATACAAGACAGCCGAGACCTACCGCAACATGAGAGACTTTATGATCAACACTTATAGAATTAACCCCATCGAATACTTGACGGTCACCGCCGTGCGCCGCAACTTGGCCGGCGACGTGGCCTCCATCATCCGGGTGCACAGGTTCTTGGAGAAGTGGGGCTTGATCAACTACCAGATCGATCCCAGAACAAAGCCCTCCTTGGTGGGCCCCCAGTATACCGGCCACTTTCAAATCACGTTAGACACGCCCAAGGGCTTGGTGCCTTTTGTGCCCGAGGGGCTTGCCATCAAGAACGACGCCGCAACGCCACAGGCCTCCCAGAACGGCCATGCTGCCGGCGCCTCAGGCAGCCCAGAAGCGGTCAAAGAAGAAGAAACCACCATACCGATCAACATGGAGATCACGCGAAACATTTTCGACGAGGCCAAGGGCTCCAACAGCGCCCCCTCCGTGACCTACTTCTGCAACGAAACCTCCAACGACATTTCCGACGTGCGGTATCACAACTTGAAGAACAAGGCCCTGGCCGGCGGCAGCCTTGGGCCACTGGTGATCAGCAAAGAGTGCTACGAGCAGGGCCTCTTCCCACTGAATTTCTCTGCATCCGACTTTGTCAAGTTGGAGAAGTCGACTCTGCAGAGCGAATGGTCACAACAAGAGGTGTTGTTGCTCTTGGAGGGCGTGGAGATGTTTGCCAGCGCCGAGAAGAACCCGCAGTCTTTGTTTGTCAATAACAACGGGCAGTGGGACCGCATCAGCGAGCACGTGGCGTCCAAGAACAGAGACGAGTGCTTGGTCAAGTTCTTGCAGCTCCCCATCGAAGACAAGTACTTGCAGAAGTTGATCAAGCAGGAGAAGAAGGAGGTGGCTCAGGAAGGAGTCGACAAGGAGCAGATCGTGCAGGAGGTGGTGGAGAAGCTCATCGAGACGGCGCAGGGCAAGGCGCTCGTGCAGCAGAACAGCGCCAAGAACTTGGAGGAGAGCGTGGTTGACCAGAAGAACTTGATCAACCAGATCATCGAGTTGACGTTGGAGAAATTCGAGACCAAGTCCAAGTTCCTCAGCCACCTAGAAGCAGACTTGGTCAAGACCGAGAACTTGTTGAACTTGCAGAGGAAGCAGGTGCTCGTGGAGAGATGGCTTAATTTCGAGAAGATCCAGCGGTTCAAGGAGCACAACCAGCACCCGGAGTTGACGGGGCTCTTGGACGACTTGTTGACGCCCATCAGCATCAACGAAATCAACAAAAACGTGAATAAGATCAACTTGGACGACACGGCTGCGGCGGTGCAGACGATACAGGAGCCAGAGGATGCGGGGATGCCTGTGAGCGTGGCGGAGCCCAAGTCGTACAAGTTTTGGTCTGCGTGAGTGTATAATAAGTAACTGTTCGGTAAAGTGAGAGTATAGTGGTAGGGTACTGCGTGTAAGCGCATCGCAGAGAGAGATACAGATATAGATATACAGATATACAGATATAGATATACAGATATACAGAGAGAAAGAGATACAGAGAGAAAGAGATACAGAGAGAAAGAGATACAGATATACAGAGAGAAAGAGAGAAAGAGAGAAAGAGATACAGACATACATAACCACATGATTTCCAGGTCTCTACGACGCTTGGCTAGATCCTACTCTCAGCCCGTGCAGAAGCTCAACTGCCACCCCCACATCCCCGAGCCCTTCGCTTACCCTCAAGCCCAACCCCACGCCAATGACGACATCATCGTGGCCATGAGCTCTGGCGTCGACTCGTCCGTGGCCGCAGCCTTGTACGCCTCCAAGTACAAGAAGGTCCGCGGCATCTACATGGCCAACTGGCTGCAGACGGCCAAGTGCACCGAGGCCGAGTGGAACGACGTGCAGAAAGTGTGCCAGCACTTGAAGATCCCCTGCGAGCGCGTCAACTTCGAAAAGGAGTACTGGAGCGACGTGTTCATGCCCATGATAGAGATGTACGAGAGGGGGATGACGCCGAACCCGGACTTGGGCTGCAACAAGTACATCAAGTTTGGCGTGATGGTGGACCATTTGGCACGGCGCCAGAGGGGGAAGTGGTGGCTTGTGACGGGGCACTACAGCCGAGTGAGCCCGGGGCACTACAGCCTGAGCCCGGGGCACTACAGCCGAGTGAGCCCTGGGGAGGGAGGGAGAGAGAAAGAGAGAGAGGGAGAGACAGAGAAGGAAAAAGAAATAGAGACAGAGAAGGAAAAAGAAATAGAGAAAGAGAGAGAGAGAAAGAGAGAGAAAGAGAGAGAGACAGAGAAAGAGAAAGAGAAAGAAAGAGACACAGAGACAGTCCCTCAAAAATCATCCTTGCTCAAGGCCTACGACGCAAACAAAGACCAGTCCTACTACTTGGCCAGCATCCCCTTGCTGGTCCTATCCAACGTCCTCATGCCCTTGGGCCACTACACCAAGCCCCAGGTGCGCGACATGGCCCGGTCGTTCGGGCTCCACACCGCAGCCAAGCCCGACTCCGTGGGCCTCTGCTTCGTCAGCCCCGACCACTCCAAGTTCCGCCACTTCTTGGACGAGTACATCCCGCCCAATCCCGGCAACATCGTCACGCACGACGGGAAGGTGTGGGGCCGGCACCGCGGCTTGTGGCATGCCACCATCGGCCAGAAGCTGGGCGTGTCCATGCCGCAGGGCGACCCCCACTACAAGGGCACGTGGTTCGTGGCGGAGAAACGGACCCACACCAATGAGTTGGTGATTGTGCGGGGGCGCGACCACCCGGCCTTGTTCCACCAGAACGTGGTTGCGCTGGACTGGAGCTTCCATGACCTGCGTGACTTGCTGCTGGTGGCCGGGCTCTGCATCCAGTACCGCTCTCTCCAGGACCCGGTGCCAGTGGACGCTGTGCGTGTGGAGGGCGGCGACGTGGTGTTCCGCCTTAGGGAGAAGCAGCGGGCCATGGCGCCGGGCCAGAACATCGTGCTCTACAGGGGGCTCACGGTGGTGGGGTCTGGTGTGATTACGCGCATATTTTGACTTAACAAGAAATTTCTATAGAAGTATAGTCTATAGTATAGTCTATAGAAGTATAGTCTATAGTATAGTCTATAGAAGTATAGTCTATAGTATAGTCTATAGTATAGTATCTATGGATGTATAGTATCTATGGATGTATAGTATCTATGGATGTATAGTATCTATGGATGTATAGTATCTATAGAAGTATAGTATCTATGGATGTATAGTATCTATGGTTGTATAATATCTATAGAAGTATAGTCTAGATGTATAGTATCTCTAGAAGTATAATATCTATCGTTGTATAATATCTATGGATGTATAGTATCTTAGATGTATAGTATCTATAGATGTATAGTATCTATAGAAGTATAGTATCTATGGATATGGAAGTATCTTCTATGGATGTATAGTATCTATAGAAGTATAGTATCTATGGGTGTAGAAGTATAATATCTATGGATATGGAAGTATCTTCTATGGATGTATAGTATCTATAGATGTAGAAGTATAATACGTATAGAAGTAAATATCTAGTTGTATAATATCCTTTGTATATCTATAGATGACATCTCACAAATCTTACTCCTACATCAACCTGGAAACAATCTATAACATTCTCCTGCAGCATACTCTAGCAATCACTATATAACAAACCAAATCCATCCAACCAGCGGCGGAAACTTTGGCTAGAACTAAAGGTCCGCATCTTGCCCTAAAAGGCAGAGATGGTGGGGTATAACGGTTTCTGGTCCTTATCGGCGGCTTTCTCCTGTGGCTCCTCACTCTTCTCCGCCGACTGCGTCTCCGCAAGTCTCTTCAACTCCGAAATGATGTATTCGTGGACCATCTCAATCAACTCCTGGTGCTTCTGCACCGCCTCAGCATCGAAGTCCTTCTCCTTGAGCGAGAGGTTCTTGAATGCGTCTAGGGTGTCGTCGCTGCCGACGCTGTCAGCGTCGTTGGAGCCCGACTCGCTGTCTAGCTTCTGTCCAGATCTTTGCGTGTTGCTGACCCCGCCAAAGTCCATCGAAACGGGGACGTTGTTCTGGTACATGTCGCCGTACTCCTTCTTGACCTGTGGATACACGTGGGCGGGGCCCGAGTGGTGGTTGTTGACGAAAATGTCGCTGACGTGGTTGGCCTTGGTCTGGAACTGTGAGAGTGGGGGATAGTATGGCTGGTGGCTCTGTAGTTGTGGGGCCTGGGAGCCCTGGGGAGCACTCAAGTTCTGGTACTGCATGTAGATGGACGAGGACAAGTTGTTGAAGAACTTCTCTGCCTCGTAAAGGTTCGTCTGGCTCATCGAGGGCATAAAGTTCTGGTGCACACTGTGGTGCAGAGGATGCTGGTGCAGAGGATGTTGGTGCACATGTTGGTGCGCATGTTGGTGCAGAACATTCAGCAGAACGTTTTGCTGCGCCGGGTTTTGCGCCAAGTTCTGGTTCTGGGAGTAGCCGAGTGGCACCGGGTTGGGAGGCCCGTTGATACTGGGGTCTTCGTACGCATTGAGACGGTTGTACATGTCCATGTTGTACATGGGCTCAACGCGCGCCTTCTTGTTGGAGTCGTTCAAGCCGCAGAAGTTGAACTCGTTGAGGATGCCGTTAATCACCGGCATGTTGTATTGAGGCAAGACGTCGTTGGGCCTCTTTCTAGTTTCCGAGGGCCCGAGCATGTCAGGCGGCGCGGGGTAGTCTTTCTCGAGCTTCCGCTGGGCCTTTTTTAGGCTGCGCTGGTGCAACTCCTCGTGCACGCGCGAGTGCTTCTTCAAGTCTTGGGGCCGCTTGAAGCTCTTGGGACAGAGGTTGCACAGGAACGGCTTCAACGGCACGTGCACACGCAAGTGCGAGGTGATGTGGTCTCGCTTGATGGTCAGCACGCCGCAGTTGTCCCAGCAGCAGGTCAACGACAAGTTCTTGGACGACTTGCGGCCCACGTGGTCGTAGCACAAGTGGTCGTACAAGCGCTCGGCCACCTCGAAGATCATGGAGCAGCCGCCCCACTTGCACATGAAGGGCCCTTTCAAGTCGGCGTCGCGCACCTTCTGGTAGGTCTTGCGGGGCTTCTTGGCGGCCTCCGGCTGCGAGGTGGGCTGGCCGAGGATGTTGATGGGAGCCTGGCCGAACATGTTTGGCTCGGGCTTCTCGGGCTCCGGCACGTACGCGGGGTTGGCGAAGCGCGGGTTCTGGTGGTCCATGTACTGGTGGTCGGCATGGAAGGGCTTGATGGCGTTGCCCTGGAGAGGCGAGTTTGCGGACGACTGCGACGAGAACGACGCCTGCGGCGAGCCGTTGGACGACTGCGCCGGGGAGTTGGACACCACGTCGGAGAGGACGTCCAAGTCGAAGCCGATGTCGCCCTCGACGCTCTTGTCGGAGGTAGCGTTCAAGTACGACACGGGGTGTAAGTTGTAGTTCATGGACATGGCGCTATGGGCAGATCGAGACGGGATCTGAGGGTAGCGTTGAATCGGGCAGGGGTGCACAGACAGTAGAGTTTGGACGATGCGGGAGAAAGTGTAGCGGGCGGAGAACAGGGGGTTAGATATACCATGCAATCGGCAAATGCCAAGAAGAAGCGCATGCCAAGCAAACTGCACCTAGCACGCCGCGCACCCCATTGAAGTGGGCCACGTGCAGGCGCGGTAATGGGGTCCACACAGCCCGACTGCGAAGCCTGCATTAATAGAGATGAGCCAAGGCCGTGCAGAACAACGGGGCCCGCGGTACACAAGCGGCGGGACTAGGGGCAATCGGATGACTGTGTACAGGTAACCGAGGAAGGGCGAAGAGGACGAAGACGAGGGACAAGAGGATGAAGAATGAAGGATGAAGGATGAGGATGAAGATGAAGATGAAGATGAAGGATGAAGAATGAAAGATGAAGGATGAAGATGAAAGATGAAATACAAAAGATGAAATACAAAAGATGAAAGATGAAATACAAAAGATGAAAGATGAAATACAAAAGATGAAAGATGAAATACAAAAGATGAAAGATGAAATACAAAAGACGAGGAGAGGACAACATCCCAAACAATCGTCCGTCAACATGGATCCAGTCCTCAGTGGCATCAACATGAGCACATTAGCACATCTGTCGCACCAATGACGTACATGGCTACAATAAGACCCTTTTTGACCGACACAGCCTGGGCGCACTAATCCGGCGTCGTGACGTGCGTCCTGGACACTAGCTCCATGGACCCTTCGGCAATGTGACTGCCTGACTATGCCGTCACTGCAGATGGTCCGGCTGGCGATCTTGCACGGAGCTCGAGGCCACGCACCATACAGTGCTCGCTTGCCAGGAGCAAGTCACACCCCTCTCTATGCACACCGTCACCTAAAACCTCAGCAGACATCAATACCTAGCCAAAGGCTATTTTAATTCGCAAGATACAAATACATCACACACTATAACAATCACCTATAAATCACCTATAAATCACCTATAAATCACCTACAACAATCACTACAACAATCACTACAACAATCACTACAACAATCACTACAACAATCACTACAACAATCACTACAACATCACTACAACAATCACTACAACATCACTACTACATACTTCATCACCCTACAACAATCACTACTACATACATACACCACATCCCATGCACTCTCAATCAAACACTCAGGTGCAAGCTAACGCCGTCCGCGTGTTGCATCTAAGGCCTTCCGACACAGACCAGCAGACCACACCTAGATCCACCCCCCGCGTCCGCTGGACCGAAGACGTGGTGGACAACGAGGACATGGGCAAGAAAAAGTCCAAGATCTGCTGCATTTTCCACCCGCAGCGCGAGTTCGGCGAAAGCTCCGATGAGTCGCTGGACAGTTCCTCCTCCGACGACTCGGACGCAGAGTCCGACAAGCGCTGCTGCGACCACAGCAAGAAAGAGAAGCGGTCCGGGCCCAATGCCTACGAGAAACAGCCGCATTACAAAAACAAGAGCGTGGCTCCGAGGGGCCCAGGCGAGGATGAGGAGTGAAGCACGATAGAATGAGAACACGATAGTACGACAACGAAATAGCATAGCGAATACGAGAAGTATACGATAGAACGAGATAATACAGTACATTACTACTACATTACTACTACTACTCTACTACTACTCTACTACTACTACTCTACTACTACTCTACTACTACTACTCTACTACTACTCTACTACTACTCTACTACTACTCTACTACTACTCTACTACTACTCTACTACTACTCTACTACTACTCTA
>NKZR01001546.1:0-37471 GCA_002370795.1 Metschnikowia sp. 03-147.1
TCGGACAACCGACCCTCTGCACCCAAGTCCAACAATTTCTACCCCACCTGACTGTTCCGAAGTTGCTACCTGCACTGTGGTGTCGTTTGAATCAGGACCAACCACTCACACCACCACTACTGTGACTCAGGGTACCGATTCTCTGCACCCAAGTCCAACAATTTCTACCCCATCTAACTGTTCCGAACTTGCTACCTGCACTGTTGTGTCTATTACTCCAGGCATTCCAACTCACACCACCACCACTGTGACTCAGGGTACCGATTCTCTGCACCCAAGTCCAACAATTTCTACCCCATCTAACTGTTCCGAACTTGCTACCTGTACTGTTGTGTCGATTACTCCAGGCATTCCAACTCACACCACCACCACTGTGACCGAGGGCACCAACAGTATCTTCCCATCTCCAACAATCTATACTCCATCTGACTGTTCCGATGTTCCTACGTGCACAGTTGTCACCGTCACTCCAGGCATTCCAACACATACTACCACCACCATCACTGTTCCAACTAGCGGTACTTTAACTGTTCCAGGAGCCTACACTCCATCAGACTGTTCAGAAGTTGAGAAGTGTACTGTGACAATAGTGAAGCCAGGTTACTACCCAAACGCTACTACTCCTCATCCTGTGCCAAGCGCACCTCACGCAGATGTCACTGACACCGTCACCTCTCCTCAAGAGTGGACGACAACTGTCATTTCTGGCTCGACTGTTGTGATTCCCTGCAGTGGTTTTTCGACTGCCGCAACTACATCCATTGTTGCAACTACGACAAGTGGCTCCGGATCTGGAAGCGGCTCTAACTCTGGAAATGGAAATGGAAATGGAAATGGAAATGGAAATGGAAATGGAAATGGAAATGGAAACGGCTCTGGTTCTGGAAACGGTTCTGGTTCTGGAAACAGAAATGGCTCTGGAAACGGAAATGGCTCTGGAAACGGTTCTGGTTCTGGAAACGGAAATGACTCTGGAAACGGTTCTGGAAATGGAAGTGGCTCTGGAAAAGCTTCCGCTTCTTCCGGCTCTTCTCTGCCTACCATTTCTACCTTCGAAGCTGGTTCCGGCTCAAGAAAATCCGTCGGCCTCACTGCCTTCATCATGGCAATGGCCTACGTGTTCTAGGACTAGACTTTTATTCTACTTTTGAAGCATGCCCTGACTCAACAGTCTCGGCTTTTCGACTTTGCTCATGGCATTGCCTACTTTTTTAGGACTACAGACTTTGATCCTTGTGACAAAGCTTACGTGAATTAATACCTTTGCTTCAAGACTAGATCAGTACACTGGCAGAACGTAAACGCCCGTGCCCACGCACTGAGCGCCACAAGGCACGGCCCGCCTTGTTGCAGCCTGTGGCTGACGCTTAGACCAATCACATGTTGAAAGCAGGCAAGCCAGCAATTCAGACCGACACCACGAAACACGTAACACAAGAGGTTAATGTGGGAAATACACTGCCATGAGCAGGAACACTTTTCAATTTGATTCCGACACCTCCATTGTGGACTGGTATTCATCTATGGTCCACGTAAATTAGGCCCCAAAGCTAGTATCCTTGACTTGTCTTTACAGCAGGCTCTTTTAGTTTCATTCATTTCGGTGCTTGTCTTTTCACGAGCTAGAGTTGGACGAGTGCTAGATGAGAGCCTAAAGCTTTCCACCGCGGCCTTTCAAAAACCAGCATTGTTCTATCTGTATACAGTGGGAACATGGTACTGATTCCTCATGTTCAATGCTGTTAGTTCTCAGACTTGATTTATAGAATTTAACTTTGACACTAATTCCGTGTTGTCTTCAAAGGCTCAGAGAAGTTAATATAGACACGAGGAATAGCTCTCTCTTTATATGCGTCTTCAGCCACATAATTAGACGGAAATAAACGAGCACTATACGAGAATTAGACGAGAGCTAGACGAGGCTTATTTCCAAAGTAGCCTCTCTCATTGCCCAGTATCGTTTCATTAACGTGTGACGATTGAGAACATTCAGAAAATCATTCCTCTTGTTCACGATCCAGCGCACGTCAACAATCATTGAGTTATTAATCATTGAGGTCATTGGTCATTGGTCATTGGTCATTGGTCATTGGTCATTGGTCATTGGTCATTGGTCATTGGTCATTGGTCATTGGTCATTGGTCATTGGTCATTGGTCATTGGTCATTGGTCATTGGTCATTGGTCATTGGTCATTGGTCATTGGTCATTGGTCATTGGTCATTGGTCATTGGTCATTGGTCATTGGTCATTGGTCATTGGTCATTGGTCATTGGTCATTGGTCATTGGTCATTGGTCATTGGTCATTGGTCATTGGTCATTGGTCATTGGTCATTGGTCATTGGTCATTGGTCATTGGTCATTGGTCATTGGTCATTGGTCATTGGTCATTGGTCATTGGTCATTGGTCATTGGTCATTGGTCATTGGTCATTGGTCATTGGTCATTGGTCATTGGTCATTGGTCATTGGTCATTGGTCATTGGTCATTGGTCATTGGTCATTGGTCATTGGTCATTGGTCATTGGTCATTGGTCATTGGTCATTGGTCATTGGTCATTGGTCATTGGTCATTGGTCATTGGTCATTGGTCATTGGTCATTGGTCATTGGTCATTGGTCATTGGTCATTGGTCATTGGTCATTGGTCATTGGTCATTGGTCATTGGTCATTGGTCATTGGTCATTGGTCATTGGTCATTGGTCATTGGTCATTGGTCATTGGTCATTGGTCATTGGTCATTGGTCATTGGTCATTGGTCATTGGTCATTGGTCATTGGTCATTGGTCATTGGTCATTGGTCATTGGTCATTGGTCATTGATCATTGGTCATTGAGTCGCTTCAGAGTTGGTCGTAGTATTTAGTAGATCTGCTATCGTCTGGTGTCTTCGATCCCAAGTATCCAGTTTATACTAGAGGAAGTCGAGTGGCCACTAAGCACAGCGCCATCCAAGCCTAAATCCGTCCAGACTTCACAATAGCGTATCACTTATCACATGATAGATAGCAGCCTCCAATAAAGGGCACAACCACTTTGTCAGGCAACCATACCACTACACAATGACCCCTACCAGATCCAATATCCAGACACCTCTGCCACTACAGAGGTATCTTAATGATACCATGAGATTTGTAATGGAAGTCGTGCACCTTGGCCAATCTATGGCACCAGAGGCACATTTTTTCGATGCGGAAAAGTTTTTCCCGGGTAATGTTTCCGACGACAAGTTGACTTCCAGGGTTGAGCCCTACTGATACCAAACACCCGGCTCTACTGCTTGATTGGGGACTTGGGGGCCTCTCATAGAGTGCTGCCGGCAGATCCTCGGTTCGTGCCTGTACCGTGGCACTGTACTGGCAGGTCTTATTGATTGGTAGTTCTGCCTCAATGGCACACTTTCTCGAGGACCAAAGTATTTGCTGACTACTACACCAAGAATTTTAGAAAGCAATTATTCCAGGTTGATTTATAGCCAGTACCTTTGGTTTCCTTTGGTGTCCCTTTGGTTTTCTTTGGTGTCCCTTTGGTTTCCTTTGGTTTCCTTTGGTTTCCTGGTTTCCTGGTTTCCTTTGGTTTCTTTTGGTAAGTTCTACCAAGACGAAGGTTAGCGAGAAGCTTTTTGACCTGTCTTGCGCAGCTACTAGCACAGAGATCGGCGACTACAGACTTCTTGATGTCGTTAAGGGCAGCAACCATGCGTACATGCCAGTACTGAATAGTTTTCGGTCGATGACAGGTATTGACCACACAGATCACGTGGTGTCTACCTGAGAACTAGTTAGTCACCAAGTACCTTACTTTATAGATTGAAGCAACCGGCCTACTCTACTAGCCTCAGCTGTGCCGCATGATAGTGTATGCATCGCGCTTAACATGCAGATTTGCAGCCATTCGCGCGCTCAGCAGCAATGCGTCACCATAAATCAATGCATCACAGCTTGTACTTGACAAACAACAGCTTGAAACCTTTGGAGGTGTCACACATGGTTGCGTTCATTTTGGGCAACCAAAAGTCTAAAGGTGTAGTTTACGCTGATATGCATGGTATCAAGTCTCCACCTTTGGGTCCTGATTCCAAATTCCATTGATCACACATCTTGGTACCAAGCTTGTGGAGGTACAACTCCCTTACGCAACAGAACTATTGGAAGAAAAAGGGGACACAGAATAATGCAATTTTCTCCTCGCTTTCATGCGCTTTTCTTGGTGTAAACTAAAGTTGTATTCACCAAGTCTTGCTCACGCCCTACGTTTGGCACTCCACGTCATTTCGTTGATTTTCACCTCAAGGCCCCACGGGCCTGATACAGCAATGGTATAAGCAATATTGGTGAGGGTGGCTGGTAGCCCCTCTCTGTTTGCTCAGATCTTCACAACATTCACGCTACGCTATCCATGCCCTGACCTTACAGCACTGTACAACCTCAGCTGCCCTCTTCATCACCAAGATATTACGGCAGAGCTCAGGTGTCTCCACCAACGCATGTTATTCTTTGGAGAATGCAATTTTGGCGAGTTCATTGAACTAGCTAATTAAATTCAGAGTCTTTTGTATTGTATCTCACGATAGCCCAATATTTGTCAAGTAAGCCCGAAAGTCTGGTGTTGGCCACCGTAGACTGGTATGACCTTGGCCCTAATAAACGTAGATCTCTATTAGTGTCCCATCTGGTTGATACTTAGGTTCCGGTCACAGCCCTTCAGATTCAAGTACTACTTCAGGCCCTTGTTGACTTGTTTTCCAGCTGTGCAAATCAACACCTCCGGCCTCAATCAACCAGGGTATCAGTACCTGATCTTGGGAGTGTAGAGACGTCATATCTCTCCAGAATAACACCTCCATTCTTTCACATGCACACCCTCATACGGCAACTCTGGAAAGCTTTCTTAAAGCTGTGCTTCAAGCGCTTTACCACTTTTAGACTTAACAATGGCTTTGTACTGTATGTCTTGATCTGAAACCACGCTTTTTTTGCATACTCGACCATCACGAAAGGCTCTTCGCATGCCCATTCATCCTGAATGTCTGGCACCAACATTGTTACTTCTCATGACGCTATGGTGCGGCTGGGCACTTTTACGCTGCTTTACGCAAATTTGCGGTGGTTGCGATTGAATGGACGGCTCGTATAAAATTGTAAGGCCTTCACCAGTAGCCCATACGACTTAAAGCTTCAATAGACGACTTTGGTGTTTTACGAGGTCCTGCATTTGTCACCTAAGTTGATGTCAATTGGCGTATTTTTGTGCATATTTGGAGCCAGCGTTTATCAGTAAAACTCGAAATTTTTCAATCACAAGCGGTATCATCCGTATTGCCACATTCGTGAGCAAAGAGCTACCCTGTCTAGGATACAAAACGCCTTGCACTGCTGTGTAGCTAAATTGGCCCTTAGCGGCCAGTTATGTCGTCATATTGAAAGAAGTACTTCCACTGACACTGGGCTCTCAGATAGGGAAGAGTACCTGGTTTTTGATATGAATAAGAATAAACAGACTTAAAGCCCTCTTTCCGTTCTATCTCAACTTAATTCACGTTATTGCCTAGTGTATCTAGCACTGTAAGATTTGTTCACTATAGTGTGTACTACATAGTGGCTAGTATCTGCCATACTTCAAAAGTGTCCCCTACAGGCTTTCTAAGACCCTTGTTGTCTAGTGTCTACAGTAGATTTTTGTGGAGTAAACAAAACTTGCTAGGAATCTTCACTCTGACAGTGCAAGCGTGACCATCTCCCCACGAAAAGCCATGTCGAGGCAGTAATTCCTCCTTTTTTTGGTCTCATTGTCGTCAAGCAAAAAACCTCCGTCTCTGATTTGTAAAACGCAAATTCTTCAACGTCCGAGAAGAGTTTCCATGGTGGGCTCAATTCAAAGCCCTGGCATACGCTTCTTAGTGCCAAGTTTGAATAATCCATCACGCTTTGCCACGCTTCTGCAGGAACAATGAAGATAACGATGCCAAGATTTGGCATAGACCCACTCTTAAAAACTTTGAAACCCAGTTGTAGCCTTTCACATGGCCTAGAGCCCAGGCGCACTGTGAGACCTCATCAATAGAGATTATCCTCGCACCTTCCACAGGTACTCGTTGACAGAGACGCCTTACCAAGCCCAGTGCCTTTCAAGAACAGGGCCTCGTAGACAAAGGATTGGTCACATGACCATTTGTGTCTCCCGTGTGCTGTTTGGTTCTCCCTTGCATTCAGCAGTGCTGGTGTACTCCACTGCCCACGGATGCTCAGTTCACGGTCTCATGTGCAGTAATGTGCTTCTTGCGGCCAGGCTAGACAAGGTTCCACATTGAAGTAGCACTATTTGCATGTAATAGACGAGGTCCCAATTGACCTGAGGCGACCTTGCGTGCAACCACCAGGTAGTGTCCTGAGTAGAAGCTGTATCATTGCACCAACTTTTCGGCTCGAGTAATTCAGCAACCCCCTGCACTCAATGAAAGATTTTAGAGCATCTGCCACACCTGCAAACGTACCCGCAAGATTCACCCAGAGCTCTGAGTGGTTCAGGAAACCTCTTACCGGCTTCTGGTTCTCAGAAAACAGAGTACATTTGAAAAAGCGGTCCTGTCAAGTGAAGGTGGCCCACTAGGAAAAGGTAAATAGGGCTAAACACAATTTCTTGAGCGGAAGCACATTCGGACTGAACACCCAGTTAAAAGCCATATTCAGTTTGTGGCCAATTGGATGAGAAAACCGAGCCAAATGGACCGAACACTTGCCTTGAGGGAGCGGATGTTCTGGCTTGCCGTGTCGTCTCTCTCGTATGGTCATCCGAAGACACTCTCTTTTTCTCGTATTCCCGAAGCACCCTTCTCCAATCCCTCACAACAGCGGTTTTCTTGTTGAAGGGCAAGAAGTACACCTCCACCATCTCACATGGTACTCCGTACGGTAAGTTGTGACGAATAGACTTGATTCCGTTGTTCAAGTCTCTATGAAGACAAAAGACCACGTTCTCGACTCTCATATTTTCATCAAACTCCAAAGGAGTCGCCGTCGTGCTTGGACCGTAAATCATCAGATGTAAATCAAGTTCCAAGAGCCACAGAGAGTTGTGGCTGGCAAAAGCAACACTCCCTTTCAAAGTAAACTCAGTAGGAGGCGCACCTTCCTTCACGCATAAAACCTTGAGGCACGCAGTGTCAGAATCTTCTGTTAACGGCTCCAATACGCCGTCGACTTTTGCGAAGAACCCCCATGCTGTGGAAGAGTTCAGCTGGCTCGCCGGAAACGTCAATCTGGGCTGAGCGACAGAGTGGGTTCTTGGGACGGCCCCAGTAGTCCTGTTATACGGTAAAAGGTAAACATTGACTTTGAAACAAGACGGATGCATCTCACTGTAGGTGATTATGTTGCACGTGGTGCTGAGGTGAGGACACGAAAAGAGCTGGGGGTACTTGATTTTCATGTCATCATCCATTGCCAAGTAGTTCTGGGAGCGGGAAAAACCAACGAGGATCATGCTGCCCGAGAACCGTACATGCCCCGGGGAAGAGGGGTTTTTGGTGTACACAAGGTTGTTGCGAAAGGTGAATTCAATGGGGGACGCCAAGCCACCCCAAGCCAAACACAGAAGCTTGTTTCTTTCGTCAAGAACAATTGAAGAGAGAGGAATTAAGTTTCCTTCGATTTCTGCGACAAAAACCCAGGGCTGGTCTGAGTCCTCTGCCGTCATGGCACCGTCTTTATCTGCTATGCTAGGCGTAAAAACACCTTGCACTGGAGTGTCCGTGTTCTGATCATAAGGCAAGAGGTGCACGTCGGCCTTAGTGCAATCCAGCCGATGCTTTCCAAAGTAGATGACATTGTGCTTGAGGTATGGGTCTGGACACGAATAAAAAATGTAGTTCCTGATCCTCATTGTATGACTCAAGATTAAGCGGACCTGCGGCGCAGGCGAATTTAGCCTTATGAGAGGCTCTCGGAAGTCCAAGTACCATTTTTTCCCGTACCTAAGATATCCTTCATGAACGTCGAACGTGATGGGGAAATGAGATGACGCACCCCAGGTTAGAGTAGCTTTTGCCGATTCCAGAGGCTTTTCGCATGCATAGACCCGGACGCATTTGTCTCTCACTTTGACACACAAGACAAGGGAGCCAAAGGGGCTTGCTTTGGGTACTGATGCGCCAGATGTGGTATTCTCGAGGCCAAACACCATATCTCTTTTCTGGTGAGGCACGAGGTGAATTTCCACCGGAAAACAGTCTTCAACGACCATGGAGGTAGTAGAGTGCAAAATAACGTGAGTGTTAGTGCCGGGGATGTGGCACAGCTTGAACTGGTAATCGAGTTTTTGGCCCTGCAAGTTTAGTGTGGTTGGAACCATGGCAGGACCAAAAGCAATGAGGCCGTCGTGGAACAGCACGGGCCCCGGCGTGGAGGTTTCTGTGGTGCTGGCGTAGTTGCCATCAAAAACAAACGTGACGGGTTCTGTTGCTCCATAAGACAAGAAGCTGAAATTTTGGGAGCTGTAGCTCAAAGTGCTGGAGAGTGGGACGAAGGTGCCGTTGACTCTGGCAAAGAAAGCTGTTTCAAATGAGTTTGCTGCTGTGGCGCTGACAAGAAAAGCGACGACAAAATGAGCAAGCATACCTGAGATACTGTCCAGTAGACCTCTCATATTGTTGAGACTATGCGGAATCCGTGACCGGGAGTGCCCTGTTGCGTACACACCCAGGTAAGTGGCCAGGCGCCAGATCAATATGCAAGACATAACCATTAGTAGCTCGAATGAGTCGAATGACAATACACCATTACTCAGGCCTTGTTCATGATAGCGTGGCGAACTTAGAACAATGCATGTGCATACTAGGGCCAAACCACGGCCACAAGTTCGGGTCAGCTGTCAAGTTGAGACCATCTGTATACATTCGTAGTTCAATACCGGAAGTCACAACTGCTTCAATGACTGGAAGCAACTGCTTCAATGACTGGAAGCAACTGCTTTAATGACTGGAAGCAACTGCTTCAATGACTGGAAGTCACAACTGCGTGAGCAGGAGTGCACCAGACCGATATCGTCCGTGTAGTCGCCCGAGACTATGGTAAGTAAAGGCTATCTTGAATGACCAGAGCATCATCAATACTTCTTTGCTTTTGGCAATTTCTGTTTCTGATTTAAAGCGCTGGCTTATGTTGGGCGACCATGGCGAGTATGGGAAAATGCGAAAACCTACCTACATTATGCTGGTAAGACGGAAACTTCCCAATACAGCATTGTGCAAAATATGGTTCATTAGACTAGCTTAGGTCTCAAAAATGGTTCATTAGACCAGCTTAGGTCCCAAAAATGGTTCATTACTCCAGCTTAGGTCCCAAAATACGGGCATACTTTCGGAGGGTATACGTCCAGCAGTGAGACTGGCAGACTAAAAGCCATGCTGCTGGTCTGTTTTAACCTACACCAAATTGAACAAACACTGAAAACACCAAAAGTCTATAGAGCCGAAAATAGAGTATTCAATCGGGTCTCAACAATTTCTCATTTTTCATTCTTTGTCTAACTCGATGTGACAAAAACTTGAGTGCACTTCAGCAGTTGACCCTGATACTGCAAATTAGAATGACCAGATTATGGCTTCAGGTCTTATGGCTTCGAAGTTTTGACCCTTTACAACTATCATGCGTTTCAGTTCAATTACCTTATGAATCACAACTTTGGTTCTCCTTCCCACTTACTCATGTTGCACTAGCTATGGCACCATCGACTATCAGAGGGCTTGAGCAGCAGATTAATACTTTTGTGAGGCTATACGAATAATGATTTCTTCGTGGTGACCATCCAATAATTCAAGGGCACCTTTAAGAGTCGGTGCTTCTGCTGTCCGTCAAGATAAGTACCTCCTTAGTATCAGGCAGTGATGTCTCTGGTGGCTCCACGGCTGCACTGAGCTTCTTGTGGGATTGGAGCCATAGCAGAGGTTGACCTGTTAGCCTACGACAGCTCTCTTGTTAGAGTGGGCACATTGTCTTATCAAAAAGAGTCTACCATGCTCCGGCCGGAGAACGTGTTGAATCTTTATGTGATTGGTATCGCACTGTCCCTATCTACCATCTAGCGAAACCACAGCCAAGGGAACGGGCTTGAAAAATCAGCGAGGAAAGAAGACCCTGTTAAGCTTGACTATAGTTTGACATTGTGAAAAGGCATGAACGGTGTAGAATAAGTGGGCTTATTTTAAAATTTAGAAACTGTCTTATGGGGAGTTTGGCTGGGGCGGCACATCTGTTAAATAACAGATGTCCTAGGGGGGCTCATGGAGAACAGAAATCTCCAGTAGAATAAAAGGGTAAAAGCCCCCTTGGTTTTGATTTTCAGTGTGATCACAAACCATGAAAGTGTGGCATATCGATCCTTATGTTTACCTCGGAATTTGAGGCTAGAGGTGCCAGAAAGGTACCACAGGGATAACTGGCTTGTGGCAGTCAAGCGTTCATAGCGACATATTCATCTGCTCAGAGTGGGACAAAACTACACAAGAGCTGTGGAGTACTGCGCAGGCCTAGACTAGAGAATTGTGACTAACCCTCTGCAAATGGGTCATAGCTGTGTTACTAAACTTGAAGATAACTTACATGTTAGACTACTGGGTTCTGCGTGTACACACACGCTGCTTGATCTCCTCATGGACTGGCTTTGTGGCTTTCCGTTAATGAAAAAGTTGACCAAATACTGCCGAGTTTACCAAATCCTCCAATACCCACAAGATCAAAAATGGCTAAATGCGGTGATTTTCTGATCGCTCGCTGTGTATAACATGACTGCTTGTCACTTGGCGAAGACTGCTTCGGGCCACTACCAACATGTACGTGAGAGATCCGTCACTCGGATAAGTCTTTATGCAACATGACATACTCGACACCGTCCAGTAACCCGTCCAGTAACCCGTCCAGTAACCCGTCCAGTAACCCGTCCAGTAACCCGTCCAGTAACCCGTCCAGTAACCCGTCCAGTAACGCCTGTCTGGCGACATGCTGCACTAGCCGTTCTACTCAAAAGCACTCAGAGGGCTCTCTCCATACTACCGAGTACCCTCCTCCAATTTCTCACAACAGTCTCGGTGACCTTGTCGTAGGGCAAGAAGTACACCTCTGTGACCGTACACGAGGCGTCAACAACGTTGTAGCTGACCAATTCATGTTTGTAGTTCGGGCGATCACACAAGTACCATTGCACGTTCTCAACACTCATTCTTTCACCGAACTCCAACCGCGTCCCGGTGGTGTTCGGGCCGTACACCAACGTGCCCTCAGCAAGCTCCACAAACCCCGGAAACGTTTTGTTAGTGGCAAAGGCAACACCCTCTTTCAAAGTGAACGCGGTGGGAGGCGCCCGCTTGTTCATCCACAAGGACCTGCGGTCTCTGCCAGTGTTATATTCTGAGAGTGGCCGCAAAGAACCTTTGACTTTTGCAAAGAATCCCCATATAGTCGAGTTCAGCCTGCTCTCAGGCAAAGTCAATTTCGGCAGCGGATCAGAGTAAACTCTCGTGACAGCCCCCGTGGTCCTGTTGTACGGCAAGACATACACGTCGACCTTGAAACAGGCCGGATGCACCTGCGTGTGTGTGATGGTCTTGAATGGCCCGATAAGAAGCGGGCACGAAAAGAGCTGGGGGTACTTGATCTTCATGTGGTCGTCCATTGCTAAGTAGTCCTGCGTGTCTAGATAGCCAATGAGCATCATGTTATCGGAGAACCTCACAACGCCCGGCGAATTTGCATCGTCAGTGTAGACGAGATTGTTGCGAAAGGTGAATTCAATGGGGGGCGTCGACGAGTCGCCCCAGATTAAACACAGAATCTTTCTTCTTACGTCAAGAACAATTGGAGAGAGCGGAACCATTTTCCCCTCGATTTCGGCGACAAACACCCAGGGCTGGCGGTAATCCACCGGCTTCAACGCGCCGTTCTTCTCTGCGAGACTAGGCGTGAACACACCTTGCACCGGAGTTGCAGTGTGCTCGTCGTAAGGCAAAAGGTAGATATCGACCTCGGTGCACGCGTCGAACTTCTTTTCCCGATGAATATTATTGTGGTTGGTGAGTGGATTTGGACACGAATAGAAGATGTAGTTTCTGATTCTCATTCTGTTGCTCAAGAGGAGAGGCGCCTGCGGCGTAGGCGAATTGACCTTCACAAGAGGGTCCTGGAAATTCAAGTACCATTTCCCGTACTTAAGGTATCCCTCGTACAAATCAAACTTGATGGGGAAAAACGCTGAATTGCCCCAGTTTAGATTAACGTTTGCAGATTTCAGAGGCATGCCAGAAGCGTAGATGCGGCTGCAACTGTCTCCGACCTTCACACACAACACGAGGGAGCCAGGTGGTGTGTTGGGTCTTGATGGCATTACTGTTTTTGGAGCAATCTCTCCAGACACAACAAAAGAACCTCTTTTCTGGCGAGCCATAAAGTGGATCTCTACCGAAATACAGTCTTCAACGGCCATAGAGGTAGTAGAGTGCAAAATAACGTGAGTGTTAGTGCCGGATATTTGACACAGCTTGAACTGGTAATCGAGTTTTTGGCCCTGCAAGTTTAGTGTGGTTGGAACCATGGCAGGACCAAAAGCAATGAGGCCGTCGTGGAACAGTACAGACCCGGGCGTGGAGGTTTCTGTGGTGCTGGCGTAGTTGCCATCAAAAACAAACGTGACGGGTTCTGTTTCTCCATAAGACAAGAAGCTGAAATTTTGGGAGCTGTAGCTCAAAGTGCTGGAGAGTGGGATGAAGGTGCCGTTGACTCTGGCAAAGAATGCCGATGCGACGGAGCTTGCCCCCACCGTAGCGCTGACAAGAAAGACAAGGAACAAAGTCATTATGTTTGAGAATTAACAAGTCCATTGGTTTTAAATGGTTTGAGACAATAGTGGGTTCCGTGACCGGACTCCGTTGCACGCAGGTCAGAAGTGATACACGGAGGTCATTCTGGTGCAGCATGCGGCAGTGAGTCTCAATTGTGCGTCAGAAGCACGCCATGGAATTAGGTGAGTGACTGCCTGTACGTTCAGAAATTGCAATGACAGTGATGCAATGGTATCGGGTTCTCCGCCGTCCCGCTTTGCATGGGAGCTAGTGAATTTTTACTAGAATTGACGTTGGAATTCGTAATCAAGGCACCTCTGACAACTTTTGATGACAGCTACAGAACTAGTTTCTGGAGTCAGACTGGATGCTTCACATTTGAAGTCAGACTGGATTCTTAGAGCCACCCAGATTGCCAAGTTCCACAACAAGACACGGCTGGCCTCATCAAAACGCATGGAATGATGCAGCACGTCAACGCTAAGATGTATGGGGTGCACACAGTCGCTCCAATCCAGTCTCCTGCAATGCAGTGGTGCCACAGCGTCTCCAGGAGGGTTGAGTGAGGATGGTCACGGACTTGGTCCGTGTGATGGTCCTTTATTTGTTCCTTTAGGTGGATTTTTCGCATGCATCAATTGGAAATAAGTCTACATTGCTGTCTACACTTCCTGTTTCCTACCTCCGTACTTCCTGTTTCCTACCTCCGTACTTCCTGTCTACACAGCCCATAATAGTCACCTCACTAAACTGTTCTTGGTCTCGAGAAACGCATGTCAATACATGGTGCTTGTCTCTACTGTCGTTCCAGTTGTCAGTGCCAGAACTGATGTCGCGTCCCCCAGTATGTGGGAATCTAGGTACTTATATAGTCAAGGCTGAGGCGGTTAGGCGTTCTCCGAGTTACCGTGAATGGATGAGTCACCAATCGTGAGTCATGGTGGCTCATAGGCGCTTTTCCTTGGCATTCGTAGGCTCGAAGCTACTACTGTCCTAATGGGTAAGGTGTTACCTATGGCGGATCTAACATTTATGAAGTAATAATTTATTGTGTGAGATAGTTCATGGAGTATAGAATAATCTATCGAGCGGTACAGTTTTGTAGAGTAGCCTGTAGTGTAGTCCATTAACCTACTCGTAAGCTCTCAGCTCTGTTGCATGTCACTGTCAACACAGATGGTGAAGTCTGGTGCTGGGCCATGGTAATTCCCAATGTAAGATTTTGATTCTTGCAGGAGTTCGTTTACGAAATCAATTTGACCGAGATGGTCACTTTGGTTTATGCCTCTTGAGCAGGCTCTCAGTGGAAATCTACTTCATAACCAAAAGATCTGTAGCTGATCAACCTGCATGAGTTTAGAACTTTCTTAACAGGGTTGATAATAGATTGACCAGGGGCCGAATCTATCACATGAAACACTCAACTGGAAAATGCGTACCAGCAAACGGCAGAAACCGACATTACCGGTGGGATGTTAATACTTCAAAGGAGTCACATCTTCATAATCACGAGTTGCAGTCGAGTTCCGCAAGTGAGGTACGCAAGCAAGCCAGCGAGCGACAAGAGGTCAGGATCCATACGATAGTTTCCAGAAATTATGATAATCCAGATTGCAATGGGTTCAGGTTGAGACGGACAACACGCCGCTGAGCATGTGACTTCACACATCCATGACATTTTTTCAATTCACATGATGTCCCAGGGCTGGTCTTTCGCTCACTTGCCCAAAGCTTTCAGAACGTTTGCTCACGGTAACAACATCCGCGTCGCTAGGAATTGCCATCAATGGGGACTTGAATCAGCGGCATACATACCAGCTGGAAAATGTCGGTGATATGGTAGAGCGAGTAGTAAGCTGACAAATTTGGCTCGATATCCACACTTCAACAAGTCTCCGATGGCTGGACAGATGCTTCATGATAGCCTCCACCTAATGACAATGGCGAAATAGGAGCCAACATCTCCAGGTCTGCTGAAACCGCAAGTTTTTCCAATGGCTAGGTAACGGCACGTCTCTGTCGGTGACTACCTCTCACCAATAGGCTGTTCAACATCGCTGAAAGTGAAGAGAATGTGACTAACGTCCACACTTCCAGTCAATTCAACTCGTCAATTCAACAAGTCAACTCGTCAATTCAACAAGTCAACTCGTCAATTCAACAAGTCAACTCGTCAATTCAACTTCCATTCCTTGTGTTCTATTCTGTCTCCATAACCTCGACAATAGGAGCAAGCCTTCTCAGTCCTGACAGTAAATAACGGCAACAGGCTTTCCGTCGGCAGTTCTGTGCAACAGCTCAGCGATTTGAGATCTTGAGTTCTTCTTCGAAATCTCTTTTACCTACTCCTTGAGCATATCCTAATGTTGTTGGCTTTCACAACGGTTTTGGTTCAGGCCAAAATATCATGCAATGTGTTGCTGGCGTGGTTCTGGAACACTTTTGTAGATGGAAAGAGATACGGCCCTAGACTTGATTTTCTGGACCGGGTAAACGGTAACTTAACATGTGAGTAGTTTTGCCAACAGTTGCATGTCGCCAGAGTTATCACGAAGCTCGGGAACAGAGTGTTTTGGTGAGCCGAATCAAACCTCCGTCTTACAAAACCACTTCACTCCAGCACTTATGCAGGTTGAATCGGAAAGTTTAGTTGGAAAGTGTAGTTGGAAAGTGTGAACAGCTGTTGACATTTTCCCGGCTTATCTGCGGCTGGCTGCAAAAAGATTGCAGCACCACAATTTCACACATGGTCTCCCACTGCATTACTCACTGTGGCCCTAAGTGGCTTGACTAACGTTGATCGGACGGGAAACCGTACTTTACACTTGGTATGGCCGCAACCGGAGTGGAAAAAGCTCCAGTGTCCCCCGCCAAGGTTACGCACCACACAAAGCCGATACACCAGCCTAGCCCTCTGGCACTTCTGATTTTGGTTGCCCATACAGCCTGTAGTCAACCAAAATCAAGTGTTCGGCATGAAAATTCCGACAACCCGTCACCAAGGCAAGCATACTTTCCGTCTGCTTCAGTTTCAGGTCAGTCTGATGTCTGAATCCCTACACGAAGCACTTCTTGTGGTCTGGGAGCTGCAGTGTAATCCCATGTTCATCTGGTTTTAGTAGACAGTATTATGGTGTGCCCTTACCCCCAATGGGGTACATAAGACCTCTCAGTCTGGCTTTAAGGAACATCTTGTGCAGAACGCACTACGTTTCTTTGCATTGTGGAATCTACATAACTCTAACCAATTGCACATAGTTATCAACATAATGCATTCATAGTGGTCCGCACTACGCATGTATCTCCATCAGCATATGCTCATACATACTGGCCCTCTAAGGATTTCTGGCTTATTAAGCAAAGGAGTGTTTTCCAGGGCTTATCAATGAGGCATGCGGCTGAAATGGTTCCAGACCTAGAAGGTTACAGGAGTCTGGATCCATCAGAGGAATCACCACGAATATACAGACACTTAAGTGAGGCAAAGGAGGACACTGATTCTTTTCTATGTTTTCAGGTTGATTTTAAGTAGCATGACACTGTGGTTGAAACCTATTCACAGCCTAGACTCTGCAAGGGAAGATGTACCCTCCAAATTTGGTCATGAAGACATACAGTAGTGTGAATTATTGTAAGACATACAGTAGTGTGAATTATTGTAAGACATACAGTAGTGTGGATGTATGGAGCATTTCACCGTGAACTTGAAAAGTCTTCACACCGTAAGTGCTATTGTGTAGCTGCGCAAGCAGCTTGAGGTTCCTCGGAAGTCAGTTCACAACACACTGTGATCTTCAACCAGACCTGTTCTACGCCCATGTTCCATGGCACCGGAGTGATGCTCGGCGTGGAATAACTGCTCATTTGTAGTTGCACCAGCCTGCACTGCTGTAACAGAAAAAGTACCAGACTTACCCTACCGTCTACAAGGAGCTTGCATAGCTCGACAGTAAAGGCCAACAAGACCCAGACCCAGCTGTTCTTTATATCAAATATTTGAATTAATACGACTCCATCTAGGCCCATCGCCGTCTGCAACGTCAAAGTAATTGCACACCATTCATTCATCATGTGGAACATGTCGAAAGTGTCCCTCAGGTAATTCATGTACCCAAAGCGTCGTTTTCAAAGACGTAGCGCTCTTCATATGAAACCATACGAGCAGTCAAATTCAATTCTTGGCTTGTGTTTCCATGCCCTGCAGCTTAGCTCAATGCCGGTTTTCCATTGACAATTACTGACTTAGACTTCCTGTCGTATGGCAAAAAGTAGAGTTGCACAGATGGACAGCTATCAGAAGGTTTGGTTAAGATGAAGAATTTGTCGTTGCCAGCCGGACATGCAATGAACTCGCCTCCCTGAACTTGCATCTCTTGGTCCACTCTGATCTTAGACCTTGGCTCAAGCGGGCCGAACACTATAGCGGACCAATCCATATTAAGGTATTCTACCTTGGATGTGTTTCTGGTTTCGGCAAAACCATCCCTGAAGGTTAATTCCTGGGGTTCTGGGGGGAAAAAACCATAGGCTAGCCTCTTGGAATTCACGACGGTAGTGTAAGGTGAACCAAAGAGCGGCATATATTGGTCGTTTATCTTCACGACGAAGACGTATGGGCGGTCCTCAAAGTTGTCAACACCTCTCAGACTTGACACTGCAGGTATGTTCAGCCCTGTTTGCCAATCAGCCATTGCAGACTTTGACTTGTTGTCGTAGGGAAAGAAAAATATATCCACCTCAAAGCAATGAGCATTGATAATTTTACGTGTAAATATCCTGCGCTCGTTGGCTCTCAGATTCCCACATGAATAGAAACGAGACGCTCTCACCTTGCTTTCGGAGTCTAGCCTCAACAGGGTCTTTTTGATGGACGGAGCAAAAAGAAAATTGTCTCCATGAAAGCCCACGTGCACGCGGCCGGTTTTACTCTTCTGGAAGGCGTAGCCATCTTCAAAGCCGAACTCTGCAGGATCAGACTTTGATTGGCTATAAGAGAAGACCCCGGCCTTCTCGTGCGCTGGGTTAGTTATGAGCACTTCGTGGCTGGAAAGCGGCGTCAACGTGTTGTTGAGTCCGATGAAGAAAGCAAAGGGGGTACTCGCAAACGGTGACGGGGACTTCAGGTTCATACTGTTGGCGGATGCAGGCTTTGCGTCTTCCACAAGTTTTCCATTGACCACGAAAGACTCACTTTTCTTATCGTAAGGCAATAAGTAGATCTCCACCTGAGCACAGTCCCCGCTGATATTCGTGGTCAATATGGTGTAGCTAGCGCTGTCTTTCAACTGGCATGAGTAAAAAGAAGAGTTCTGAACTTTATGCTCACCATCCAATCTAAGTTCCCTTTGCTTCCTAGGGACCAAAGAAGTAAGGCTCCAGAACCAGAGCGTAAGTTGGTGTGGACGTGTTTCTGGTGGATGCATATCCATCTTGATAGTCGAACTCCATGGGGAAGTTTGGAAAAAGTCCATAGTGCAAGTCCTGGCTCTCCCCCGGTTTGACAAGATGTGACCCGAAAAGCGACACAAATCGGTTCTCAATTTTGGCAGCAAACACATGAGAGAGGTTTGTGGAGGAGTTCAATGCGATGTCTTTTCCACCATCTGCAGAGGAAGGCATCATCACAGGCTTTCCGTTGATCTGTACAGGCTTCCCATTGATCTGTGCTGGTTTCCCATCGATCAGTACGGGCTTCCCATTGATCTGTACTGGTTTCCCATTGATCAACACACTTGGTTTTTCTGTCGTAGGGCAAGAGGTAGATGTCCACCGCGGCACAATAGTCATTAATGTCCGAGACACGTATAACACGCTTAGAGCTATCCTTCATTTGGCATGCGTAAAACTGGGTGTTTGTGACCCTCAGCTCACCATCCATTTGTATCCTGGCCTTGGTACCACCGGGACCAAAAGTGAAGAATGGTTCCATAATCCATCCATAATCCGGCGAGAGTTCGTTTCCGGCAAAAGCATAGCCGTCTAGATAGGTGAATTCGGTGGGCTCGCTTTCAAAAATCCCGTAGTAAAACTGCCTTCTGTCCTTCCCCTTCATGTCGGGCGCCCCAGAGAGCGGCACGTATTGGCCCTCTATCTTTGCAGCAAACACATGCAGAGTGGCCGACACTCCTTTCTTGTTGGACACTTCGTTTACAGTCTCCGCCAACGCCTTTCCTGAGTGACGCACTCGGTGTGCTTCTGGTTCTGGTAGGTAGGTACCAAACACCGGTTGGCCAGTTTCCCTGTTGAAAGGCAAAAGATAGACATCCACATCAGAGCATTTCCGCTCGTCTAGCGTCCTGTAGGCAATCACCGGATCGTGTTTGGGAATTCTGTAAAGGTAGAAACGATGGTTTTTCACCTTCGAATAGCGATCCAAAGTGAACAAAGTTTGCGGCACAGAGGGACCGAAGACAAGCATATCTTGGTGGAAGCCCGCGAACCCGGGCGTTTCTGTTTCATTGGTGCTGGCGCTGCTGTACTGATAGTTGAATTTGACGGCGACGGTCCAAAACAAGCTTTGGCAAAGTGCTCTAAAGCTGCCGAAGTCGCAGTGGGTGAGTGGCACATATTCATCCTTGGTTCTCTGGAAGAATGCATATGGATAGACTGCCCATGCTGTTTGGATAGAGACAAGAGCGAATATCAAAAAAAGACGTCCTCATGATTTCTGATGCTCCACAAGCAGGCACGCCCGGCTTGATATACATGAAGGCCGAAGGAGTTTTTTGTGGGCGGACGAAGCGCTTTGAACCACCTAGTAACAATACTCGAATCCCTGCACAGCGCAGAAAAAGATCCTAGGTTTTAGTGCCGACACTCTGGGATTTAGTTACGGCACTTTAGCATGTTGGGGTCAGACATTAACTGCCGCTCAGTACAGCTTGACCTAGCGGCCACTAGTCAGGCATGCCCACATATTCACAGGATCGCTATAGGATATTTCTGTGCTGGGCGAAAGAAGCCGGCTTGTAGTATGCATGAGTCTTTTGATTAAGACGGGATTAGTCTATGCAAAAGAACAATACCTGAGCGACCAGTCACGGTAATTTATGCTCACGCTTGAGAAACAATGTGGTGAGTATGTGTCTTTTTTCGACGTCATTAGGGTTTGCTGGAGTACGCTGCAAAGCTTTCCCAGCCGGGCGGCTTGTGGTGCTTATCTGTGAATTGAGGTTATGGCGTCGGGCATGACGTAAACAGAGAATGAACTGTACGTACCACAAGATAAGCTACTTCTGATGATAGCAGGGCAAACAGCTTCACACAAGTGGACTCTCAGGCCAACAGAGCCCAGTTTGAGTATGAAGTTCAGTCAGGAAGGCCCAAACATTGCAACCATTCGTTCATCTGAAGATAAGACCGGCGCTCATATCTTGATCTGAAGTGAAGCAAACCTGGGCGTTATGCCTTAGCGTTTTTTCATCTTGCAGAAACTGGATTTAAGTCGCATTGCAAAGTCCAGTTCGAAATTGCCTTGCGCCGCTATGAAGTGTGCATGACCTGTCTTCTTGAATAATTAAGGTGATCACAGACGGTCAAGCGGTGGCCACATGATGCTCACTTCTGCTTCAAACTTGAGTGACCCCCGTACACCAGTCAACCACTGTCAGCCAGTCTATGGTGCCTCCATATGTGAACCTCTTCGCTACCACAAAGGTGGGTACATCCTGAGTCACCCTGGAGTTCAGGAGCTTGGGCGAAACTTAAGTGCTAAATCGGAGATCTGGCAGCGAGGTGCGCACAGGGCATTGGGTGTCAGCTATTCAGTGCCCGGTACTGACTGATAGTACATTAAGTCGAATGCTATTATTATGACACATTACTGTTACCTAGTTCTGTGCAAAAGGCGCGTGTCAGGTTGTTCATTGACTTTGGATCGGGCTGTCTCGGCGAGAGCACACGCTCCATGCTTTGCACCAGATAAGCTGACCGTTGGTGGTTCGTAGGGTAAGATCTTTAGTCGTCGCTCACTAATCATAACCCGTTATCGAGAGACTATGTGTCTTATGAAATACCTTTGGTACCAGACTGAGTCCTTCGACCATTTGCTGCCTAGGTTTCAGAACAGACAAAAATGCTGACCTTCATCTTCTCCAACCAAGAGGCACCAGCGGGATGTCGGTGTCTGGTGCTCTTACATACAGCAACCGGGGATTTTTCTCAGGACGTTTTACCGGCCCTGTTCTTGGATAATGGGCTAGCTATCTATCTTGATGTCTTTACTGGCTCAGGCTGATGTAAGATGACGTCTTGGTGGTCTGGTTTGAGAAAAAGGCGGTTGCATGTACGGGACAATTCAATATAGCCCAGACTGCCTTGTCCTGTGAGTTGGACTCCTATCAACAAGAAACATTCATGAAGTTTGTGAACGCAGGCTCAACTAGAGTAATGACCATCTGTTTACGTGGTAATCTTGGAAAATATGTTGTAGTTCTGTACCTGTTTTTGACATAATTTTTAACTAATAGAAATCTAGCTTGCTGTTGTTTTCAAATCTACTAAACAAGGTCCTTGTTGATTTATGAATGGGTACGGGTCTCTACTCATAGTAGTTTAGTACTTTGAGCTCACTTTTTGGCTTCGGGGTATAGCAATCAGCCGTTCAACTGTACCATTGGAAACACCTCAATCCATAGTAGTGGAAAATCCACTATTAAAAGAGTTGACTCACTGTCCAGCCTTAAGAACGGGTAAGCCCAAGGGCAACCTGGAGTGCAAACCTCTCCGTCCAGACTGGCATCTTCTTCTGATAAAAGTAGCATCTTCAAAAGTAGGCTCGACCTTTGTAGTGCACATTCACAGCAAACTGCTCATTGATCTACCGTGGCCCCGGCACACAGCACAAGACTCAAAATTCAAAGAGGTCTATCTAAGCTTGTCTACGTTATGGATTAGTAACTCTCATGAAAGTATAGGGTCCACGCTGTAGACTGCTCTACCTGTGCGTATGCACTAGCTGATAGGACCATTGCCATAATGGTATGAAGACGGCAGACCGGCATGGTAGTCCCTATTGGGTTTCTAGCATCGGCGCATTACTGCTCAGATTTCCTCTTTAATACAACCGGCTACATGTTGGCACCTGGCGTCCAAAAGTACAGCTGTTTCCAGGAGCGCTACATTTCTTTACGCCGCTCAAGCCGGAGTGGGAGGGCCTTATCCTTAAAGTTTGAGAATCTGACGCATACCATCAGTGCCAAAAGAGGCTCCAAAGGAAATCCCGTCTTTGAATGAAATTGGAGCCCCACGCATTACCTGGCAAAAATAACTCAGTGCAAACCTCATTTGTTACGACACTTGGCAACAGATTCTACTAGTCCATATGGATGGCCTGCACCACTGCTGTCTGGGCACGACTGCAGTGCAACGAGCGATCACGAGGTCTACCACAGAATGAAGACGTGCCGTAGTTTCACTTGAGAAATCTGAGTTCCTCAAGCACCCGTTTCATCAAGAGAATGGTTCTCGTGGTTGGCCAACCCGGTCGGCACATTTCCGAGCGGCCTTAGGGACTTACACGGTGAATATTGTGTATGATAAACACGATAAACACGATAAACACGGCTCTGTGCTTCCACGAGATTGCCCGTCAGACCTTTATAAGGGCATACTCTAGCACCTTAAACACTATTGACGCATGCTGCAAAGCTGTGCACGTAGCGTTCATGAATTTTGTTTGACAGTGGGTAGTTCCAGGGATACCTAAAGGTACAGGTGTTTTGGTGGGCTATATCACCAGCCTTGGAATCTTTGACCGCATGTACCCCCCTGTGACCCTGCTACTGCTTCTAGTTACCTGTCCTCATGCATTGCGTGCGCAGCTTCGAAATTTGCACCCAGTGGCTGCGAATGGGGCCAAACACCCGTGCCTCCGGCGCCGTGGGACCCAAAGTTCGGGATACTCCACCTGCATAGGCAGTCTGGCAGAGTGAGTCCTCGGCTGGCTGCAGCGGCAATCTGTCGCCTGGTTTCCTTGTATGGCGGCAACACAGGTTCTGTTCTGGCGACCCAAGGCTGAGTGCTAACATACGGCAGTAGACCTTGCCAGTAAATTTCTACGTGTATATCTTCGCCCGCCACGAATCACCGCCACAAACTGGCTCTACGACGACTGCATATTCAGTGGGTCACTCTTCCAAGCCTGGTCATGCCCTCGCATGTCGCACTTTCCATGCACTAGCACCAGCTTGACAAACATACAGATCCCCCACCTGGACCGGCGGCAAGACGAAGCGAGTGGCAGACAGTCCTGCTCCTTGATTTAAGTCTTCTCATGTGCAACTCCGCTCAGACTTTCTAGCAGAACTATAGCGTCGCTCTACACCATGCTTTCTCTCTGCGCCTTCTTGCTCTTGTCTTTGGCACTTGCCTTTCTCCCAAACGACACCCATACAGGCTTCAAAATGGAGCTCGAGGCTGTCCGCGCCGACCTCTTTAACCCCCAAAGAACACCGCACTTTGTCCGGCCGTCCGACAGAGTCGACAACAGAGCGTCCCTCTACCTTGCAACGCTCACGATCGGCCCCAACAAAAACAAGCTTTTGGTAGATACCGGCTCGTCCGACTTATGGGTCATGAGCCCCGCCATGGCGTGTGAGCCCCAGTCCACCGGCACCGGCCTGTCCCGACTCCCCACAGTCACACCGCAGGATTTCAGTGCATGTCCTCAAATGGGCTCCGGCAACACTAGCTCCGGCAACACCAGCTCCGGCACCTTTCACCAGTACAAATTTGACCCATACTTCAAGTCCCAGTGCATGGATGGACAGTTTGTCGGCGGTGCCTGGGGAACTGAGACTGTCGCGTACGGAAGCTTCAAGTTGCGCAGAATGACCTTGGGTATGGCAAATGCAACACGGTGTTGGGCAGGAACGTTGGGCATTGGCCCCAAGCTTGGCCAGCTGACCCAGACCAGAGCCCACTTCAAGTACACGTATGAGAACCTCCCCATGCGGCTCAAGAACGCCGGCATCATCAAAAAACTGGCATACTCGCTCTTCCTAAACTCGCTGAGGTCGCAGAAAGGCACCCTTCTCTTTGGGGCCGTAGACCACAAGAAATACTTTGGCCAGCTCAAAACCGTCCCAATGGTTAGCCCCGCTGCCCCCTTCACGCGGTGCAACCTGCTGACAATCCGGCTCAGCAAGATGTACTTGGTCAGCCGCACCCAGGCTGTGCTCCTTTTGTCCGAGCCCATTGGCGCCACGTTGGACTCGGGGACACCCATCCAGTATTTTCCTAAAAACGTGTTGGCGGCCATGGCCGCACTGATGCTGGCCGAGTACGTGGCCGAGGTGGGGTTGTACCGGATCGACTGCGCATACACGTACCAAGCGGTCGTGTTGTACAGCTTTTCAGATGTCATAATCTCGGTGTCATTGAGAGAGTTGGTGATTGAGCACAAAGGTTCTTGTTATCTCGGCGTGAAGGCGACCACACGTCCCTCGTACTACGCGACTGCACGCTTGGGAACTAGCTTTCTCAAAAAAGTCTATGTCGTGTACGACTTGGAGGCCATGGAAATTTCGATGTCCCAGGCGGTATACACTGATGAGGAGGAGATTGAGGAGATCACCAGCACAATTCCACGTGCGGTTGAAGCATGGGGGTACTCCACCACCAGTCTCGCAACTGAAGTCAGTGAGCAAACGCCCGAATTATTGAGGCTTAACGCCCGGCAGTGATGCTACACGAGGCAGAAGCAGGGCTGGATTATGGGCTGTGGGGTGGGCTGTAGGGATCTTGATGACTGTCGATCAGCATGCTGTAGTACTGTTAAAGGCATGAGCAAGCGTGAACCGACTAGCCTAACAACGAAAGGTTTTGGGTTTCATTAACAATTAACGCTAGGCGACACTACACGCTACACTACACGCTACACTACACGCTACACTACACGCTACACTACACGCTACACTACACGCTACACTACACGCTACACTACACGCTACACTGTTGGAGAACAAGTCTGAGAATGCGCGATTTACGCATAGCACCGGACTTACGGTGTTTCAACAAGGCACTTTGAACTCCAGATTGTGCTGTGAAACAGACACTTTGAAGTCCAGATTGTGCTGTGAAACAGACAAAGACTACCACTACATCGTGGTAGAACAGGTGATGGTCCACTCCAATATAAAAGGGAGAGCTACCCCCATGTTTATAATCAATCAACAGAACCACCAGGGACCATAAGAATACCATGGCTCCCTCAACCAGACCCACAACAAGTGCTCCGCGTGTAGCTACTGAAACTGAGACACCAGACGACTCTAACCCTAGTACCACTGAGGAAAAAGTGTTGATGTATCTTGACGATACTATGAGATCAGTGCACAACTCAAGACGTCCCACACTGGACTGCTCTCCCTGGTTAATCTATGGGAAACCGGACAAACCTCTGCTCCATGCGGATACGGAGTTATCTACTTTACAGGTTATGAGTCTTAGCGACTATAAGTCGATCATTCCCTCTCAGTTGAGCTCAGCTAGAGGCACTGAAACGCCCGAGCTCTACTACTTGATGGTGGACTATTTTGCCCGACTCTCAGAGGTTCATGAAGAATACAGTCGCCGGACACCTGAAGGCTTTCGTTCCTGTCTCTATGGTACCCTGGCTCTGATTGACACATTAATTCTTCGCCTCGATGGGCAGTTTTCTCTGCTTGTTAAGTGCTGCCTTGCCAATCCTAGGTCGGTTGGTAGTGGGGTCTTCAGCAAAGTCTGCATGGATACGAAGATCATCCCCTTATTGATTAAAGGGGATCCCCAACAACCTCAATGCAATTTTGGACTGACATTTGAGAAGTTCTTCACCAGCGCCAAGTATGGTGCAATCGAACCCTTTATCAATTTCTGTCTTGCGCACAACTACATGCGCTCAGAAATATGTGACTTTATACGGGCTGTCACACATAAGCGGGTGATCCAACCTCATGGTGCCAATATATATGAGCGCCATTTCATGGACATGTATGACAGCCACACGCCTATTCAACAGGCGGCGGCCACCTTCTTAGGCCACCTTGTCCAACAGAACGTGATTCGCCCATTGATTTAAGGACCTGAAGAAAGGTTCCCGCCTCTTCGTCTCCAACATACACCTACACGCTTAGAACATCGAGGAGGAGAATTTTAGCCAGTCTTTGCCGAGTCCTCCACTATGGCGGAAGTCCAGAGTGACGTGCGTAAAGGACTTCCTTGCGGAGGTGGGACTCAGGGCAACCGAGAAGAGCACTACGCACACAACCCAGTGTCTGCACCGTGCACAACACAGCACAGTGCCGCTTATACTTCCCTGTACGACTCTCGCATGAGTGTATAAAGTCACGTGTCGGGGCTTGTTCTTAGTCAGCGTCTCAGAGTGTTTGAACGCTTCCCTTGGCAGTCATCTGGGTATTGGCAGAGTCGAGAGCGTGTCTGGAACAATGACCTGTAAGAGTCAAAGGGATGACTCCTGACAAAGGACGCATCAATGCTTCTTCTAAGCAGCCAGTCATGGAGAGGGCTTCACTCACAGATACAGATCATTCACTGCCACGAGCAAGTCACTCAAATCATCCAGGAGTTACTCAGACGAGTTCTCAGCGAAGTAGTCCCAGCTGATGGTCTCCGGAGACAAGGCGTTGCACCCACATTTGACGTGGACACGGGCTCATCCGAGTCAACGGACCTTGTCGATTGTGGAGGCATTGCTAGAAGCAGTACTGCCGAGCCACCAATGGATTCAGCCAACTGCCGTTGTAGCCAAGCTCTGGAAAACCACCAATGAATTCAGCCAACTGCCGTTGTAGCCAAGCTCTGGAAAACCACCAATGGATTCAGCCAACTGCCGTTGTAGCCCTGCTCTGGAAAACCACCAATAGGACTCCTGGCTTTTTCGTCGTATGGCAAGAGGTGGACGTCCACAGCAAAGCAGCCTTCCCGAAAAGTAGCAAAGATCTGGCGGCCACCTCCTGCAGTCGGACACGAGTAAAGGTTGCGGCCCAGCAATCTCATGTCATGATCCCACTCCAACTTGTAGTCCTGTAAAGATTGACCGAACACAAGAGCTCCATCTCGGAACCCAGCGTAGCCGGAAAAGACAAAAAAATATTCGGCGGCCACATAGTTGGCTCTAATAAAAAACTGGATTGGGGTGAGCGTCAGGTCTCCATGGGTGAGTCTGTTTCCCTTTCTATTTTGACCCCGGAAATTGCCTAGGTCGCCGGAGAGCGGCTGCCAATTCCCGGTGTCTTTGAGCCTCACGAAAAAGACATGAGGCACTCTTTCAACCTTTTCCAGTGGAACATACGAGCCCTCCACGGGCTTTCGTGTTGCTCCGTCGTAGGGCAAGAGGTATATCTCCACAGGAATGCAACTTGAGAGCTCGTGAGTGGTAAAAATATACTTTTCATCCGGGAACACCGAGTTACACGAATAGAAAGCGGCGTTCCGAAGCCTTTTTCTTTGGTCCAACTTCAACCTAGTTCCGGAGAGGGAAAGCGAAAATCCAACAGGGCTGGCACTCGCATAATGCTCTGAAAACCCACCATCTAAGTTGATTTTGCGAGCGTGACCGTCCTCAAGCAGAAACTCAACGGGGTCCACGTTCTGGTCTCCCCACATAAAATAATAGCTCTCAGGATCTCTGTATAGCGGATGCAACGTTTCATCGACCTCTGCAAACAACGCCAGGCTTGCCCAGACCGTGGCAGCGACAAGGAGCGGGATCAAGCGAGTGGTCTTCATGGCAGTACACATGCCCGGAAGAAGGAACAATTTTAAAGCTTTTGGCTGCCAAAGATCAGCTTTAACGCCGTCGAAATGCGTTTGGACTCTGCAGGAACAATGGCCAAGAGCTGGAGGGCGGGGCGGGCTTTACACCTCTGCACACCTGCGCAGGGTAACTGCTCACAGCATTCCGGACAGCATTCGGGGTGCTTCTCGCCGCAGCAGTTTATCGTTAAACGGCAGTGAGTCTGGGAACACGGTACCAGGCACCATGTGTTCATGTGACCCGTCGTGCCATTGTTTTGATAATAGAGCCGCGGAATGATAGCATCGTAAGGCCACTGCAGTTCTTCGGCGTTAGCAACACGACTCCAGTGTATTGACATACAGGATGAGTTGAAGTAGAGGATGCCTTCTGCTTTGGATTTGGAAAATCAAGTATTGTCTACCGACCACGGCAGCAAATCTACGAGGTATCTTGGTGGTACTATTGCTTTTCATTACTGACAGGACAGGTTTTCAGTTTCAATTTTCGGCTCGGGAATAATGCCAAAGGGCTGCTTAGACGTATGAACACGGTCGAATCACGGGAGCACAACTGGCCAAATATTCTCTAGTTGATTCAAAATACGCTGTACCTGTACCGGACGATTGTACGACAATGCCAAGTCTTGTTGGTGTTCCCAATAGAAGGAGGCAGCGTTAAAATGGGACTTTAATGTGTCCGATCACGTATTTTTAGGTTTTTTTGCAGCTGCAACTAGAGCGATAACAAGTATTGAGTTCCTTAGCTCAGCTCACTATAACATGCGCCTGGCTGCCTGTAAAAGATGCACCAAACAGACTGTCCAGTGACTGCTAGAATTGTTGAATTGGTGGCGATGCGTTTAATCAATGGAGTTATAGCAGACGACAAGTTGGCCCTTTATTGTGGGGACCAGGTTAAGGACTACTAATGCTACGGTTCTCTTCGGCATTTTCTCAATCCCAGACTGTTGCACCTTCTCAGAAACGACGGACCCAGATACCCGGGGCTTTTCAGTTGAAGCAACGGTCATAATCGATATTGGACAGACTGCCATTTTCATTGGTAGTTCTGCCATTTACTCTTGCCAAGAAGCACAGTTTATCGTCGTTTGCATGTGGAGTCCAACACTTTGGAGTCTGGCACTTTAGTCAAGATGGTTACTCTACTAGGCCGCCTTCGTCAGTGATATGGCTGCCGTTGGAAAATAAGAATGCGGATACTCGATCCATAGCCAAGTAGTCTGCGTCAGTACCAGTAAGCTCTTGTAGAATCTCACCCGGTGGCTAGTGATAGAAGATGGCCTGGTAGGGACGAGTCTCCAAGCACAGGAGCCATCTTTGCTGATCTCCGAAAGAGCCACAATTGCGAGGACACATAACAGCGGATACCACAGATGTGTATCCTGTCCATCAGGATGGCATGACAACAGGAGACTAATCTTGGCAAGAATTCTCACCTAGCGCTTTGAGTGGCTCAGGAACAACTTCTATGGATAGATTAGAAGTTTTGATCATTCTTCCAACTCGATCTATTGAAAAAACTCGGAGATTTTTGGATCTATAAGACCAGGTACAATTACCAGCCTTCTCGAAATAGAACTGACTTGGGTTGCCCAAGTACATAAAGGTTTTGGGAAGACCTGTCCCGGCAGCGAGGATGCACCTGCTTGATATACAGCATCCTTGTTAGCCTCATAAAGAAATCATCTTGGGCTTAACTGCTCTCCAGTGTGCAGCCTAAATTTAATTTGAGTGGACCAGTCGAGTTACAGTGTCGAGGATACTACAGGATCATACGTAACTGGTAGAACTCATAGACTGGAAGTAGAACTCATAGTACTGAACTCATAGTACGGAACTCATAGTACGGAACTCATAGTACTGAACTCTTAGTACTGAACTCATAGTACTGAACTCATAGTACATCACGAATGCACTCTCAATGGTGGTCACTGCTCTATTTCAGTGACATGTTTTTCTGCCTCGGCTAGAGGAGCCAGTAAATGCGAAGTGCTGGAGTGCACACCGTGTTTCTCCCATCGCACCTGGCCATCTATACGATGATAGCTCAAAACCTTCAGTCTTCGTGGAAACAATGGAGGCTCTGTGTATGGGTCAAAAAGCTGTGTCTTAATCTGCTGTCCTTTTTTTGTAACGTTATCACCCGTTTCTGATTTTTACGCCGCATGTGTGTGTTTGCCAGGTGGACTATTCAAAGATTGTAGTGTGCGTGGAGAAGTGCGAACCTCGCACCGGCCAACCTCGCACCGGGAAGGGCAGTTAAATTGTAGCAAGGCGGGCAACAACAAGTACAGCCCAAACGCAGGATTGGTGTGGCCGGATGCACAGGATACGAGTGAAAAGGCTTAGAAGGCTTAGCTACATGCATGGCCATTCACGACTTCGTGTCAGCTTTGAATGTCTTGACACGCCTGTCTAGTACATCGACAGTTTATACACAGCTAGATGTGACAGATGCTGTCCATAATTCAAGATGCTAGCATCCTCAGTTGTCTGAATCCTCAGTTATCTGCTAGCATCTTCAGTTGTCTGCATCTTCAGTTGTCTGCATCTTCAGTTGTCTGCATCTTCAGTTGTCTGCATCCTCAGTTGTCACTGCCACTGTTCGATGTTAAGCGCGATTCCACTTCTGCCCATGGATGCCCACTAGTTCTCCAATGCAGAACGCAGGCGGCCACACGAACGGCAAACTCAGCCTCAGACTCCAATGGTGAAAAATCAAGTCACCAGCAAAATAGCCGCCACGCAGCCCGTCTTGAGATATGGCTTCATTAAGGCCGGCCTGCACACGCGTGCGCCGTGCAACAGCCAGCAACCCACCAGAAAGCGACGGCTGGAGGCTTCCATTGCGTCGCCCGATGTCGGCGTATTTAACGCCTTACTTCCGTGAAGTCGCCATCCAAAAATGAGGGCAAGCTGTGTTGTTGCTATAGTGCAAGCCTTGGCCTTGGCCATGCTGTCGCCGGCTCACGCAGCCGACCAACGAAAGAGCTTGAAAATAGACTTTGATGTTGTGCGTGGAGACTTCTACGGGGCTGCTTCTGGGCACGAGACACCGGGTGTGGATAAGAGGTCCGGCCTGCGTTCGCTCCAGCTTTTAAGGTTGCACACCTTCTATATGGCAGTCGTCACGGTGGGCTCCAACAGAGACCGGTGCCGCGTGGTGGTCGACACTGGCTCTTCCGATCTATTTGTCATTGCCAGGAACCTGATCTGTGAGTACGGCTTAGCAAGGCGGGACCACGAGGCTAGCAAGCATACGGTAGATGCAGGGTGGACTTGGCCGAATTCCACTGCGAAATCACCAGCCAAAAACGGGACTCTGGATAACGACGCTGGAAAAGAGTACTCGTCCACTGGCAACCCTCTCATTGACGAGGTTTCGAAAAATGCCACCGCAGATCGTGCCCCAGCTGTTGCTGAGACTGGGAATACCGAGCACGCAGTCCCGCAGCAACCCAAATCTCCCCCACCAAAGCCTTATGTGGTGAATAGGTGCAGTCTTCTTGGTGCCTTCGATGCGGGTGGATCCAAAAGCTTCCACAAGAACGATTCCGCCCCCGAGTTCTCCATCAAGTATTACGACGGCACATACGCCCGCGGTTTCTGGGTGACGGACACGGTTGGCTTCTCCAATACAGAAATCTCCTTGAGTTTCGGCGTAGCCAACCGAACGCTGGCTACGGAGGGGGTTTTGGGCATTGGGCCCATCTTTGGAGAGCTGACCGCCTATCAAGATCGAGGCAGCTACACCTACTCAAACTTTCCGATGCAGCTCAAGGCCTCCGGGATCATCGAAAGAGTGGTTTACTCGCTATACTTGAACAGTCATGAAGCCCTGACGGGATCCGTTCTCTTCGGAGCCGTTGACCACAACAAGTATTGCGGCCAATTGCAAACAATGTCGGTGTGGGACTCATACTTTACTGTACAAGTGAACAAAATCTACCTAGAGAGTGACGTCTATAAAGTGGCCATTTCGAGGAAGCCTTTTGGGGCGCTGTTGGACTCAGGTGCAACTTACCAGCACTTGCCCATAGACGTTATGAATGCTTTGGTGGCACTCTTACGGGGAGAGTACATCAGAGAAGAGGACTCATATAGAGTGGACTGTGCATACACAGACGGACCCGTCCGCTTGGTATATGACTTGTCGGGTGTGAAAATCAAGGTTCCGGTGAGCGACCTACTCTTCAAACACAAAGGCTTTTGTTACTTGGGCGCGAGTGCTCTTCAAGAGGGAGAGAACCAGCTTCTGAGCGCTATTTTGGGAAACGACTTCCTCCGGAACGCATACGTTGTGTTTGATTTGGAGAACTTGGAGGTCTCTATGGCTCAGGCACGCTATACAAAAGACGAGCATGTGGAGGTTGTCACTAGCACCATTCCTCGGGCCACCAGAGTGCGAAGGTACAGGGTCTCCTCGATTCAAAAGTACATCAAGAATTTCTTTGCAAAAGGCTGATTCACGAGCTCGGCGGGCACAGCGACGGTTCCTCGAGGAATCATCGGCGAATAAACATACTAAAACACGAAACAGAAGTACTGGACGTAATCAGAATCTAACACATGGACTGTGTTATCTTTGAGCGACTCATGTATCAGGGACGCTCTCACAGATATGCCGGAGGATTAAGTGTATTTACTGGAAGCTATATCGAATCAGCCATGGAATGATTGGTTCCCGGGCTTTAGTTATGGTTGGAGTGTGTTAGACTACAACAACAATGCAGCGAAGCCAAGAACTCCCGCCCCAATAGCATGTCTAGATCCTGCATTGACGAACACAGAAACTGCTGCAGTAGTGCTACTGCTGGCGAGAATCTTGATTTTATCGGAGCCACTTGCAGACTTGGGGTTTTCGGGTGCCTTGTGTGAAATATTGTTATTGGACACCTTGACTGGACTAGGACCTGAAATATTGTTATTGGACACCTTGGCTGGACTAGGACCTGAAATATTGTTGGACACCTTGGCTGGACTAGGACCTGAAATATTGTTGGACACCTTGGCTGGATTAGGACCTGAGGTACTCTTGACCGCAACAGGACCAGGGGAAACCTTGCTTGGCTTAGGGGCCGTTCTTTCTGCTGCTATAGTCTTGGAGGCACCTTTGGGGTTGATATCTCCCAGGTCGACAATCTTGGCAGGGTTTTTGGTGTCTGGAATTTTCTCATCACCTATGGGGTGCTGCCATACCTTAGGGGGGATTGATGCCATTGTGGTCTCGGGAACAATGCACACTCCAGTGATGGTTAGGGTGGTGGCGCTGGTAACAGTCACAGTGGATGGGTGACACACCTCTTCACATTTGGTGACAGTGAGTGTGGTCTCTTGTGGACAGTAGGTGGTGTAATCGGTGTAGGTTTTCCAAACAGTGATGGGGGAGACCTCGCACTCGACACAGACGGTGGCAGTCGAAGTAGTGTTAGTGTTAGCTGCGGGGTTGGGGAACGGAGCCTTTCCGTTACTGCCTGGGGAGATGAGGGGTTTGCTTTGGCATTCGACGCAGTCAGTTGAGAGAGCGTCGGAGATGGAGCTAGAGGGGCCAGAAATGGAGCTAGAGGGGCCAGAAATGGAGCTAGAGGGGCCAGAAATGGAGCTAGAGGGGCCAGAAATGGAGCTAGGGGAGCCAGAAAGGGACTTGGCAGCAGACACGGTGGTAGGGTTAGAAGATAAAAGGCTCGAAGCAGAAGGCTTGGACAAACTATGCTCGAAAACAGACGATGGCGCCATACCAGAGTCTCCTGAATGCATCACATACCTTAGTGGCACGGGCACACTCATTGGAAAAAGAGCAGTGCTCGAGTTATCAGATGACACCTTGGCCCTTCCATATGTCCCAGGCACATGTCCTTCATCAGACAAAAACAAGTCTTCGCCCTCGTCATCGTCCTCCTCATCACAGAAAGGCAAATCTTCATCAGATACAACCGTGTTTTCTTCGTCCGCTTCATCGTCCAGCTCCTCACAAAAAGGCAAATCTTCAGCGACAGGTTGATCTCTCTTTTCCACATGGTCAGGTGCAGGCCCATGTTTTTGGTCTTTTGTCACCTCTGCGCTGGATTCCAAAGGAGCCCTAGTTCTTCTGTCGTAAGGCAAGAGGTAGACATCAACCGCCGAACAGGTGGGATTATCGTTGACGCTGAGAATCAAGTGTTCCGAAAATCCCTCCATCTGGCACGAATACAACGGATTTTCAAGCTTCATTTCACGGTCCAAAACCAAGGAAGTCTTAGGAACCAGAGAGCCGAAGGCAAGCGCGTCGTCGTGAAATCCCACGAGCTCAGGGCTAGCTGTGTTTATAGTGACTGCATGATTGGCTTCAAAGAAGAGCTCGACGGGGCTGGCAGACGGCTTCCCCAAACACAACACGCTGTAAGAACCATTCATGGCTGCGGAGAGAGGCACCCACATGTTTTCGATCTTTGCAAAGAATACCCGTGTATGGGCTTCGTCCGCCCAGGCAATGGCGGCGGCAAGGGAGGTAAGGAGTAAATGAAAAGCTTTCATGGTCGCTTGGGGTCCTGAATGCTGCTTGCCGCCTTTTATACGACTGCCCAATAAAACAACACATTCGGCCCACGACAAGCCCATGATGGATGGTCATTGTGCCTGAACAATGGCTTTAGACTGAACTTGCCTTGGTCTGTGCAGACATCCTGCAGGCTTGGCCGCCATCGAGAGGCAGGCCCAACCAGGCAGATGGTCAGATTCACGCCGCCTTTCTGCATGGACGCAATTGGTTGGCAGATGCCCAAGACCAGAGACGTCAGAGAACGGCTGTGGCAGCCAACTCGGAGCACAGTTGGCCAGATCTGTTTTTTTATCAAACATTCTCAATTAAATCCCATTGTGTTTGTCGGATGGCGCTTTGTTTCCGAATGCGGTCAGGCTGCAAGCAGTGAGGCATTCAGGCGACGTGTCACTGCAGAGACAATGTGTTTCGAGCTCAGCAAGCACCAGACATTAGCCAGTTGCAATAGCCAGTTGCAATAGCCAGTTGCAATAGCCAGTTGCAATAGCCAGTTGCAATAGCCAGAGTATCGCCTTGTTGCATGCGTCAAGAAGTCATCCGGGGATTGGCCATTGGAGTCCGTGTGAATGTCCCTCAGCTACCATCGGACTCAAACACTCAAAGCTCCGCGGTTCCATTAACCACGGGCGACAGCAGTGCCTATATACGCGCTTTAGTTGAACGCTGTGCAGCATGCGTGCCTGCAATAAGATGCGGCCTTTTGAGTGCAACGTGCTCATCAGAGCCAGCTTTGGTTGCAGTGGGAAGAGCCAGCCACGAACGTGATGCCACTAGGCTGCAACCGCACAGCATTCCTGCGCCGTCTGCGCTGGCTCCACCTCGTCTGCCGTGGTTCATTGTGGCACGTGGCCAAGCTTTGACGAGGATCAGATCAACACCGTTGGCTTTCGGAGGTACTGATGTGGCGCCTTGGCACATACCTAGACATCAGGCTGAAAACTTTTGAGACCAAAGGGAGAATTTTGAGAGATCAGACGAAAGAATTCTGATCAGACGGAAGAATTCTGATCAGACGGAAGAATTCTGATCAGACGAAAAAATTTGAAAGATCAGACCAAGTCAAACAAATCAGTCAATCTTCGCCTTCTGTACATCAACGAGTCAAGTGAAGTCTCGAGCCCCCTTCCGTGCGAACTCCTACGGAGCCTGACCCACAGCTCCAAGCACTCCGCAGTGCACCAGCCACCACTAGCCCAACCATTGACCATGTGTGACTCACCGTGCCACCGGCTACGCATGCTCCAGACCTCGCTTCTCGGCGAATCAAAACAGGAGAACGCAGCCACCAGCTTTTTGCCTCTTGGCTCTTGCCTCTTTTGCTCTTGCCTCTTGCTCTTGCCTCTTGGCTCTTGCCTCTTTTGCCTGAGCTGCACGCGCGCTGGGCAGATTCAGCTCGAAACCTCGCCACTCCAACGCAAGTCTAGCAGCTTCTCTGATAGAGCGGTACATCATTTGGGCCGCTGAACCCCTGGCGCCCATTCCCGCTCGCCCAGGCCCTGTCTAGTGCTACCCGAGTTACCCTTTCCGGGGCGCTTCATTCTGTCATGGTATGTATTGCACACACCTTTATCAAGATCAACGCTGCAATTCAGAGATGCTTTACAAGCAACAGAATAGCGCCGCCCTGCTTCAAATCAGCCCATGCTTCAAATCAGCCCTGCTTCAAATCAGCCCATGCTCCAAATCAGCCCATGCAATTCAGAGATGCTCCACAAGCAAGCAGGAATAGCGCCCCCTTTCAGCCCTTGCGCAATGGCTGTGGTTGCCATGGCCACGCATTTTTTGACACAAATTGCCCCACTCGAACGCGGATCTCCCAGCATTGTTTCCCCTTATCGCGCTGCACTATCAATGTTCCCTCGCAGCAACCCCCTTGAAACCTAAGGGCCTGACAGGCGAGCGTCCTTCCGGATTAACTTACGAGCTTCAGCATGTGGGTTGTATATACACGGCAGAGACTGGTTGGGTCCAAGCGGTGCACACTGACATACCCATGGTAGAGTTCAAATGTGTGAAGTTCCTTATCAAGGCTTGGGTCTCAATTGGCCATTCAAGGCTCAGGTCTCAATTGGCCATTCAAGGCTCGGGTCTCAATTGGCCATTCAAGGCTCAGGTCTCAATTGCCCATTCAAGGCTCAGGTCTCAATTGCCCATTCAAGGCTCAGGTGGTATTCAAAGGCTTTCAACAACTGCAGGAATCGCTCTCCGTTCCAGTCCAGCCAGTCCATCTGCACTTCTGCATTGCTAGGCTGCAAATCCCTTCCTCGCAGGACCTCAACAAACTCCCTTCCACACCCCAGAGTGATCGGCAACATGAACGTGTCAGATCAGGATGCAGAGAACAATATGGTGGTAAAGTACTTAAAGGGCTGCCCCCACTGCCCTTTCCCTCCACCATCGACTCAAATGCACTTTTCGTTTCTATTTATAGCGCTCTTGGCGCTGTGTATAGCAGGTACACCCCAGTGTTCCTTAGAGGCTGAGCTTCTGACTGGCTTCGAAGCCGAATTTTATCAGTACCCCTTGGGCTCAGAGGTCGGTTTCCAACCAGACTTTTTTTACAGCCGCTACAAGGAGGGAGGCCTCATTACACGGACTCACGTGTTCAATTATGTCAATTTCCACAACGAGTTATGCGTTATCCCATACCAGCCAGTGGTAGGCTACATCTATGGCGTATACACGTTCATCACCAACTTTAGCATCCGGTTGACTGGTTTCTACAAGGCTGATATCACAGGCTGGCACACTTTCTACGTGAGTGGCAATAAGGGCGCCTCGTTGCGGATCAATGCTCCGACACGTTGCTGTGACAACCCAACACTAAGCCTCGAGTCACTTTTTAAGATAACAGCCTCTACTTGGAATGGAAGAGTATGCGGTTTCGAGGAAAAGGCTAGAAGAACTACTCAGATATACATGACAGCAGGGTCCTATTATCCCATAGAGATAATTGTGTTCAACTTCCGCCAAAGTGGCGGATTGTTTACAAAAGTTACAAAACCCAATTGGCAATCTGTATGTGACATTAACAGCTTTATCCGGCAATTGAAATTCAAGGATGGCGATTGTGAAAACCCGAAACCAAAGCCATCTCCGTCAACAACACCGCCATCCCCAAAAACAACACCACGTTCGTCAAAATCAACACCATCTTTGCTGAAATCAACACCATCTTTACTGAAACCAACATCATCTAAACCAACACCATCCAAACCAACACCACCCAAATTAACATCATCTAAACCAACGCCATCCAAACCAACACCACCCAAATTAACATCACCCAAACCAACGCCATCTAAACCAACGCCATCCAAACCAACACCATCTAAACCAACACCTT
>NKZR01001548.1:0-20733 GCA_002370795.1 Metschnikowia sp. 03-147.1
GGATAGAGAAGGGAGTTCTTCCGTAGGGTTAAATGATGGGGTGGACTGGGGCCAAACTACAGTGAATAAATACAAGCCTGAAAACTAACAAGTAGTAGTAGTAGTATTAGTAGTAGAGTAGTAGAGTAGTAGTAGTAGTAGAGTAGTAGAGTAGTAGAGTAGTAGTAGTAGAGTAGTAGTAGTAGAGTAGTAGTAGTAGTAGTAGAGTAGTAGTAGAGTAGTAGTAGTAGAATTAGTAGAGTAGTAGTAGAGTAGTAGTAGAGTAGTAGTAGAGTAGTAGTAGAGTAGTAGTACTAGTAGTATTAGTAGTAGAGTAGTAGTAGAATAGTAGTAGTAGAATAGTAGTGGTAGAGTAGTACTAGTACTAGTACTAGTAGTAGTAGAGTAGTAGTAGCAGTACTAGTAGTATTAGTATTAGTGGTAGTAGTAGTAGAGTAGTACTAGTAGTAGTAGAGTAGTAGACTTCATACAGTAAATTGATTGCAGATAGACTTAGTAAGTAGTAGTCATTACTCTTTAAAAAGTCTGGTACCCTCAGGTGTATCGAAGTCTTCCCACTGAGACGGCAGGTTATAGTCACCAGAGTAGGAGCCGACCAGTGGTTGGACCGTGGTTCGTACACGCTAATCACTGCTATCGTCTTCATGGCTATAAATAGGCAGTGGAGCTGTCAGTTGTCATATCTCAGATTTTTGGTACTTCTACTACAGCTGCTATAGCAGCGTAATGTCAACACGTGGAACTGATCCAAACTGACCACACTTTCACTGTGTGGAGGCATGATTGGTGGATTTATGCCCTCGGCTTACGTTTCAACTGGACCAATCGAAAGAAGTACAGAACTACCAATCCATCTGTCATGTTTGAAAAACTATTGTGTAATAGTGGGTAAAGATGGTTTAAAAACAGCGATACAATCGAAGAGTATGAATAGAGTGTAATAGTAGAGTAAATAGTGTAAATAGTACAGAGTAGTACAGAGTAGTACAGAGTAGTACACTGAAACGCCGTGCGGGTGCCAGTAGTAGTTGCAGTAAATACTATTTAGTAGTAGTAGATATCACAGAATAGATATAGCGAAGTGGTAGTGGTAGTAGAGTATGATAGTACAGTATGATATACAGTATGATATACAGAATGATATACAGAATGATATACAGAATGATATACAGTATGATATACAGAATGATATACAGTATGATATACAGAATGATATACAGAATGATATACAGTATGATATAGTATGATGGGAGTATCACCTTATCAATACACTGACTTCTGTAGCCCAACCCATACTAGGGGAGATTCTGCGCGCACAGGTTATATGCAGCGCGCTCCAAGTCACCAAACGATGCGGTGGCTCAATGGCAGAGCTTTTGATTCCAAATCAAAGGGTTGCAGGTTCGATTCCTGTCCGTGTCACTTTTTTTTCTCATCTCAACCATGGCCAAGAAACTGAAGCCCGAACCGGCGCCCGTGGCCAAGGACGCCAAGGCCAAGAAGAAGCAGGCCAAGCAAGACCAGGCCAAGCAGGACCCGCCCCCCGACGCCCCAGCCAAACCTCTGCGCGGCTTGGCCATCGGCGACAACTTTGGCTGGACCGGCAAGTTGCCAGCCACGCTCCTCATCGAGCACTGCCAGAAACAGAAGTGGAACAAGGTGGGGTTTGACATGCGCAAGACCGCCAAGGGCTTCGTGGGCGTGGTGGACTTGAGCTGGAAGAACCCCAAAACGAACCAGGACATCCACCTCCGCTGGTCGCCCGAAGCGGACGTGCTCCCGCCCCGCCCCACCACCAACGAGGCCCGCCACTTTGCGGCCACCTACGCCATGTACCGGCTCAACCACGTGAAGAACCTCAAGATGGTGTTGCCGGTGATGTTCCGGGACTTCTGGGGGGAGATGGAGGCCCGGCGCCAGCAGGTGTACAAGGCGGACCGGGTGGCGCACGACCGCTACTACAATGCCAATCCGTTCCAGGTGCACATGGAGAAGGTGCAGGCGATGGAGAAGAAGGAGCGGGAGCGGCAGGTGCGGGAGAACACGGAGCTGAAGGTGCGGAAGCCGATGGTGAGCGTGGAGGTGGGGGAGAGAGAGGGAGAGAGAGAGAGAGAGGGAGAGGGAGAGGGAGAGAGAGAGAGAGAGAGAGAGAGAGAGAGAGAGAGAGAGANAGGGAGAGAGAGAGAGAGAGAGAGAGGGAGAGGGAGAGAGAGAGAAAGAGAGACAGAAAGAGAGACAGAAAGAGAGACAGAAAGAGGGAAAGAGAGAGGGAGAGAAAGAGGGAAAGAGAGAGGGAGAGAAAGAGAGACAGAAAGACGGGAGAGGAAAGAGTGCACACTCTAACCCCATCATCCACTTCCCCTTCAGCAAAAAAGCCTGGGCCGCCGCCCCCTTCGTCGACTTCCCCTCCGACCTCCGCAACTCCATCGAAAAATCCATCCAGCACCATATCTCATGGGTAGAGTCCGACTCATCGCCGGATCCTGCACACTGCGCACAGTGGACTCGCCAGCTCTCGTCCCTTGGCTTCCGCCCGTCTCACGTGGCCGAGGCCTTGCTGCATACGGGCTCGTTCGTGGATGCGCTTGAGTGGCTCTTGTTCCACGTGCCGGAGGACGACCTCCCGGTGTACTTTGCCAAGCGCGACGAGGACAGCAGCGTGTCGTTGAAGATCTCGCGGGACCTCCAGACCGAGTACTTGCTCCAGCGGCTCATGCTCCTGGGCTACGACAAGACCGTGGCCTGGGAGACATACGTGCAGTGTGGGCGGGATGAGTTGCGCACGACCGTGGCCTTGACCCACCGGGCCATCGGCGTGGACTCTTTTGCCGACGCAGACTCTTCTGGTTCGGCCGACGAAAACGCAGACTCTTTTGGTTCGGCCGCCGCGGCGGCCGACCCAGACGCCTTCGACACCTGGCGCATGGAGTTGGACGCCATCTGCGCCGTCGGCTCCAACCAGGTGGAGCTCCTGCACGCAGGCCGCGTCGCCGCCGTGGCCTTGAACGCCGCCGGGCTCGCCAAGGTTCTCCTGGCCAAGCTCGTGTACACGGCGCACTACCCGCACGTGATGCCCGGCGTCCAGATCATCGTCACCGACCCGTCGTTCAAGTTGGCCAGCTACATCAAGCACGCCGTGCTCCGCCACTTGCACGCGCACATGCAGGACGCGCAGCTCTACGGCGAGTGCTTCGTCTTTCTGCTCATCGAGTGGTTGGAGGCCAACGTGCTCCGCGTGATCCAGAACCCGGGGCCGTTGGTGGCCGGGGATGGCCGCGCACGTGACGCAGCGGCCGCCGCCACGGCCGCCCGCCACGCCCCGGCGGCCCGCAAAACCCGGCGCCGGCTTCTGCCCGCGGACTCCGCCGCCGCTCGTGCCGACTACCAGCAGCGGCTCCAGTCACCGCAGTGGCAGGCGCAAATGGCCCAGCGTAAGGCGTTGCCTGCATACAAGATGCACGACCGCCTCGTCGACGTCATCACCCGCAACCAGGTCACGTTGGTCACGGGCGAGACCGGGTCCGGCAAGTCGACGCAGATCGTGCAGTTCGTGTTGGACGCCATGTGCCGGGGCGGCGACTTTGAGTCGTCCATCATCTGCACGCAGCCACGGCGTATCTCCACCATCGGGCTTGCCGAGCGCATCTCCGCGGAGCGTGTGCAGGACGTGGGCATGGAGACCGGCTACATCATCCGGGGCGAGAACCGCACGGGGCCACGGACGCGGCTCTCGTTCGTGACCACGGGTGTGCTTCTCCGCATGTTGCAGGGCAGCCTTGGCGGCGGCCGAGGCGGCAAACGCGGCGGCATACTCGATGGCGCCGCCGCCGCCGCCGCCGACGTGCTAGCAGGCGTCTCGTACGTCTTCATCGACGAGGTGCACGAGCGCTCCGTGGACAGCGACTTTCTCCTCATCGTCCTCAAGAACATCCTCCGGCGCCAGCCGCAGCTCCGCGTGGTGTTGATGTCGGCCACCATCAACACCGACGTGTTCATGAGCTACTTCGACACGCAGGTCCACCACCTCCACATTGAGGGCCGCACGTTCCCCATCCAGGACGTGTACTTGGACGGCCTCTTGGCCGACTTGGACTACTCCATGGAGACACGTGACGGCGTGGTCAAGCCCCGCGCAGACCTGCACTTCTTCCGCTCCGGCCAGCTCAACTTCGACCTCATAGCGCAGGCCTGCGTGCGGCTCGACCAGAAGCTCACGGCTGACCGCAACGCCGGCTCCATCTTGGTGTTCTTGCCCGGCATCATGGAGATCAACCGCTGCATCCTGCACATCGAGGCGGCGTACGCCCGGGCCGCCCGCCAGTGCTGGTGCCTCCCGCTCCACTCGGCGCTCTCGTCCAGGGACCAGGCACGGGTGTTTACGGGCGCCCGCAGCGGCGTTCGCAAGATCGTGGTGTCGACCAACATCGCCGAGACGTCCATCACCATCCCGGACTGCGTGGTGGTGGTGGACTCCGGGCGCCAGAAGAGCATGGTGTTCGACAGCAAGTCCAACCAGTCGCGGCTCGTGGAGGACTGGTGCTCGCGGGCGGAAATGGCCCAGCGCAGGGGCCGGTCGGGGCGGATCCAGGCCGGCACGTGCTACCACTTGTACACGGCGGAGACGGAGCAGGCCGCGTTGGCGCAGCCGGTGCCGGAGATCCGGCGCACCAAGCTCGAGAACTTGTACTTGGTGGTCAAGTCCATGGGCGTGGCGCGTGTGCAGGACTTCCTCCAGCAGGGGCTCGATCCGCCGGAGCCGCAGTCGTTGGCCAAGGCCAAGAGCATGCTCGTGGAGCTTGGGGCCTTGGCGGCCGACGGTGTGGACGGTGTGGCGGCCGATGGTGCCGACGCCGCCGCGGACGCCGCCGCGGACTGCCTCACCCACTTGGGCAAGTACTTGCTGTTTCTCCCCACGGACTTGCATGCAGGGAAGCTCTTGATCCTTGGGTGTATTTTTGGGTGTGTGGACATGTGCCTCACGCTCAGCGCGGTGAGCCTGGGTGGCAGCCCGTTTTCGAGCAGCTTCGAGCTCAAGGACCAGGTGAAGCAGGCGAAGCTGAGGTTTGGTGCGTACCAGGGCGACTTGATAGCGTCTGCGCTCGCGTACCACGAGTGGGAGCAGTTGCCGAAGGCGGAGCGAAAGGCGTTCATGGCGGCGAACCACTTGGGGTACATGGCGTTGCAGGAGATCCAGTCGACGCGGGCACAGTACCTCGGCACGTTGAAGGAGCTAGGGTTTGTGCCTGAGGGCTACGGGCGGCGGGGCCAGTCCCCCCAGGCCCGCCAGGCCCGCCAGGCCCCCCAGGCCCCCCAGGCCCCCCAGGCCCGCCAGGCCCCCCAGGCTGACCCCCACGCCCACTTCAACCGCAACGGCCGCAACTACACCGTGGTGCGCGCGCTCATAACCGGCTCGTTCACGCCCCAGCTTGCACGCGTGCAGTTGCCCGACACCAAGTACGCCAAGAGCCTCGTGGGCGCGGTGGAGCTCGACAGCGACGCCCGCCAGACCAAGTTCTGGATCCGCAACGAGCGCTACATCGGCGAGGTCGGTGCCGCGCGGCCCGGCCACCACTTTGCGGAGATGCCCGCCACACGGGCGTTCGTCCACCCGTCGTCGTTGTTGTTCTCGGACGACACCGTGGCGGAGCGGCCGGAGCGGTCGGAGCTGCCAGGCGACTTGACGCCGTCCACCAAGTTTTCCGTGCCGGGCGACTTGACGCCGTCCACCAAGTTTTCCAGCGCCAACGCCATCCACAAGGCGCCGTTCGTTGTGTACAACTCGGCAAACTACACGTCCAAGTTGTTTCTCCGCGACGTCACGCCCACCAGCACCATCGGAGCGCTACTTTTCGGCGGCGACATCCTGTACGACATGTCTGACCACGTGAGTGCCGGCCGCCGGTGCCCGGGCATTGTGTTGGACCGCTGGATGCCGGTGCGGACGTGGTGCAAGAACGGCGTGCTTGTGAAGCGGCTCCGGTTGCTCTTGGACCAGGTGATTGAGAACAAGTTGTCGCGGCGGGGGGGCCCGGACGACGACGAGGTGTTGGCGATCATCATGCAAGTGTTGAAGATGGAGCGGGGACCATGAGGGGGAACTGAAGGAAGTTGCTCTGCGTAGAAAATGAGTAGTATAACAATAAATTTTCCATGAGCGCCCTAGAAATTATATATAATATGCCCTTTTAATAAAAAGGGCTCTAATCCCCTATTTTTCTCTTTCCCGGCTCCTAGGCATAAAAGGGAGAGAGAAAGGATATAATTAAATATTATATAACCAAAAGGTTTGTTTTATTAGGATGATTAAATTATAAAAGAATCAAGGAATAATAAAATAATAAACATAATCTAAACAATAAAAATTATTCAAAAATATATTTAAAATATATTATGAAGTGTTACATATCCCCTTCTCCGGAGGAATATATATTCACCCAGGCGGTGAAGAGAGATATAAAATTTAATCCTTTATTATAAGGGTAGAATTTACTATTTATGAAAATAAAATCTGCTCGTCTAGACTCGTCCTCCTGGTCGCAGCAACTAGGTACGGTAGGACTGTTCGTCCTCTAAGGATTACTTGAGATGGGTTAATTACGCGTGAGTCAGTATTGATTTTATTTTCTATGGATTTTTTCTTATCTGTTGCTTTAGTGTACGCAAGGATAATAAGGTACATTCCTATGGTTGTTCATTTTAATTTAGCTAAGAATGTTGTGTTTACATATTGAATGCATATCAAATATAATCCTTCACACAAGTTTATACATTAGACTATAATGTATTAGTTAATTTGTGATTTTCGCAAATCTACTAATTTAAATATTACCTTATAAAATAAGGTTTAAGAATAAGTATCTCATTTTATGAGAATATACCTAAAATATAATAAGGGATCATAGATCAATTGGTAAATCTTTCGCTTTGCATGTGAACAATATCGTTTCGATTCCGATTGATTTCGTATTTTTTTTATTTGTATTTATAATAATTATTAAAAATTAAAAAAATCATTTAATTAGATGTTTCAACACCTGAGGTGTACATTTACAAGATTCACCATCACCTAACCAAGAAGGTATACATGAATTATATGATCATATAATGTTTTATTTAGCTCTGTATCATACATGTTATATGTAGTAATAGTGATATAATAATAATAAATTTGCTTATAAATATTTAAAACATGGCCAAACTTAGAAATTATATGAAATATATTCTCTTTTTACATTGGGGGATACTCCCGCCTTCGGCGGGCATATAAATAATTATATATCTTAGATTATGACCCTCCAAATTCAGGTATATGCTGGTCTACGGCGAGAATATAATTATATGATCAATCAATGTTTTGGCAGACTCAACTGAGACATGGTGAAGCAGATCCTGCCCAACTAACATTTTACGTGATGCATTAGTGTCGTTGAAGCTATCCGGAGTCAACTAGAACAGCTGATAGTCGCATAAAGCCAAGCATTCTATTTCGTAGTATAGCTAGACGGAGATTGCTGCGACGCTACCTGGTAGGTCCTGTGGCAATGTCCGCTTTGAGCCTACAAAAGTCATTCGCAGCACACGAAGTACCGTCCCGGCATTAAATATGTAAAGTGTCTTGTACGGTAGCGGCTATAGATGTTAATTTGGGGCTTTGTTTATTATATTGTACGGTGTGAACGATCAAACGTTATACTATACAATTACGATTATTTATACAATTACGATTATTTATACAATTATGTTCAAGATTATTTTATTATTTTAAATTTATCAGTAATACTATATGATCACTCAGCCTACCATTACCTACCGTGAAAAACACGGCTTGCTTTATGTATTCAACGGTTTGCTATGTATTCACATTCACACTTCTTGGGAATCAAACAAAAAACACATCTGTACGATAATACATTATCTATACGATAATACGATGATATTCCACCGATTAGTTCGATTACTGTATAAATGGAATATATACAAAACTATTTTATCCTTAAAAGATATCATTACTACAGCGATTTGTACACTAAAATTAAAGGCAATAAGACTACCTCAGTGGCTCATCTGTCCGTAAATCAAATTGTCTAAAAGTAATGATATAGAGTAGAGATAAATATTCTGATATGGTAAACATAATGAAGATTAAAAACTGAGTCATACGACTTAAAGAATACGGATATTATTCTCATCACTCAAGTTATTACTTAATAGTCCACGTTCGAACTTGCATCCGAAAAGACTATGGCGAAATTGGCAAGCGATTAATCAGGTCTACTTCAAAATGTCCTTATGATTAGATCCGCGTCTCATAAAGGGCATAATTTTTCATTAATATTTTTTATCGTGGCCTTTAAACTGCTTTAATGATACCATACCTTGAGTCATTAATCGAGCCAGTACAAAAGTTCCCTAAATACTCTGGATAAGCTTTAGGGCTCCCCGAGTTTGGCCAAACATTGTTTATGTTAGCAGTAAACATCCTAAAGATATGCTTTAGAGCTATAAGATAAAGCTTCAATTAAATAAACTGGTAGTAAGCTAATGTTCCTGTGGAACAAGTATGGAAAAACCAAAACCTGATTAAGCTTTTGATACGTAAGATTCTGTACGAGATAACCTGTACGATTGTATCCATACCGTACATTCTATATGACTACTACGATAATCTAGAGCTATATCTATATGATCACTTCTGGACAACTATATCTCTACGAGTAATCAATTATTATTTATTTATTCCACAATAATTCCACATTAATTCTACAATTAATACAATACACTATGTCTAAAATAATTTGCGCTTACATTCATCTTTGTCTTTCCACGCTGATACGTCATCGATAGTCACCAAGTCGACGTGAAGCAGGCAATTGAGTCACGTCACTCGAACAACGATAAAGCCAGACGATTCGTCGGTGACAGCATGAGATGAGGTGAATTCTAGTCAAGTGAAGTGTCCGCAGTGATGATCTAAGGGAGATCAAAGTCTAGGTTGAGCATACACACTTCCGAGTGCCTAGCACCAAGTATTTGTGCAATAGCTGGGGTTAGCAGGCAGAGAAAGTTGCGGGGGTCATTAAAATAAACGAGAGGGGAGAGTAGGTGGTACGAGAAGGAGAGAGGAGAGAAGAAGAGTGAAAGCGTATAGGGGTAGCTGCACCTACAGATCCAGGACACTTTGTCGTATACATATTTCATCGTCAAAGCAACCTCAGAATTTAATAAATAAATCCACTTCACGGCTTACAGAAGCTAGACTAGCCTTAAAGAAACTGCACAACGTGACCATGTACAAAGTCAAGGGTAAGGCTGTGCACGTGAGCTAGTGAAGACGAGAAGAGTAAAATGCAACACTCATCTACACCATCTGGCTAGTTCAGATACACGTTTCATCATATACGTAAAGTTCTTACAAAACTTCAGCACATTGACTTCTCATTACACATGCTCTACATGATTTTGTATTCATGTAATCCACCATAGCAAATTAGCATGTTCCTATCTGAACTGTCATAAATACTGTAGAAGTCTTCCAAGAATCAAGCCATAAAAAACAGTAAGCATTCAATTAAATCAAAAAAACCAGTTTTAACAGAAAAGAAAGAACTCAGTGCTATAGCAATGCCTACAAGGACTCTGCCGGCAACAGTGTGAGCAGGGACTCAGTTCATGGACCTGAAGCTTCAGACACCCACTCAGCCATGGAGTGTTACTGATACAGTGGGTCCAGCCAACGGGTCCTGTTAGCCTGCCGTCGAACAGGAGCAACTGAGATTCACCACTCCAGATGGGAGTACTCAATGAAGGCTGTATGATTGAGAAGGCCTTGGTAGGTACAGTACTGAGCTGGTACAGAGAATTGTACGAAGTTGGCATGGAGATTGAAGAAAGATTAGAACAGAGAGAAAGATTAGAACAGAGAAAGATTAGAACAGAGAAAGATTAGAACAGAGAAAAAGATTAAAACAGAGAGAAAGATTAGAACAGATTAGAGTCTAGCAGATGTACACCTGCTAACTAATGCGTTCGCTCAATAACATGACCTTGTGTTGTGTTCACCCTTTTAGTAGACAGCAGCCTAGAGCTAAGATCATTTGACTTCACTGCCTTGTAGCGAGTTAGACCATCCGGCTCTCTGCACACTGCAAAGCTCAGCCACCTTTTTCCTCCTTGACATCTGAAACTCCTAGTCTGCTCACTAAAAACTAGAAGACTAGAAAGAGCCCGTGAGCCAAATCACCGTTTATGGCCCTAGGGCCGCCTGCACACACCGCTTGCAACCGCGCCGATCGCGCAACATGCAGGCCGCGCACGTGACCGATGCCTACTACCGCAACCGTCACGGGCGTCCAACGCCATGGCGCCGGCGACTGCTTCCCACCGGAAAAATGGCGCAGACAAGCGTACAGACCGGCGCGGGCCCGACGCGGGCCGCCTCCCGACGTCCGCCTCCGAATCGACCCCCTTGATCCTGAAAAACAACGCCCCGCTGCAGCACCTGGACCTCTCGGACTTGTCCCAGGCGGTCCGGGAAACCGTGCCGCTCCACGACGACGTGACGGTGCCGGTGCTCACGGCCCGCGTGGTGTTTTTGGCAACCGTTTTCATCATTCCTGGCGCTTTCATCGACACCATCAACGCCTTTCGGACCACCGCCGCCGCGTACCTGATTTTCTTTGTGCAAATCGCATGCCATGGTGTTGGAAATTGGATGGCAAAGACGCTCCCGAAAAAGCGGCTTCAATTGAGCGTTTTTGGCCGCAATCTCGCCTCTTTCGACTTGAACCCGGGGCCCTGGTCCATAAAGGAGACGGCGCTCGTCACCATCGCCGCCAAAAGCGGCGCCACGGGCAACTTGGCCACCAACGCCTTCGCCCTCGTGGAGATTTTCTTCGACTACCGTGTTCCTGCGTCTGCAGCATTGGCTTTCATGTGGGCCATAGTCTACATTGGCTACTCGTACGCCGCCATTGCCAAAAACGCCGTGAGCTACGACCCGCAATTCCAGTGGCCGCAAACGCTCATGCAGACTGCCCTCCTCCAGAGCCAGGCCCGGGGCTCTGGCGAAGCTTCCGAGGCCTACACTGCAGATGCCGTGCAGGATGCAGGATTCCTGGAGTCCCGAAGCGAAGGGCCCGGAGACGGCGCTGGCCCGGCACTGTCAGAATCGGACCGTGGCCGGGAACACGGCTCCCTGGTCAATTCGCAGCAGATGATGGTCTTTTTCAAGTGTGCAGCCCTCCTCTGCTTGTGGCAAATGCTCCCCGAGTTTCTCTTCCCGATGGTGTCCTCCGTGGCGGTCCTCTGCTACATAGCGCCCCACAACCACGTGGTCAACTTCGTGGGCCTGGGCCTCGGCGGCATGGGCGTGCTCAACTTCTCCTTTGACTGGGCAAACATAACGCTGCAGGTGATGTTGTACCCGTACTGGGTGCAGATCATACAGTTCATCGGCTTCGTGCTAGGCGCCTGGGTGTTGATTCCGCTCGCCAAATGGTCGCTGTTGTTCTCCTACAAGCACGGGCTTATGTCCAACAAGCTTTTCACGGACCTGGGAGCCGTGTATCCCACCGAGAAGCTCATCACAGCGCAGGGAACTTTCAACGAGACAGCCTACGACGCATACGGGCCCGTGCACCTCGGCCCCCAGCGGGCCTGGAACATGTTCTTTGACTATGCTGCCTACATCTCGGGGCTCGTGTGGGTGGTGGCGTTTGCGTGGAAGAAAATCCAGCACGTGTGGAGAGAGGGGTCCAAGGAGCACCATGACCGCCTCAACAAGCTTCACCGTGCGTACAAGCCGGTGCCGTACTCGTGGTACTTGGCGTTGTTCGTGGTGTCGATGGTGATGTTGGCTCTCACCCACAACATGGGCTCTCTCTTCATGCCCTGGTGGACGTGCTTGATAGCGTTGGCCGTGGGGTCGGTGATCATCACGCCGCTCATGTGGTTGTACGCGCTCTCCAACTTCCAGCTCCCCATAGGCACGTTCAACGAGCTTCTCTACGGCTACCTTATTCAGGACACCAACATGAAGCACCCGGCGGGCGCCGCCTTCTTTGGCAGTGTGGCAGGCGACGCGTGGTACCGGGCGCAGTTCCACCTTGAGCTGATGAAGTTTGGCTTCTACAACCACATTCCGCCGCGCCACGTGTTTTTGGCGCAGATATACGGCGAGCTCATTGGCGTGCCCATCAACTACTTGTCGTTTCGCTGGGTGATGACGTCAAAGTGGGACTATTTGACCGGCAAGAAAACTGATCCATTGAACCAGTGGACTGGCCAGGCTGTGCAGATGTACCACACCAACGCCATCCAGTACGTTATCCTCGGCCCACGCCGGCTCTTTGACAAGTACCCGGCGTTGCCGTACGGCTTTTTGTTGGGACTTGTGTGTCCCTTGGTTGTGTTTTCGCTCCACCGCCGCTTTCCAAACAGCAAGTGGAACTTTGATCTCTGGAACACCACTGTGCTTTTCTCCACCTTGAGCCATTTCTATGGCAACATATCCACGGGCTACATGTCCAAGTTCATTGGCGGCACCATCACACAATTCTGGGCCTTTCGCTACAGGCACCGGCTCTGGGCCAAGTACAACTATGTGGTCGCTGCGGCGTTGGACACGGGCTACAACTTGGCCATGACGCTTATCTTTGTGATGGTGTCTTTGGGTGTGACAGTGCCGTACTGGTACGGGAATAATGAGACTAGCATTGAGCGGTGCTTTGCGTTGCACGAGACCAGTTAGGTTGGGCGAGTGGCCTGTCAAAGTCCAAAAGCTTCTAACGTCGAGGATTCTTGAACAGCAACACGCTTGGTTGGTTGACGCAACGAGGAAGTTCATAACCCGAAAAGTATGAGCTTTATCTGACTCATAAACCACATATAAAGTGTGTTCGTGACTGGAGGTGACCTGAGAGGACTCAAATACTGATGAGACATGAGTAAGGAGCTTATGTTGACAATTCACACCAGGGCCTAGGTAAGAAAACCAGGCGCTGGGCAAACTGAAACGACTGCAGTCCAGAGGATGATACTGCTTTGCATCGGAGATGAGGTTCCATTGTACACCTTTGGTGTCGAGAAAGCAAAGTTGCTAAGAGAGTGGCATCCCTAAGATAAGCTGCAGAGCCTAGAAGAAAGTGTCCTGGCTTAAGCTGGATAGTTCTATGCACGCGTTCAGCAGACCATTTGGATAAGACGAACGTATTTGTCACTTGTGCAGAATGCCGTTCTGAAGAAAGACAGCGACAGAGTCAATTAGATTTCGGGCCATTACCCGTTTGCATTCCACGGATATGGCGGGCGTCAAGCAATGGTAAGATCCTACTTTGTAGGCAGGCGGTTTGACGAAAGGACAACTGATATTATGAGTATGGAGTCAGGAACGGCCCACTCTCCTGGAGGTTTTGGTTACCTAAGAAAGCACATGCATCATAGGGAGGGAATGAGTGTCGGATGATGAAGATTTAGTGGCTGATCATGAAGATTTAGTGGCTGATCATGAAGATTTAGTGGCTGATCATGAAGATGTAATGGCATGGCCCTTGGGTCCTAAGTTCTCGCTTCGGCCGGTTGATTTGAAGCGTGGGGTGTTTTGTGCTACGAGTTTCAGCCACTCCTACTACTCCATGAGTTGCAGCTGCTTGTCTTGGAAGATGGGATTAACACGGGTCGCACTGGCAGAGAAGGATGTGTGTTTTCTACCTCTATCACGATATGTGCATACACCATTGCGGCCTAATGGGGCTTCTAAGCCTTCAGCGTGCTTGAATCTTGACCGCCACGACTGCCTGCAGACCAGAGGCAGTAGACTCAGGGTGTGTCAGGGTGTCAGGGTGTCAGGGTGTCAGGGTGTCAGGGTAGTGCCAGGATCTAGTATCCTGCATGGACCAGGTGTCCGTCACTTCCCTGGCGTGGAAAGGTGGAACCTGACAGCGTGAGTGGTCATTGCACCTGAGCCGCACGTGCTGAGCTTGGCGATGGACGGCTTTGCAGAGTGCTGGGGCGTACGGTGCTTACCTTTTAATGTGTGCCCTGCCTATGCACTTACTCAGTCAGCATCCAACAAACAGTTGTCCCTCGTTGATCGTGGTATTACTCAACTAGAACAAAACTAGTTACGCCTTGGCTTTTCCGGTTTTTCTTGATAGTGTTGGTGCAGCGGGCTTACCGGGATCAGAAAAATGTGCAAGGAAGTACGGCAAAGATTGGGACCGCTACTTCCGAGTGTCCGTGCATGTTTATCCCTACGTGTGGTTACGTATAATCATTCAATAACACTGAGATAAGATGTAGATGATCAGAGAATAGGTCCGATGCAAGGAGAAACATCACGAATACAGATCTTCAGGTGACAGAATGAGATTGACATGAGATTCATATCATCAGATTTCCCATCAGTCAATCAACAATATCAATATCAATATCAATATCAATATCATATCAATATCAATATCAATATCATATCAATATCAATATCAATATCAATACCAATATCAATCAGTCAGACCTACCAGCTCTTATCCTAAGCACATCCATCGGATCATCTTCAGATCACACCCTAATCCATCTCCGTAATGCAACGGACAAAGTAGTAACTCCTAGGCGGAAATTCGTTATGCACTGACTACACTCCTGCATGGATCAGTATCATGAACGGTTTACACGAGAACTGGATTTGGCCCTGTTCTCGGTTTGTTGCCTTCTCCGAATATTCTCGTGATCTTCCCCAAACCATTTCTCATCAAGTTGAAGCGTGCGAGCGCTGTTGCCTCGTCTGGATCCGGCATGGTGAGGAGAACGTAGTGGACATGTGGGATGTGCTTGACGAGTGGAATCACGGTGTCCACTAAACGGTGCACGAATAATTCGTATTGTGCGAGATTTCCTTGTCTGACCATGTGTTCGATGGTGGTAAGCCGCTCGACATAGTAGCTAATATTCTTCCCTGGAGCTATGGAGTTGATGGCTTTTTTCCTGTGATCATCCAAGAGGTCAACACGGGCTTGGAGTATTTCTCGGATATCTTCAGGGGTTTTGGCGGAGTCGGGAATCGCGTGGAAAGCATCTATGCCTAGGGTAAAAAGGCAAAGTTTCCTTGCTCCGTCTTTTTCTGTCAGTGGTATCCGCGAGAGGTAAGGCTTCAAATGGGCAGACCACTGGTCCAAAGCGTGTTGTTCCGTGTGTCTAGAAGCTCTCCGCAAGTTGAATTGGGGAAAATCCGGATCAGATGATACCTCATTGATGATGTCGTAGAAGGTGTTGACGGTGTCGGTGTTGATGGTGTCCTTTTCTGTCATGATGTAAATGTCTGAATTCTGCGCTACCACGTTTAAATATGCGGTTCAGACACCCCTGAACAAGGCTCTATAATAACCCCTTGGTGGGGTAACTAACGCGCTTTTTAAGCATAGCGCTTGAATGCGGTTTCTGGCCCTTAACTTAGAGCTGAGGTCGTAAAGAGCGCCGAATGAGCGCCTAATGAGCGCCTAATGAGCGCCTAATGAGCGCCTAATGAGCGCCTAATGAAGTATGCAACCCTATCACGTGGCAGAATGGAGGAGTCCTTGAAGATCCATGAATACATCACCAGCCTACTGGAACACCGTGGTGATCTATGGCACCAGCAATTGTGGTTCACAGTTGGAATTACTCACAGGCTGTCCTACGGCAGAGTGAACAGGCTTATGGTTTACTCGTTGATATGGTTCTTCAGGCGAGGCCGACGTCTGGATGTTCTACTTCCCAACGCCTGACCAGTGATTTTAGGATGACTGGCAGATAAATGTGCTGCGGCTCAGCTTAGTTGTTAGAGAGATTTAACGACTCAACACAGGACACCCGAACTAAATACAGGAACATCTATTGTTGGAGAACAAAGTCTGAGAATGCGCGATTTACGCATAGCACCGGACTTACGGTGTTTCAACAAGATACTTTGAACTCCAGATTGAGCTGTGAAACAGATACAAAGACCACCACTACATCGTGGTATGAAACGGGTGAAGGTCCACTCCAATATATAAAGGGGGGGGCTGCCGCCCATGTTTATAATCAATCAACAGAACCACCAGGGACCATAAGAATACCATGGCTCCCTCAACCAGACCCACAAGAAATGCTCCGCGTGTAGCTACTGAGGATCCAGAGTCAACAGATGACTCTCTGCCTGATACCAACACTGAGGAAGAAGTGTTGATGTATCTTGATGATACTATGAGATCAGTGCACAACTCGAGACGTCCCACACTGGACTGCTCTCCCTGGTTAATCTATGGGAAACCGGACAAACCTCTGCTCCATGCGGATACGGAGTTATCCTCTTTACATCTATAAACGGTCCCACCCCACTGTAAGCAGGAAACCGAGATCTCCGAAAGATAACCACTGAGATAAGAACGAGATAAGAACGAGATAAGAACGAGATAAGAACGAGATAAGAACGAGATAAGAACGAGATATAAACGAGATATGAACGAGATATGAACGAGATATGAACGAGATATGAACGAGATATGAACGAGATATGAACGAGATATGAACGAGATAAGAACGAGATGAGGAAAAGAAGTAAGTGAAAAGGGGCCTAGAATCAAAGATTATGAAATATATAAGGACAAGCAAAGCAGCTCCGTTTTGAGAGGACCAGAACTCCACTGCTTAGAACTATCATAAGATTATAATAAATAAAGCTACTTTCAAGCAGTACGTTAATCAATACTTATACAAACTGATCAGGTGAGTTCCTACTATTAGAGTAGCCTCAGAACCTTTCAATCTTAACAAATACCCTTTTAGGCATCGTTCCTGGAAACGATCCACATTATTGATAATCCGTTAGAAGCAACCCTTTGCGAATAGGTTAACGCCCCAGGTCGCATAATAATTCTAACAATAATAATTCTAACAGTTCTCAGTCATGGACTTCTGGATCAGCCAGAGCAACGCAGGCTGTCTAGCTCCCTGTCTAGATCCAAAGCCTCAAGGGCTGGGCAAGCGAGGAGAAACAATAAAGCTGCACCTTCAATGGACATTGTCATATAGTCATTATCTGTGGCTAAAACTCTAAGACTGCTGTATAAGCATCTGTAAACCTCTGGTATGTCATCTGAGGTGAGTACTACACGAGAAATTCTACTTCAGAGCCCACCGTGTCCATCAATAGCTTGTTCTGAACATAGCTGAAGTCGTAGGCAAGCCAGTAAGTAAGTTCGCGTTCCGTAACTGCTCAGTTAGTTGGGACAGGTAAGATTGTCACTACAATACTACAAGATAAGGTGCTGGGGTTCTGGATATCACTCGTCATTAGACTTCGATTTACCGAATCGGTACAGGACATCACAAACAGACGGAACATCAAGAAACGGACCCACCAGAAATAGGAGACAGGAGTAAGAGAAAAGGCCTAGAATCAAGAGCTATGAAATATACAAGGACAAGCAACGCCTCCGTTTTGAAGGAAGACCCATTGCTTAGAACAGTACCGTTCTAATAGATACGCTATTTAAACGCACATTAAACAATGCTTACCAATACGAACTGATCGGGTGAGTTCCTACTGTAGCCATCAAAACCTTTGAATCTTAACAGATATCCTTCTAGGCATTGTTGCAAATGATCCACATTATTGATAAGCCGTTAGAAGCAACCCTTTGCGAATAGATTAACGCCAAAGGTGGCATAATAATCCTAACACGTTAATTGGTGAGAGTGAAGTGAAGTGAGTTAGTTTTTATGATTTGTTCACAGTTTGTGCTGTTTTTCTAATTTGTTTGTCTAATTTGTGTTATTGTTCAATTGTTCAATTCATATTATTGTGTAAGTCTAATGCCATACTTAATTCCGTTCATGACCTCTTAGAAACAAAGCCTTCTATTCAGTGCCAACTAACGTGCCAGTAACTTATCAACATTGAGCACCTTCTTCTAACCTTCAGTCATGTACTGTTCTGGTGTCTGCTTGATCGTCTCAGCTGACGCAACAGTGTGGCTCCTGGTCCTACCACTGACTTCACCGTAGCGTTCCAGCTTTTTGACAGTGCCCCATGGGTCACCCAAACCCCCATGCAGTTTATCCATTGTTGTAGGCCCTCAGCAGCTGTTGCATGCGCTGCTCCATGGCAGGACGAGTGACCAGGTGGAGACCCCGAAGCTGTGCAGGCTCTGCATCGTGATGGTCATGCGCCACGGCACCAACCTAGTGCACTTCAACGTCTCACCAGGCTATATAAGCAGACCAAAAGCAGACCAAAAGCAGACCAAAAGCAGACCAAAAGCAGACCAAAAAACAGGTTCCCAAAGCGCTTCTCCCCCATCCGCCAATGAAATTCTCCTACTTCACCTGGGCCCTTCTTGTAGCAACCGCAACCTGCGACGACATACTGTATGCCTTGAACATCAAGGTGGGCAACAAAAAGCACCGTGCACTTGTACAAGAGCAAGAAGGGTGTCTCGCTCTCATCTTGGCTAGCGCACCCACTCTTCCAACTGAAACTGCCCCCCACTTCTACTTGAGCGAGGGAATAGCATATGCGCGATACAAAGGGAAGAAATTGGCTATCGGCGTGCACCGCCATCAGCTTTGTTTAGGGCTGCCTCTGGAGGGGCACCGGCTCGTGCTAGACAAAGAAAACAAACTCATGCACTTTAATACCGAGGTGTGCGACAAGTTGGTCGAGGAGCCTGGAGTCACCATTGTGCGCCGTGTGATTGGAATTCCATGTGCGAAAGCAGAGCTCTACTTGGACCCTGATGGAATAATACTCAATCGACCACATGCGCACCCAAGGAAATGGAAGCATCTTGAGCTCCGGCGGCGCTACGATATGCCCGAGGCCCAGGGCGCCGGTGGAAGTGAGGAGCTGGACGCCGAACCTGCAAGTGAGGAACAGGACGCTGAATCTGCAAGTGAGGAACAGGACGACGACGGCTTGGACAGTATTGAAACTGAGCTCTACCACCACAAATTGCTATTGAGCGGACTACTGGATGAGGACATGGCGGCTGAGTTGAGGGACGACGGGATGTAGGCCGGCTAAGCAGGAGCAGGGGCTGGTCCACGTGTTTTGATAACAGTTAAGTTGCAAGCATCAGCTTGTAGTAGTTTTGGACAGATTGTAGGGCGCAGGCTGATATTTATTTTAGGTGCTAGGTGATTGAAGCGGTCTTGTTGACAGCTTGCACTTTACCTGGCCCTCTGGCTGGCCACCTTTGCAGCCACCTCTGAGGCAGATGCATGAAAATGTGTTCCGTGCAGAGTCTCGCATTTCGCGGTTTGAGTACTTCAGTGAAGCAGGATTGCAGTGACCAGAACGTTAGAATCGGCCAGGTGTCCTTGGGCAAGAAACACGCTAGAATGCCGTTCAACGACATGGAAGTGCAGGATCGACTGGTGACTCTGAAGTGGCGGCTGTGTCCTGGGGTTGTGCGCATCTTGCAAGGCACACATTTCACCACGTCGCTGCTTCGCTTGCCTATTGAACTTCACCAATGGCAAGCCCGATTGCTCTGCATAGTGGCTGCTCCAGGCTTCAGCTTTCCAAAAGAGTTCCGGTGTGGGGCCCTGTTGGTGAATGTGTCTCACTCTCACTTTATATCTTTCGTACCGTTCTTCACTAGGATCAGCTGGACTGCCTCTTCATGTACAGCCGCTGACTCACCTGCTGATGCTTTGGACAAGTGTACTTTACTCTAACGCTGTCGTCTGGGTGCGCTTGATCGCTCTCTAGAGGCGTCGAGGGCACATAGTGGTGGACATGAGGCACATACGTGGCTGCCCAAAAATTCAAGTCAGCCAGACAACAAAATGAACTAGAGAAAAGACACCAGAAACTGCCAGTATTACTCTACTGAAGTGTTTCCAGCATGACTTTACCCTAAAGGTGTACCTGTCTTGACCACCATCCTGCCTCCAGTTACCATACAATATACACAAACCTTGACAACGCGTGTCTCGAGTACTTCTTTGTAGTGTAAGTGCAGCTAGAAGTATCACTGGCCAAATCCTGGACAAGAACACAACAGTAAACAACCACTTTAGCGAAGTACATGTGAAATTGAGTAATATTAGGGCTTGTGAAAAGTAATTGATTAGTATCAGAATGTGGACTTGTGAAAAGTAATTAAATTAAAGAACCCGACTGGTGCTAAATTGACTGGCCATGCAATTCGTCCTCACATATTTCACCTTTAGCAGTGTGCGTTATGTGTTCTCTTTGGTACTTGATCTACGAACCTTTCTATTGGTGAAGCATGTGTAACTATACACCAATTAGGAACATTGTTTCAGCAGCCTAATCCAGGGTGCTCTACCAGCCTGATGCGCTGCCTATAATACCGCCATGCATCTCTAAGCGGGGTAAGCTGGTAACGCTCGTAACTTTTGCCGATTATTATTTAACAGTCACATCCAGCGTTTTTGAGACTGCCTACAATCGACGTTTTCTAAAGTAGCTCCAAAATGATCTGCACCGGCTGATCAGAGTTTCTGCTTGACTCATTCTACGATGACAAACGTCCTACCTTAATCTGATAGTGTGGTAGTCGTCTGATCAGAGTTTCTGCTTGACTCATTCTACGATGACAAACGTCCTACCTTAATCTGATAGTGTGGTAGTCGTCTGATCAGAGTTTGCTTGATTCATTCTACGATGACAAACGTCCAGCCATAATCTGTTAGTGTGGTAGCCTTAGTCTGGCCTCACCTGCACTCTAGACTTATCGAGTAGAGGCC
>NKZR01001550.1:0-13303 GCA_002370795.1 Metschnikowia sp. 03-147.1
ACTGAGGTGGGTGTGGTGGTGTTGTATCTTCAGGTGGTGGAGGCACAGTTTGAGACTGAGGTGGGTGTGGTGGTGTTGTGTCTTCAGGTGGTGGAGGCACGGTGTGAGACTGAGGTGGGTGTGGTGGAGTTGTGTCTTTAGGTGGAGGAGGCACAGTGTGAGACTCAGCTGGTGGAGTTGAGTATTCAGGTGGTGGGGGCACAGTGTGAGACTCAGCTGGTGGAGTTGAGTATTCAGGTGGTGGGGGCACAGATGGGTGTGGTGGAGTGGTTGCTTGAGGTGGTGGTGGGGTGTGGTGTTCCTCAGTCAGATAAGACCAAGCAGTCAGATGAGACCATTCAGTCAGGTAAGACCAATTTTCACCCAAGCATGACTGTCCCGGTGGGCAAGGCACATTGTAACAGCCGGGCTTCAACTGCACAATACACTGAGAGATATCTCTTCCCTCGTATCTCATCTGGAACTGGGAATTCTGCCCGTACGCATAGGTAAGGATATTGATCGGGTAGTAGTATCCGGCCTGAAGCTGGTACAGAACCTGAGTGTTACCACTGCCGCAATTGTAAGCGTTTTGGGAAACGCCGTAGTCTTGGCCCTGAGCACACCAACCATAGCCCATTTGCACGTTGACACCAGAGTAACTATTCACATCGAATGTGTAGGTCTTAGTCTCCTCAGCGTAGAAATACCCATTCAAAACCACGGCGGCTTGGGGTTCGGCAATCTGCATTCCATAAATCTGGTTGTTGCAATTCCCGTTGCACAGAGTAGACCCGTACGACACGGAACTTTGCCAAAGGTTCAGCAGAATAACTTGCGACTCGTAGCCATAGTTTTGGAAGTCGACGGTGGCGGGGTAAACGGATGCGGAAACACCGTAACAATCGATATAGTTCGATGTCGGGAAGGCGCGAGCCGCCTTCAAAGCGATAGCTATCTTAAGAAGAACCGAGAACTTCATGATGTTGATGCTTGAATGACAAAGTGGGAATTTTCCCTTTTTATACACTTTTGGAGGCCACCTCGGACGGCAGTGCAGCCTCTGGCAAATCCTAATTTGTGTTGCATCAATGCATGGGTCTATGATATGCGCGGAGTGCGTACGGCCTCGCAAATGCAGGGGGCCAAAAAGTTTCCTTCACACACCCCCAGAGTGCTCCCAATGCGCCCCACGAAACAAGCAGCCGGGGCCTGTTCGGGAGAAGCCGCAGCCGGGGCGTTCGGATGGGAGCACCACTTTTGTCCTGAAGAGGGGGTTGCAAGAGATCCTCTGTACAGCCAGATCTACGGCCGCAGCGATACCGACAGCAGCCGCGCTTTTTGCAGGTCCAATGCCTGGCGTGAGTTTTAGAATGTTTATCTGGCACACATATGGTCTTGCACATTAGCTTTGGATAATGCTGCGATATTGCACACCGCCGTTTATGGCTAGAATCTTGCACATGGCCGGTTAGCCTACTCCAACGCTATGCATACAATGCCCTTTTGAAACATCAAGGCCTCGAAGTTTGCCACCCTCAAGAACTACATAAACCCCCGTTTGCCGCGAAGGCTGCTGCCCATCGCACGGCCGGGGCGTGATTCGTGGGTTGTTCTCTTTGCAAAGCCCTGGAGGCTCAGAAGATCTGGAGTTGCAGCTAAATGCGGAGAATGTTTTGAAGTCTCATAATGATCGGAGGTGCAACCGAAACATAAATCTCAATCCCATTGTTGCATTGTTCCCTTTTTTCGTCGTGAGTGCTCATGTTCGTACTTTCGAGATGACTACGAGACGGGGGCAACCACTTAATGCAGGCCAGGCCAACCACGGGCTCCGAAGATGGGCCCATAACGGCGCCGCCAAATTGGCGGACTGCTGGTGTTCCTCAATGTAGTCGAACACGTTAGATCGCGGCGGGCCCGATTCGTCGGAATGCGCACCTGCAACGCAGATCCCTCGCCAGAAGAGGCGGCGAAATCTACTCATGGGGCCTATGATTCTATTTTTGGTGGCGTTGTTAGTTCGTCAAGTCTTCCGCCGGTTTGCTAAACAATCTGCTGATTGTTAACATGGCGCGCTCTAAGACCGCAGTCTGGTACTGCAAATCACCTTGCTACCGGTGAGTTGTGCACCTGCTGCAACCAAGGCATTGGTTGAGGCGTTTCCAAGAACTTTGTGTCCAGAATGGGGTTTTAACGAGCCATGATTGAAAGAAATCGTTAGAAATGTCGAACTGCAAACATATAGGGACTGCAAACATATGGGACTGCAAACATATGGGACTGCAAACATATGGGACTGCAAACATATGGGACTGCAAACATATGGGACTGCAAACATATGGNGACTGCAAACATATGGGACTGCAAACATATGGGACTGCAAACATATGGGACTGCAAACATATTGAGGACTACAAAATAGACAGCTCTGCCAACTTCTACTGCTCGTCAAATTTCTCGAGCTTGAAGATGTAAAGCGTACCGCATGACTACACGGATATTTTTACGCGGTGGGCTTACCCGTGGGCTGAGTGGACACAATTTTGGGATGCCGTTCGGAAATTGGCTGATTATTGCGACGAAGTAGGGCCCAGGCCTTGATGGAGGCAATTCTTGTTCCCTTTTTCTTGATTCGCTATTGTCCTCAAATTCGGTGTACCTGAACAATGAGCCCGTTGGTACCTGAGTCTTACGCGCAAAAGTAAACAATACGGAAAAGATCTTTAGCCGGAAGATTCCAGGCTTCTTCACGTGAGACGTGTGCCGTGTTCACTTGGACCAGGTGATTTCCATACCATTCACGCCCTTGTCAAATTCCTCATTACGACAGCTGCCGGGTATTTCGACAAAGTGCTTTACTAGTTTTGAACCGTTTGGGACACGACCAAATTTGGAATTGCTATGACTACAAAAGTCTTTCCGCATTGTGTTTTGTTCGGGTTGAAGTGTGAAGTGTTTTTTTAAAGCGTTTGAGAGTTTTCCAGACTTTCTTCCAGATTGTTTCCCGAAATGTTTTTGAGGTGTTTTCAAAGGATCTTCCGACGTATGACTTTATGATGCAAACAAAGCCAATACCCGAATGTGAGTGAAATCACAAATGAGTTGTGTCTGACTGCGCTCAGTCGAAGGTATCTTGCTAAAACCAGCTCTTCAAGAAAAATTGCAAGAAAATTCAAGAAAAATTGCAAGCTAAATTTCACAAAGATTTCTAAAGCTAACACCCCAGCAAAACCGGTGTGGCCTTGTTCGAGATCGTTCCCGCGTCGTTTGCACCCATTCTGGTGGCCTTCATATAGCCATCGGCCACCGCGCGCGTTGTCGGACCATTAACTACTCCTTTCTTTCCAGTAGCAGGACAAATCTGCAAACTTGGACATACAGTGTGCTCCTTGATACAACTTGAAAAGTGGACACCTTTCCTGGCCACCCGCAACCCAAGCCACTATCCGAAAATGAGGCTTCTTACGGCAATTTCCCTCTTCTCTTTTGCTGCTGCAGATGTAGCAGTCCAACCAAAGCCGCAGTTCTTTCCCCTCACGCGATCTGGCGAAGTGCCGGAGATCCAGCCATATACCTTGGGTCAAGACGTGATGATTGACTGCATACTGAGGAACATCGACAACGGTGAGCACAACTTCGACACCAACAACCGCATCATCTACAAGGCGTTTCCCGTGTGCAAGGAGACGGGCAAGCCGCTCACTTTCCACTATGGCGTTTCAGAAGACGTCAACTGCACAATCACGTTCACAGATGAGCTCTACCACTTGTTCCAGCTCTACGTCCACGAGGACGCGCCGTTCAGTTGCAGGATCCCCGTGAGCACCGAGATGAACTACTTGGAGAAGGGTGGCGCTTACATTCCGTTGACCTTCAACTTCCGGGGCGAAGTGCACGATCTGCACATGGATGTGGATCCTTACATGAACATGATCATTACCAAGCCCGCATCTAACGCTCCCGAGCAGCAGACGGTGGTCAACGCTATTGCGTGGTCTGCAGGAACAAACGCCACCCGGCTCACGATTGGCAGCACATTTACTATTGAGCTCGCAGTCAGGTGGCTCGATTACATCAAGCCCAAGGGCTCGTTAGGAACCGCAGCACTTCCATACGCAGACGGGTTCTATAAGCTCCCCATGGCGTCGATGCCGGTGTCGTACCTGCAGTACGCCATGTCGTTGATCGGCGTGGCGGTGCTCTCGGCCCTAGCCTCTGGGTTTATTTCTTACAGGCTCAAGAAAGTCAGGGGCTACCATGTGTTGGATACGGAGTCGTCCATCTCCAAGAGGGATTGAGGAGCGAGGGAGAAGGATCCGTGGGATCTGAGCAGAGCGTTGCATCCAAGGAGGACAATGGCGTGGTATTGAAAGGACGTTTTGTCAATACCTTTGCGATGGCAAGGCCATTGAGACGAGGTAGCAGGCAGATGAAAGGCGTTGTATATAATCGGGCCGATGATCAGTCTCCACCTCTTTTGCATTGAGGCTTGTATTATCTGATGGACGCCTGTTTGATGGATGCTTGTGATTATATGGTGGTTGACGCCCGCTTGATGGATGCTTGTGATTATATGGTGGTTGACGCCTGATGGACGCTTGCAGACGGTTGTCGATATTCGACGACTTCTGTGCTACTATCATTGCCTATGTACCTAGCGACACTTTTGGATGATCGCTCTCAAAAGAGCCTTGGTCTTGTCGGACGCGTCGCCCGACGCATCCAAGTAGTTGTCGGTGAGAAAGCCAACAAAGCGTTTCGTGAGCTCGCTCTTCTCGTCCGCCGTAGCCTTCTGCTTGTAGGCCATGTACTTGTTGACCGCAAGCTGGAGAGCCTCCGCAAGCGACGCATCGCCCACCGCCACGTTCCGGAGCGGAAGCGTCACGTCGAGAAACACGGTGTCGGCGCAGGCGGGAATGGTGTCCTGCATGTAGCGGATCACGTGGTAGTGCAAGTACTCCCGGTTCAAGGCGGCGAACTGGTCGAACAACGCCAAGAACTGGCGGCACGTGCGCACGGCCACCGCCTCCTTCATGTCCGGCGCCACTCCCTTGAGCATCTCCGCCACGCACGAGTCGAAGAGCGCAAGCGCAATGTCGCCCTTGAGCACCGGGTTCAGCTCGGGGTTTCCCAACACGTTCAAGTCGGGCTCGGCGCTCGGGCCGGGCTCGGCCTCGTCGGCCTCGTCGCCGGAAACGTCCACCTTGATCACGTCGTCGTTGTCCTCGATGCCCGCGGCGTCAGCCATCGCGGCAGAGCTCCTAACCTTCTGCTCGTATTCCGAGCGCTGTGCTGCCAAGTCGTCCTGCTGCTGCTGCTCCGTCAGGAGCCCCATGACCTTGCGCCGGGTGAGGAGCTTGGCCACGTACGCCAACTCGAACTGCGCGTAGCTGAGCCACAAGCGCTCCTTGTCGGCGTTGAAGCGCAAGCCCCGCATGTACAAGTCACGGGCGCCGGTGGCGTTGGCGTTCTCCTCGAACTCGTACTTGGCGGCCGAGATCCACGCCTCCGTGTTGCGTGGCTGCAACGAGAGGAGTTTTCCGTACACGCGGTACACCACCTTGACTGCGTCCTGGTCCTTGACGTAGCGGAGGTAGTTTTTCCAGAGGTCCAAGTCGCCGGGAAACCTGCGCACGGCACGGTCGAAAATGGAGACCACACGGCGGAAGCCGGCACGGTCCGAGATGCTGGGGTTGGTGTCTACCTTGCCGGATTTGCCTAGACGCAGGATGCGCTTGAGGCGGAGCTTGTCGAGATTGATTTCGAAGTCTGCGTAACGGAGGAAGTCGCGGGGCTGGGAGCCACGGCCCTGGGTTCTCTGCTCGAAGTCGGTTCGTCTGCGCATGATCATGGTGATTTCTCTGCGCTCGAAGAGGCCTTTTCGCTGGAGATCCTCCAATTCGGGCACGCTCTGCTCCATGAAGATGCGGGCAGACATTGTGGAGGTAGATGGTGGGGGGAGAGTGGTAGGGAAAGTGGTGGAAGTAGTGGAAGTAGTGGGGGGAAGTGGAAGTAGTGCGATGGTAGCTGTAAGGCTCGTGAGATGAGATGGATAGATGCGCGAGGCAAAAATTTACAGAATGCTCCAGGAGGGGTTTGAACCCACGACCATCGCGTTCCTCACACGATCGTGACTTTGTTGTATAACAACGTCGTAAAACGGCTATAAGCACGAAGCGCTAACCACTGCGCCACTGGAGCACTTGTAATTGAAATTAGTTTTGCGAGCCAACAGGTGCGAGCTGGAAAAAGGAAAGTATACTACCTGGGCTAGGTCTTTCTGACTTGTCAGAGTCCGGCGTTTTTGGACTTTGATTCCCGGACGTATTGTTGTCTTTTTTACATTCCCAGCCCAAGGTGATCTGTTTGAGAATTGATATCAATAGCTGATGTAGCAACTATGACACCTGCAATAGCTCATGTAGCAACTATGACACCTGCAATAGCTCATGTAGCAACTATGACACCTGCAATAGCTCATGTAGCAGCTATGACACCTGCAATATCAGCATAAATTGCAGCTATTTTTCATTAATTTAACATAACGAACGGTTGGGTTCAACTGACTTTGCTAAGCATGGTCTACTCTTTGTTTATGGTTCGCGCACGACCTGTGGTGCTTGCCGTTGCTATGGAAGTCAATGGGCCATGGTCGCAAACCAGGCCCACGTATGTGAGTACTCAGTGGCCATGTATACTGATGTTGCCAGTGCCGCAGCATATGAGACACAGGTGGGTGCTCACAATAACACGAAGGAATGCAAGAGACAGGGCTATCAGCGTAACAAAGTTTGCTAAGTTTGTATTTATGAGTCTGTAGTTTAACTTTGTAGTTTAAGTTGTAGTTTAAGTTGTAGTTTAAGTTGTAGTTTAAGTTGTAGTTTAGTTGTAGTTTAGTTGTAGTTTAGTTGTAGTTTAGTTGTAGTTTAGTTATAGTTTAGTTGTAGTTTAGTTGTAGTTTAGTTGTAGTTTAGTTGTAGTTTAGTTGTAGTTTAGTTGTAGTTTAGTTGTAGTTTAAGTTGTAGTTTAAGTTTGTAGTGTGTAGTGAAGTAAACTATAGCATCCTATAGTTGATGACCATCCAGACCACCAACCATGGGCCAAATTGTGCCTCCTAATTCAAGTGCTGTATCAATTAAGGTCAAAACTATGAAATTGGATTTTTCAGAGGCAGAAGTATAAAAGGCCATTTGTAGTGTGGAAGGAATTGCCGCGAAAAGTGCACAAGTCTAGTGGGTGAGGACTCCACTCAGAGTTTCAAACTGAAGAGCCAAAGTCAAAGTTTCAAACCCCTTCGCTCTGCCTTTCCAAATGGCGTAATGTTCACACCCACTTCACAGAATTCATATCCTAAAATCAAAAGGAGTGCCTCTTATGAAGTACATCATGGAGTCTTGCAGTGCAGAACAAGGGTCAAAACGGACGGAACTGAAGCCTGCTATTCTGTATTCGAAAATTGTAGCGACTGTAAGAATTGTTGAATTACTCGTTGCTTACTTTGCAAGTGTGGTTAGAAACCTTTATGAATAGTTTTGCAAAAACTGTATCAGTAGCGGGTGAAAAAGACGAATACAGCATTCATCTATGGTGATTAGTGTCCGATTCTGCGTGGCCGCAGTCTGTATCAATACGTCAAGAGTGCTTTGACCATACACTAAAGCAGCCAAAGCAGCCAAAGCCTGCTGGGATTGGTGAAGGGCTCGTTACATCAGGTCAGAAGGCGTCTGACTCAGCAGCATGACAATAGGATCTAGAGTTGGAGTAGAGGGCGGTAGAGTAGTAAGAGTATTAGGGGCGATAGCGGACCAAGGATCACTTTGAATAGTACCTTGGATAATATAATCTGATAATATTATCACAATATAATCAGATAATATTATCAGAATATAATCAGAATCTCATAATCTGAATGCTCTAACAAGTGAACGCTCAGTCAACCCACCAGTCTGCAATATTGTAGCCACCGACCCCAGTCATTGACCATCTAACACCGTTGTACAGTGTCGAACATCAGTGTCTTGTCTCCCCGCAGACAGGCGCATCATCACTCTGAACATTGGGCGTGGACTGTCTCGGAATAACATCTCTGCACACCTCGGCACTTCATCGCTCGACCCGTGGCATCCAACAGCCCGAGACTCGACGTCCACCAGCATCCATGACTCCAACGCGGCGCTGAGCCACGTAAGGATCCCGATAAGTACCGGAGCACGCAGCTTTCCGACGCATGGGAAGGCCGTGGACCTCGTCCTAAATGTCCTGCGCAACTATTAGTCCGCTCTGCCGCACCGCTTCGCCTCAATGGCACCTTGCCTTCTTCGCCCCAATGGCACCTTGCCTTCGCCCCAATGGCACCTTGCCTTTGCCTCAATGGCACCTTGTCTCACCTCCGCATCAATGGCACCTTGTCTTGCCTCCGCATCAATGGCACATATGCCTCCACATCAATGGCACACCATGGCCTTGGACTCCGCCGCATCCCCCCAGAAATAGTACCCCGTGCCCGCGCCCACCACCACCGCCGCCATGTACCAGCCGTTGTAGGTCATGAACACCAACATCAACATGAACGAGTAGCCGACCTGTACGGCATAGAGCACGGCCAGCCGGACCCGCACGGGCCCCGTCACTCTTGCGCCCGAGGCCACAGCGCCCATGCTGGGTGCCGCGAGGAACTGGCTTCGCCAGCGTGCCACGCGGAAACGGAGGTACTCGTACAACATGCTTAAAAATGCGATGGCCACCAACGTGCCCATGAAGCCGCCCGCCGTTTTGACATGCCACCACTTGTAGATCACGCACGAGTTGCGCCAGTCCCACGTGAAGACCATCTGCGGTTAGTAAAAGCCACAAGGACGCCCGCGTATACATACGTTCATCTGGCACATGTCCATGTCGTCCAGGGGATGGTGCATGGTCATAGCCGTGTCGTGCATAGCCGTGTCGTGCATAGCCGTGTCGTGCATAGCCATAGTTTGGTTGAGATGGGGGCAGTTGCTCTGGTTGGTTGATGAGATGGGGCAGTTGCTCTGGTTGGTTGTTGAGATGTGGGGCAGTCTGGTAGGTGGTTCGCCGGTGCAAGGGGTGCGCGCCCCCGGCCTAGAGCATACCTGTATTATATGCGCTTACGCGTCAGCTTCTCAGCCCTATATAGTGTCATCAGACCAATGCTTCAAGCTGCCATTGGCTGGCTTCTATGCCGCTGCCGCCGTCCCTATTCCACGTCCTCGTCTACCAACACCGATGCGTCGAAGTATAGCGACGGGTCCAAGCTGCCCACGTTGGCACACTTGCACACGCCGTCAATCAACAACTCGCTCATGATCTTCCCGCTGGCCGGCGCATTGTTGATGCCCCAGCACGAGTGGCCCGAGCACAAGAACAAGTTGTCCACGTTGGTTTCGCCAATCAAAGGCCCGGACGACGACGGCACATCAAGCACCGGCAAGTAGCACGCCTGCCTCTTCAAGATCTGGCCCTTCTTCAACATGGGCGACATCTTGCCCACCTGCTTGAACAAATCGTCGCACTTGGACTTGACCACCTCCACGTCGTCCGTGGTCTCCGGCACGTCCACGGCCGAGTCGCCCTCGCCGCACACAAACACCTCGTCTTTTCGGGCGTATATCTCCGGCGACGTGTATGTGCCTGGGCCGGTCTTGAACTCCGTGAAAATGGCGTACGGAGACACGCTCGTGTCTTTGTATGGGGCGATGGTGATGGAGTGCGCCCTCAACCCCGAGATCGGGCAGTCCGGCAAGATGCGCGACGTCCACGGCCCCACAGTGAGCACCGTCTGCTCTGCCTTGAGCGTGATGAGTTGCTTCTCTGCGCCGGACTGCGTGACCTTGGCGCTGGTGGGCTCGTACTCGATGCCCGTGGCCACTCCCGTTTCCATGGAGTACAACACGCGGTTGACCTTGCCCAAAATCAACTCAAGCGAGCCCCTGGCCTCCTCCACGGCCTTTTTCAACAAAAAATTGGTGAATTTGTAGGGGTGCACTTGTGCGGTGGAGTCCTTGCCGCCCAAGTACGAGCAGCTGGACACCAAGGACTCGGAGATCCAGTTGAGGTCTGCGGGGAGCGTTTTAGTCAGCGAAGGCTGCTTTGGCGGGGGGTTTTTGCCGAGCGACTGCGGCTCTATATCGTCCAGCTCGGCGTCCGACCCGAAGTCGGACTCCACCTGGCTGATATCGCCTTCCACGGAAACAGTGGTCAATCTCCGATAATCCCACTCGTTCTCGCCATCGAAGGCATCGGAGAGGTCCTGATGTAGCTGGAAAGAAAGCGGCACCAACGGCTGCGGGAACGCCCAGAGCGCCAAGAGCCCGCCGGCTTTTCCGCTGGCTCCACCCGCCACACGCTTGGACTCCACCAAAGTAATGTGGTACTTCGCCGGGTCATAGGCGGGATGGGTCACCAAGTAGTATGCTGTGCAAACGCCCATGATTCCTGCACCGACGATGATAATGTGCTTCTTCCCAACATGGCGGCCGGAGGCTGTGCTCTGGAACGAGAGGCTGGCCATCTTGAAAGCTGTGGGGATGTGGTGGGCGGCGCTCTCGATTAGTGAGGGAGGCGCACGCTGCGGGGGTTCTTTTGAGTTGGACAGGCCGGCTTTTGATAAGGCGTGGCTTCAGAGTCTTCAATTCGCCAGAGTGATCAACGGTTGACGAACCCAAAAAAACTTAGTGGAGATCGCGCATAAATAAGGCGATGTGCGGTGACGTGGGTTGCTCGCAAGGGCGGTGCACGGAGGCGGCAGGAGTGTATGCAGGGTACACACCGAACAGCACCACAATGCCTGGGATCACACCGAAGCCGCCGGATCTTGGTCTGTCGCAGGACAATCAGGGCCACCTGGCATTCGCTTGCATAGGGAAGCTTTTGCGTGGGGAAGCCGGCTTGCATACAGGCAGCAGCAGATGAGAATGCATGTGTCAATCAGAAAATAAGAGCAAATAAATGCCACAATGGCTAGACGTAGCCTGACGCTTATCGACGACATGCAATGTGGTCCGATGGATTTAAGAGCACTTTCGAGATCCCTTTGAAGTTTCTTGAAGTTTCTTGAAGTTTCTTGAAGTTTCTTGAAGTTTCTTGAAGTTTCTTGAAGTTTCTTGAAATTTCTTGAAGTTTCTTGAAGTTTCTTGAAATTTCTTGAAGTTCCTTGAAGTTCCTTGAAGTTCCTTGAAGTTCCTTGAAGTTCCTTTCGACTTCCAGCTGCAACCTGGTCCAGCCAGTACCACTATCGCCAGATGAGACATCGCTTGCACCATACCCAAAGGCAGAGTGCGGCCTGGCACCAGCGGTGTAATGCGGCTAGCAGCAGCTTGACAGAAGATTCCAAGACGCTTGCATGCAGCACACAGAACATTCAAAGAGTTCATGGGTTCATGAGCAAGTGCGCATGATGGGTCAGTGCTGACACAGGCGCATAAGCCTTGGGAGTTAGTCGTGACACTGGGGTAGGGATTTGATTGGTCATCGAGTTGTTCCAGTGACGTCACCAGCATAGGCGTGAACAGTAAGTGAAGTGCTAGACAAGAGCTAGACAAGAGCTAGACAAGAGCTAGACAAGAGCTAGACAAGTGCTAGACAAGTGCTAGACAAGAGCTAGACAAGAGCTAGACAAGAGCTAGACAAGAGCTAGACAAGTGCTAGACAAGTGCTAGACAAGTGCTAGACAAGTGCTAGACAAGTGCTAGACAAGTGCTAGACACAAGTGTCCAGATACGGGATGGTCACTTCGGACAGTTTGCTAGCCAGCGAGAGCCACAGAGACCATTGATCTTCAAATCGAACATAGTGCATTATAAAGCAGATCATTCAAGTCGATTCTTCAACGACTATCGTAGTCAATGCAAGTTGGCTCTTGGTCTATGCCGTAATCTGTCCCATAAAGTAACCAAATCCATGTATCCATGTATCCATGTATCCATGTATCCATCCATGTATCCATCCATGTATCCATGTATCCATCCATGTATCCATCCATGTATCCATCCATGTATCCATCCATGTATCCATTCATGTATCCATCCATGTATCCATCCATGTATCCATCCATGTATCCATCCATGTATCCATCCATGTATCCATCCATGTATCCATGTATCCATGTATCCATCCTGTATCCACATAGTTCATCTTCCCATAATCATTCAATCCAAGCCTACTCGCACCACCCTTGCTTCTTCCCGCTCTTCCACTCCGCTACCTTGTGCCGCACCCGCTGCACCAAAGACACGCTCTGGAAGAGCATCAAAGAAAGAGCCATCAACAAAACCGTCATGATCAACCGCTCGTTGTCCCTCCACACACGTTCGTCCCACACGTGCACATCGTCGGCCTGTTTCCGGCGCAAGTACACATCGGTCGGATCATGGTCCAGGTTCCAGTATGGCTCCACGTCGTGGTACATGAACGAGTTGCGCTCGTACTCGGCGGACCGCGAGGCGTGGTTCACCACGTCGTGGAACGGCATGAAGAACTCGGGGCTAGCTTCAAGGGCCACCTGCGGCACCGGGTGGAAGGTGTGCAAGTCCGCCGACGTGAGCAAGATGGTGTAGTGGGGCGAGGGGCTGATGCGGAGAATGCGGCGGATGGCGTCGTCGACCGCCTGGAGCGCCGCCTCCCGCGAGCCGTCGTCGGGGAGCGGGTCTGCATCGTAGCGAACCACGCGGGTCCGCGTGTCGATGTACTGTTCCACATCGCCAAACGACCGTATGGATTCCGCCTTGCACGTGCGCACCACGTACTTCTCCAAGAAGTCCAACTTCACCGCGCCCTCCACCCACGGAAGCGCCACCAACGACGACGCCATGTGGAGGTAGTTGCGGAGATGGGGCCACGTGAGCTTTTTCTTCTCCAACAAGTCTGCGCTTGTGAGGCCCGGCACGTTGACAATGAGGAAGATGTCTGACGAGCACTCGGTCACGAGCTTCTTGGCCACGTTGGTGGCGTCGTCGGCGCTGAGCTTCAGCATCGGATCCGCGGCGATGGCGTCGCGGAGGCCGGGCACAAGCCTGTGGGACGCCAAGAGAAACGGCGCCACTTGCGACGCAGCTGCGAGGGAGAGGAGGAAAAGGCAGGAGGCGAGTTTCATGTCGGCAGCCGGGGGAGTTGGGAAGGCCGAAGTGCTGATCGCGTGGAGGCACTGTATGCAGTGCGATGGCTTAGCATACGGAGGACTGTGTAGTGTACAGTAGTGGGTGATATGTAAATATATCAGTACCTTTCAGTACCTTTCAGTACCTTTCAGTACCTTTCAGTACCTTTCAGTACCTTTCAGTACCTTTCAGTACCTTTCAGTACCTTT
>NKZR01001551.1:0-18169 GCA_002370795.1 Metschnikowia sp. 03-147.1
GTTCCCAACTGAGCTGTGCATGCCCTATTACCGGCGCAGTCAGACACCGTAGTCTGCTTCGGACTTGTCAGAAGCTGTGCAGGCTCTGCATTGTGATGATCACGCGCTACGGCACCAGCCAAGTGCTCTTCAGCGTCTCACCAGGCCGCTATAAAAGCAGGCCAAAAGCAGACCAAAAGCAGACCAAAAGCAGACCAAAAGCCGACCAAAAGCAGACCAAAAGCAGACCAAAAGCAGACCAAAAGCAGACCAAAAGCAGACCAAAAACCAGGTTCCCAAAGCGCTTCTCCCCCAAACGCCAATGAAATTCTCCTACTTCACCTGGGCCCTTCTTGTAGCCACCGCAACCTGTGACCAACCTCACTACGTGTTGAATATCAAGGTGGGCGACCAAAAGGGCCGAGCTCACGTCGATCGCCAAGGCAGCTTCACGTTTGTCCTCTTGAGCGGCGATCTGGACGCTTCAACAGAAGAATCACCCTACTTCTACTTGCGCGGCGGAATAGCCTTTGCAAAACACAGGGAACAAACATTACCTCTTGGTATAAAGAACGACATGATGGGTTATGGCCCGCATGTGGAACCAATGGTGCTTTGGCTCGAAGAGGACTATAAGATCGAGAATATAAAAGCCGTTTTGTGCGCCGACTTGGACAAGTTGCACAATGCGGCGATAGTCAACTACGACAATGGGTTACCATGCGCCGTTGTCGAGTTTTACTTGGAGCCTGCTGGGATAATCGTCGGTCCCAAAGTGAAAAAGGACACAAAGAAAGCGGTACATGATGAAATCAGGCGGCGCTACGATATGCCCGCACAGGACGCCGGAGGTGCAAGCGAGGAACAGGACGCCGGAGGTGCAAGCGAGGAGCAGGGCACCGAACCTGCAAGCGAGGAACAGGGCACCGAACCTGCAAGCGAGGAACAGGACGACGACTTGGATAGTATTGAGACTGAGCCCCACCACAAAGTGCTATTGAGCGGAGTACTGGACGACGACATGGCGGCGGAGTTGAGGGACGACGGCATGTAGGCCGGCTACCCATGCCTTTGCAGCCACTCGTGAGGCAGATGCATGCAAAAGTGTTCTGTGCAGAGTCTCGCATTCATCGCGGTTTGAGTCTTCACTGAAAGAGGATTGCAGTGACGAGAACGCATTAGAATCGGGCAGGTGACCTTGGCAAGAAACATGCTAGAATGCCGTTCAAGGCCATGGAAGTGCAGGATCGTAGTCAATGAGCGCTAGCACTGTGCGCAGCACTATTGAGTTCAATTGGCTTAAAGTCGATGGTCAAGATCTAAACATTGCTAGCGGGTTGCGAGGCTCTTACGCAAAATAGGACTCAACTTCGTAAACGTTGACACTCTTTAGTTGATACATTGAGTGTACCCAGTACCACCGTATAACTCGGACTCACTTGCCTCCGAACTTCACCAATAGAAAGCACCGATTGCTACGAATGTGTCTTGCTCTAGGGTCGAGCCTTCCAAAGACACTCCACTCTTGTCTTTTTGCTGAGTGAACGCGTCTTCACTTCCTCACTTTATAGCTTTCAGCATTGTTTCCTCCCTTGGATCAGTGGAACTGTCTCCTATGTACTACCGCTAACTCACGCTGCCTAGTGCGTTGGAAGAAAGTGTACTCATGTCACTGTCTCCTACACTATCGGGAAGGAGGCCACTCCATATACATGAGGGTTGGCCAAATAATTCAAGTCAGCCAGACCCGCAAGAGAATAGGAGTGGAACAGATTACAGGAACTGCTAGGATTGCTCTAATGAAGTGTTTGCTGCATGACTTTACCCTAAAGGTGTACCTGCCTTGATCACCATCCACCTGCCTCCGGTACCATACAATACACACAAACCTTGCCAACGGTGTCTTGAGTACTTCTTTGTAGTGTAAGTGCAGCTAGAAGTATCACTGGCCAAATCCTGGACAAGCACACAACAGTAAGCACAACCAAGTATATGTGTTTTGGCAATTTCTTCGTAGTTTTGTTTCTTTCTCAACACTTCTGGAATCTCGCTATCAATTCTCTTGTCGGCTGAACATTATCCCAGAGAATAATATTTCTCGAGACATCTTATCAAAAGGAGGTCCGGTCTGATATAATCAAGGAGTTGTTCTGACGCGGGAATTTGCAATTTTGAAGCAATAGCTATGTTCCAGGTTTTTAGGTAAATGAGCCCTAAAGCTATTATAGCGCCAGAACCAGATTTACCAGATTCAGAGACAGAATGCGATCATGGTTATAGCATAGTTCAACAACCTGTCAACAGCGTGGGTATCATTGAGGCCTTTGATATAATCTCCCTTGCCTAGGTTGATTAGACCGAGCGATATACCGGCAGATAACCGGTAACTTTCCTGGTCTTCTTGATTCTCGACCTGAGAAGAGCTAAACTGTGATAAGAGTATTTCACTCATTCTTCGGTGCTGACTCTCCAAATAAAGCAAACCAATTCCGATCAAGCCCGCAGATTGAACTATATTTGGAACATTTAAATCATTGGCACCTTGTGGAAGCAAAGCAACAGCATGAACCGATAACACTTTTGTGATTTTATTATCCATGGTTCTTTTGAGACTGGCTGCCCTTCCAATTAATAGACCTACACTTGTGAGAGGGTGCTTCGGCCCCAAATAGTTATAGATATGCCATTCTTCCAGTTTTTTTACATGGCCATTTAGGCCCAAACCTAAACGAAAACCGGCATGCTGAGCATTGTTCTCTAAGGGCTTATTGAAGATAACCCAAATGCCTGTAATTCCTTTAGAATCTGGACTGATGAATTTTGAATTGTGGGTTTAATGATAATGAAGTAAATCAACTAGGGAAGTAAACAACTGGTGCTAGATTTGACATGCAATATCGTCCTCGCATATTTTCACCTTTAGCAGTAACTGCGTTATGTACTCTTTGGTAATTATTCCTATTCCGAGTGTCTCTCTACATAGCCCGATACGCTGCCTTACTACCATGGGTCTCCAAGCGGAGTAAGGTGATGCTCGGACATTTGCCGTTTTTATTCAGCAGTCAAGACCAGAGCTACAAAACCGGCACTGCATTTGACTTTCTAAAAACATAGGTCCGAATAATCAGTTGCCGTTTGTAAGCCTAATTTGACTACAAGCAGCCATCTCCTAACGGCTCAGGTACCCCGGATGAGATTCCGAGCTGGTAGTGACAATTTGTTTCATATTGAAGCTGGCCTATACATCAACATGACCTCTGGTCTACGGTACTGATCAGAGTCTTGGCTGAAGTACACGGTAACCAAGGTCTATTAGCAATAAGGTGGCGGAGTCTGAAACTATAGTGTGGCAGTCAGAACATGCAGTCCAGACTTATCGAGTAGGAGCGGCCGTTATGCATTGTCTATGGGTTGGCCTACCAGGTTCGCTAGAGTATGCACACCAGCTATGAGCCACTGACAACGGAGTGGTTGTGCATGTCCCCGCTCATGACCTGCCTAGTCAGGGCCAGCCCTAGTCAGACCGGAGCAACCTGCTTCGGAAATGTTTGAATCTGGTGCAGGCTCTGCATCGTGATGATCATGCGCTACGGCACCAGCCAAGTGCTCTTCACCGTGTCACCAGGCCGCTATAAAGAGCAGGCCAAAAAGCAGGCCAAAAAGCAGGCCAAAAAGCAGATTCCAAAAGCCTTTCCTCCCCCAAACGCCAATGAGATTCTCCCACTTCACCTGGGCTCTTCTTGTGGCCACCGCAACCTGTGACTATCCGCACTACGTCTTGAATGTCAAGGTAGGCGACCAAAAGCACCGAGCACTCGTCCATCACCTTGATGACTATTCGGCCATCGTCTTGAATAGCGAGCCGGATGATCCAACAGAAGAGTCCCCCTACTTCTACATGAGCGGCGGAATAGCCTTTGCAAAACACAGAGAACAAAAATTACCCCTCGGCATAACCAACGAAATGATGGCTTTTGGCCCTCATGTGGATCCACTGGTGCTTTGGATCGATGAGAACCACCGGATCGAAAATATAAAAGCCATGTTTTGCGATGAGTTGGCCAAGTTGCACAATGCGGAGATTATCGACTATAACAATGGAAAACCATGCGCCCTTGTCGAGTTATACTTGGAGCCTGCTGGGGTAATCATTGATGCAAAACCGATGCCCAAAAAAAAATGGGTGCATGATGAATTCAGGCGGCGCTACGATAAGCCCGATGAGGACGCCGGAGGTGCAAGTGAGGAACAGCCCGTCGACAGCATTCAGACTGAACTCTACAACCACGAAGCGTTACGGAGCGGACTAATGGAGGAGGCGATTACGGCTGAGGTGAGGCTGGACAACGGGTTGTAGCGCCGCTTGAAGAACTGGGCGGGGTGCACCGTGATTTGATAAATAGTAAAGTTGCAAGCGTCACAGCGTGTAGTGCTCTACAGAAAAGCGGCCCGTCTATGGACAGCATTGGAAGGGAAGTAGAAGCATGCAGGAGCGTTAGTCGCCGACTTGTAGGGTCCAGGCCTGTCACTGTGGTGCTGTTCGTTAGCCTGGTGGCGGCGCTTCAAGTCGCAGCAAGTAAGATGTGCCGAAAGATGGTAAGCTACTTTAACACGTTTTCAAAACCATAAGCTTTTGACGTCATCACGTACGGTGGCCAGAACTGTGCGGCTGCCCTGCCTTTGCCGTACACTGGGGATCTGAGTGGGCGTTTCACCAAGTATGCCGTGTTCCGTGCAGATATCTCTCCATGCATGCGCGCTGCAGCCGGCCATCAGCAGCCGTAGGGACGAAACGGATGGGGAAGAGGAGGGAAACGGGTGCAGCAAAAAGAAGCAATACGAGAAGGAGGAGGAAGCAAAGACAAAACCAAGGGCATCACTCCCGCCCTACACCAAATCCGAACTTTGTGACCGATGCACCGGTCATGCTTCCCACACAATGGGTCACACCCATAGCAATCAGCAAGCCCTGGCCGCCCCCAGTCTATATCTAGCCCTGGTCCGCCGATCTTTGCTCCTCATCCCAATGAAATCTGCTTTTCTTTTCTGTGCCCTCGTGGCCACCGCTGTCTGCCTGTCTGAGCCTTACATTCTCAGATCCAAAGTCGGCCTGAATGTCTACCCCGTCTACGTCGCCCGCACCGGAGAATTCAGCTTTTTCGTCCAGGGCTCGCCTGGAGCTTTCCTGGACTCTCCCCGCTTCTACTTCGACGACGATATTCCTTACGCCATCATCAATGACCACAAGGAAACCGTCGGCCTTCTCCAAGGTGCACTCGGCTTTGGAAAGGGCGCCATCCCTACGAAAATAATCATGGATAAGAAAACTAGAGTGGCCGCCTTGGACCGCGTACAATTGTGTACCGAAGTGTGGGACGCAAAGAAGGGTGCCTTCGACGAACGCATGTCCGACAAAGACTGCTTAGACTTGAAGCTTTTCTTTGTTCCCGAGTCCATTGCGTCCACGCCGGAGTGGCAGATTCCTGACATTTCCTGGTACCAGAAACGCGAGCAGAAGTCGGAGACGGAGGGAAGAATGTGGCTCCGCATATCGGACGAGGCCAACGACCACGAGCCCATACGCAAGCGCGATGACGGGGTCCTGAGCTCGTCCATTCGGCCAGCCACAGCTATGAGGTATCCTATCCACTACTGAGTAGAGCAGGCAAAGGGTGCGTTGAGTACCGTAGCACTGTGTCTTTGTATTGGAATCCGGACTACTTAAGTTGTTGTAGCCTACTTTAAGTCTTCAATTGTCCTGGTATTGTCTGTGGCCTGGTATTGTCTGTGGCCTGGTATTGTCTGTGGCCTGGTATTGTCTGTGGCCTGGTATTGTCTGTGGCCTGGTATTGTCTNGTGGCCTGGTATTGTCTGTGGCCTGGTATTGTCTGTGGCCTGGTATTGTCTGTGGCCTGGTATTGTCTGTGGCCTGGTATTGTCTATAGGCCCACTATCGACCGCGGCATTGCCATCAGATACATCCATTGCACATGTAGTGTCTATGCCAGCACAACTGCACGGGTAATGCACAACAATCAGGACTTAACAAGTGTAAAGACTCACGTTTCAGCAGTGCAAGACAGTAGGACCAATTGTCAGGAATCAGGTTGGAGCGTGCCAAGGCCAGTTTTAAAGATACCGTTCTGCCGGAATTGCAGTTACTCAGAGCTCTGGCAGTTCTCCTGACACCATTTCCGTGCAGAGCATTGGGTCACGACGTGTATTTTAAAGATCCTAGGTAGCCGCTGCCGTCGTGTTGATACAGCAGTAGAAGTGGTGGAACAGAGGATCGGGTACGTCTTCTCCTGCATACACAAAACAATGTTGGGTGATGGAGCCACGGTGGAGGTTGCCGTGGCGTGCGACTTCATGAGCTGTAACGCTAGCAGTTTTGGAAGACTGACCAACAGGGTGCTTGAGGCTACTATCAGAGTCATCCCAGGCTTCAGTGTTCAATTAGGAAATAGTCAAGGACATACTGTAACATGTACTGATGCAAATAAGCGCAGATTTCGGAGCTCCAGAAAGAGCTGTGGAGGGCATCTTTAGAGCGTTCCTTGGGAGTACTACTACTCAAAACCGGCCAGTCCAGGCACATCTGGAATGGTATGCAGGCCGGAATTTGGGGTGCGTCAACAGACTGCAGGGCTGTGTTTCTCTCTGGTTGAGCTGCTGTGCTATCGACCTCTTGGCTACATGGTGAGATACCTGGACTGCCTTTACCACATTGACAGCACTTTAAGGATTCTAGGGCGTTTCATTTGTACCTGGTCTCTTGTTTTCGCTTTTGACCCCAAGAGATGCACGGCTTTGCATCTTTCCCTGGAATACCCGCGTCTGCAGCCGCCTACGTGGAAGCTCTAAGACAGTTTCTGAGTGGTGGCGTATCCACCTCGGCTAGAGTTCTATGCCACCCACAATGGGTGCAAACATCTGTGCATGCATGCGCGCTGCACAGACTGCTGCAGCCGTCTCTACTTGGTTGATGATCAGGAGGGAACGAGGAATGAAAGAAAGAAGAGAAGGAAGAGAAGAGAAAGAGAAGAGGAAAGAGAAGAGGAAAGAGAAGAGGAAAGAGAAGAGGAAAGAAGAGTAAAGAGAAGAGGAAAGAAGAGGAAAGAGAAGAGTAAAGAGAAGAGGAAAGAGAGAACAAAGGCAAAAAGTGCCAAACCATTCCCACTGCTTCAACTATACACCAAACCCATTGTGTCAATGCACCTGGTCATGCTCTCGTTCCAGCCAATAGCATACAAGATCAGTGAGGCGACTTCACCCTTCAACTCCACTATATTTTGACCCAGTCAGCCGTCTTCTCCCTCCATGAACCCGTTCTATCTTTTCTGGGCCCTCATGGCCACCGCTGTTTGCGACTACCCGCCGTATCTCCTCAGAACCAGAATCAATGACGATATATACCCGGTCTACTACCACCGGCGTACAGGCTTTTCGTTTCTCGTCAGAGGCACAGCGTCCAACTTCCTAACCACCCCCTTCTTTTACATCAAAAACGGCGTTGCGTTCACTGACGCCAACGGCAAGAGAGAGAACTTGACCATTTTGAATGACGCGTTGGGCTTTGGCAACGGCGGCACGCCTATAAAGCTAGACTACAACATTTTTGAAGACATGGCTACGTTGCGGAATGTGAGGTGGTGTCCGGAAAAATGGAATTCTCTGTGGAAGGTTTGGAAGAGCAACCCCACGCATGGCCAGCACTGCCCTGAAATAGATCTCTACTTGGTTGGCCAACAAAAGGCATTTCAGCCGGAGTGGCAGCTTCCGGAAGAAATATTCGAACTGCCCGAGGAGGGGGAGGTGACAACTGCGGGCCGAATTTGGCTGAGCATACCGGAAGATGCTCACGAAAACGACGTGTGAAGGGAGTCAGATATGTACTACCCAGACAAAAGAGTTGCTTGAGTGTGTCTTGTACAGAGCACATACTGAGAGTATAGGACAGATTCTCCAGACTTGAGTAGGTTACACGGTCAAAGCTCCTGTTAAATACGTAGAGAATCTACAGATTATGAGTTGCAGTGACGCGAGTGGGCTGTACCATCGATGCATCAGGGTTGTATCTGAAGGCAGTGCCTCTGTTAATGCGTGGTGGTATCCTCTAGCAGGACGAAACGAATGGAAGAGAAAGGGAGAGAAGGAGAGCAACGGAATCTCCACACCAGATCGCACCCATTGAACGTGCATCTACAACACACAATCTAGAGGTGCCTCTTGTTAACGTATGATGGATCTACACTCCCCGGATTCCTCTTTCGTGCCTCCAATTTGACATCAAAACACTGCTTACACTGAAGTCAACGGCACGAGACAACTTGTTCTGTGGCCTTAGAATGGCCCCTGTTATCATGGCCCTGTCGGTCGCCGCTTCAACCTCCCTGAATCAACCAAAGTATGCAGTATATTAATCTGCCTGGGCCGTGTACTCCCAGGCATGACTACCCAAACTCGGGTGCTAATTGCCACAGTTGCCTCCCATGTATCACACGAATTTATCTATAAAGTGCATATGCGTTTCACGGTGCCCGCGTTGGATCCGTGGTTTTCAAAGCTCGTAGTTCCTATCGCCCGAGTTCCTATCGCCGCGGGTGCTTGCGAAGTGGTGACCACAAGGTAGATTGACAAATCTGTTGCGAATAGTGACACAAAATTCCTGAATTACACTCTTGTAAGCTCGCCATACCTTTCTTATCACTACTCGCTTCATTTTCTCGGTTTACCGGTGCTCCTGTATGCTGGCATGACAGTCGGGCGAGGCTCTCATGACGCAGTTGGCCGTTTCGCACCCAAATCTCGCATGCATTGAAAGTGGACGGAAATCTCATAAAACGGGGCTGCCACGCCAAATTCTTCGCTCTCTACTCTATCCATCCAAATGGCCGCCTAAACGTACTCCACGAACCCCGAGCTCCAAAGGACACTTTACTCTCCCTGGGACATTGCTTGAGCTGTAGAGCAGTTGTGACAAGCCATTTGTTCTGCCCCGCCCAGCTATTCAAACATACAGACATACCTACACAGTTTCACGAGTGTCGAAAATCTACTGAAATCGAAAATACCACAGGTAAAATTAATCAAAAAAGATATGGCAAGCGTGAAGGTTTATTTAACATAGAATGTAGGGTAGGATATAGTATACAATAACTAACAACTTTTGGTCTATCACGTGAAAGAATGCAGCCGACTGGACGCCGCAGGTGGTAAAAACTGTATTTGGGGGATTACTTCCAATAAAATCTTCTTCAAGATGAAGTGTTTAGGGGGGATTCTGGTCCAATCATGGACTACTACTACTAATAGTACTAGTGCTAGTACTATTCAACTACTCTACTACTCTACTACTCTACTATTACTACTCTACTACTCTACTATTACTACTCTACTATTACTACTCTACTACTCTACTATTACTACTCTACTACTCTACTATTACTACTCTTCTACTCTACTATTACTACTCTACTACTACTCTACTACTACTACTACTCTACTACTACTCTACTACTACTCTACTACTACTACCAATACTGTTATTCCTACGTACTTCTTATACGTACCAGGTGTGTATTCAGTGATGATCTTCGGAGACGAGAACTACATAATATTTTTGGCACGCCAGACATAACTTGGTTTGCTTAACTCCGAGAGTGGCCAGACTGCTACGACCAGATATGTGCATGCCCAGGGATCCTTGAAATTGGAGACTTCGAATAACTTACTAGTCATTCTATTGGACTGTTTACTGCATCAATCACACACTTTACCTCATACCTACACCTTGCCGTTCATCTGACTGCGTAAATTTTCTACCCTGCCTGACACGTGTACATGGAACTTGCCTAGATCAGGCTGTGGAAAGAGAGGTCTAGACAATTAGTATGTAGTATTAGTATGGCACCATGCAAATGAGGGACAAGGTGAACCACCCTCCACTAGCATGGCAAAACAAATCTTCGCTTCAGCCACCGCCCATCAGTGCCCAGCATGTTTGCCAGGCCGTGAACGTGCAGTCACATGGTAGTCATCAGGGCCACTGTGCCAGGGTATCTGACGGGTGGTTCATAGTACTGCATATACTGCTGCTTGCGGTGATGTACTGCGGCCGAAAGCTGCGGCCGAAAGCTGCAGCCGGTGGATGCAGCCGGTAGATGCGGCCGAAAGCTGCAGCGTTAGATGTAGCCGGTGGACGCAGCCGGTGGATGCAGCCGGCAGCTGCCGCCGGAAGATGCGTCCGCCCGCCCGCCCCGGCACCCCCGACCCACCCACACCCGTGCACCTCCGGCACCCGTGCACCAGACCCGTGCATCCGCACTTCCCCTTCCAACACTACCCACTACCCGCCTCATGAGTCAGAACCAGGGATCCCCCCCCTCGCAGCCCTCCGCCAGCCAGCAGAGCATGATCCAGATGATCCAGCCGGCCCAGGCTACCCGGCTCTTGGAAGCGCTCAAGGAAGAGCTCGCCCAGGCGAAGGCGGCGGGTGCTGATACCGCAAAGGCAAGACAGCACTACGCCCGTGCCGAGCAGATCAAGCAGGTGCTAGTCAACTACAGGCAGCAGCAGCAGCAGCGTGCCGCGGCTTCCAGGCTTGGCTCCGGCTCCCCCTCGGCTCCGGGCACCGCCTCTGGCCCGGGTGCCGGTGCCCCCTCCAACCCCGCCAGTCAAATGGCCTCCAGCTCCGGAGTCAGCAACATCAACAATCTCCAGGGCGACGGCATGGCTGGCCAAGCCATTCAAGGTGCCAAGCCCGCCAATTCTGCGGCGCTGGGGCCCAACAACAACACCTTTGCCAACAGCAACAGCGGCAACGCCAACTTTGCCGGCGGCAACAACGGCAACGGCAACGGCAATTTTGGAAGCGGCGGCAACTCCAGCGCTGCAGTCGCCGAGCCCAGTCAGCCGGCTGTCACAGCTGGCGTCACCATGGAGAAATACAACCAGGTCAGAAGCCGGCTCCAGGACTTGGAGCGGCGCATCCGCACGCTTGAGGCCGCCAAGCGGCCGGACATGAAGCCCGACGAGTCCACCCAGATCGACAACCAGCTCCAGGAGCTCCGGTTGAAGTTCGGGCAGTACTCCAAGTTTGCGCTCTACATGAGGAACCAGCTCGGAGACCAGGTCCGAGCCTCGCTGGGTCCGTCAACGCCCAGTGCCGCCCCTAGTGCGATGAACAGCGGCTCCAATAACGCCGCAAGCTTGCCGGCCGCGGCGAATGTGGCCAACAACGTCAACTCGTCGGTCACGCCCAACGTGACCAATGCGCTGCTTGCAGCCAGCAACGCCAACGCCCAGAAGTCCGAGAACCCGAGCAGTGGAACCGGGGCCGTCGGCGGCTCTGCGGCGGGAACGCCGGGCGCCAAAAGCCAGGCTGCCAGCGTGGTCACGCCCGTGGCAGGCGGCGTGAACGTGTCGCTGGTGACGAAGCCCAGCGTGCCCTCGATGCCGATCCTGAGCACCATCAACGTGAAGCCCCACAACCCCATCACGTTGAAGCCGGGCCAGAACAGCGTGCGGCCCACTCTCAGCGGAGGCGGCACATCAGGCCTCGGCCAGGTGATCAACTCGCCGGCCATCATGCGCATGCCCACGTTCGATGTGGCGTCCACCGGGCCAATCCAGGACAACAGCGGCCGCGTGCTCACCAAGCGCAAGCTCACGGAGTTGGTCAACACCATTGGCGCCGACGAGGGCGACGGCAAAACCACCATCGATGGCGACGTGGAGGAGTTGCTTCTCGATCTTGCAGACGAGTTTGTCAGTTCCGTGACCACGTTCGCGTGCCGCTTGGCCAAGCACCGCAAAACAGACTCTATCGACGTTCGGGATGTTCAGCTTCATCTCGAGCGGAACTGGAACGTGCGTGTGCCGGGCCATGCCATGGACGAAGTACGCAACATGCGTAAGTGGCAGCCCAGCTCGCTGTACAACCAGAAGGTTTCAGGCGTGGACATTGTGAAGGCCGTGAATGGCAACATCAACTGAGCGGGTCTGCAGGGGTGAAGCCTACGGGAGCTGCTATTGCTGGCGTGATTGCTCACCAGACCAAGTATGTAACATTAGCTATATTAGATTTCTTTCCACAACAGAGCGTTTGGATAGGATCAGCAAGCGCGAGCAGGCTGTTCCATAGCTGGCCCATAGCCTCCCTGGCTTTCCATAGCCTCCCTGGCTTTCTCTGACTTTCCATAGCCTCCACTGGCTTTCTCTGACTTTCCATAGCCTCCACTGGCTTTCTCTGACTTTCTAGCATCATGGTCGCTCTCGCTGCCAGCAGCTCGAGCTCTGGCTCGCTGCCAGCAGCTCGGGCTCTGGCATCTAACCTGCTGCCCGGTACTTGCTTCCCTCCTGGATAACCACTCCCTCTTGCACCCAGAACTTTAAAGCCTGCGACGTCACGTATGCTGGCATACTCACCACCATGGCAACCGTGTCCAAGGACATCTCGTCCATGTCGTCGTCGAAGGCCTGAATCACCTTCGCCTGCGCAGGCGTCACCACGAAGTCCTTCGCTGCGGAGTGCATAACAATCTCCACCTCCACCGTTCCAAGCGAAGGAATCAACGCAAGCGCCCGGCCCTTGTGCAGCTCCTGGTACTTGGCCGAGTACGCCGCAAACTCCGCCTCCACGGGAAGAGGAAAATAGTCGTTCTCCGAGAGGCTGTCGTGGACACTGGGCCAGTACATCTTGGAGAGCACGGACACGGTCAAAGGCACCGAGCGTGGACCATGGAACGCCTGTAGTTGGAGCAGTTCGTTGAAGTGCATGCTGCGGTCGATGTCCCGGATCATCACGTCCAACGTGGAGAACTCGCCGGCGCCAAAACGGGCTTTGAGCTGGTGCACGTAGTCAAGAATGCTCTGTGGAGAGTACTTGTCGGAGCGGAGGAGCCGTTCGCCGAAAAGACTCGTGAACTCGTCCACGAACACCGACGACAGCGGCACGATGGACGTGAGCGCCTGCACGACATCGAGCACCTTCCGCCTCCTGAAGTCCGGGAGGGCGTCGATCGGATCCGGACACCAGTCTCGGTCCGAAAGGTCGTCGACAAACGGGCGGTTCTGGTCGGACGGCGTGAAGATGGCATCGGCCAACTCCACCAAGCGGTTGGTGGCCGGGTTGCGGTCCAACATCGCCCGCACGAGCTGCGGCACCAAGTCCGACCGACTCTTCAAGTACTTGCGCATGGGCCGGGCCACCTTGTCGAGCAAGACGCCCGTGGGGTCCACCACCAAAAACGCCTTGAGCGTCTTGGTGTAAACGAGAACGATGTCCACCGTGTTGGACGCGGAGTTGAGGAGAAGCCGCTGGCAGAGGCCCACAAACAGGTCGACGAGGCAGCTGCGGTGCAGCGTGTTCTGGGCCTGGACGAGGCTCCGGTGGAGCTCCAAGAGCGACGGCTCCAGCCGGGGATATGCCTGGACCATGGCGTAGATCTCGCCAATGCGGAGGAGCACGAGCTCGTCACGGGCGATGGAGACCAACTCAGTGGCGAAGGGGCCCCGCGTGCTGCACGCCACCTCGAACACCGGCGCCAAGCTCTGTTGCACCCAGTGCTGAATATGGCCCAAGTGCGCCCGGTCCCACACGCCGGCACACTGCGCGTGCACGTACGACAGGATCTTGGCCGTGGCATGGCGCACCACAGTGTTCTGGATGGTGTCGGCCATGCCGACGGAGGCCAAGATCCTGAAGACGCCGATAGAATCCTGCGAGTCCAACTGCAGGGAGCCCGCCAACTGAACCCCAGAGCCCGCCTGGCTGCCCGCCTGGCTGCCCACCTTGGCGAGCGTGTCCGCGGCCAAAAGCTCGAGCTCGGCCACGAGCCGCGGCGTGTGGAGGTACTGGAGAAAGTAGCCGTTGATGCCGCGCTGGAGCCGCTCCGACGCCAACACAGAGAGATTGAGCACCGCGGTTTTGCGGCCATAGTACTCGCGAAGCCGCTGCACCTGCTGCGCCACCCGGCCTAGGGGGGCCGTCTGGCACAAGCCGTAGAAGTGGGCACGGAACTGGCCACGGATGGTATTCAACAAGAGCCGGACAAAGTCGCCGTGGTGGCCGGGATCCTTCAAGCAGCGCTTAGCCGCGGCACGCACGCGGGGCAGCGGCTCGGCCACGGGATGGGGGTCGTAGAACGGCTGCAAGTAGTCCAAAAGCACGTGGAAGTCGTTCTCCAAGTCGTGCGGCTCGGCGACCAAGTCGGCGAGGGTCTGGGCGGGGAGCACGCGGGCGACGGCGTCGCGGGACAAGGGAAGAGACATGGGCGGAGGCGGGCGTGGAGTAAGAGAGGAGCGCGGAGGTGAGCTTGGCGCGGGGCCAACGTGACACGTTGCGCGTGACAATGTGTACCACACGTGATACATAGAACGTGACAATGTATATTACACGTGACATGAGTCACGTGGTTACCGGCGCACGTGCGAACTCGCCCCATGGCGCCTCCCACCACACAAATGGTACGTCCGCCAGCGCCCGCCCCGCCCCGCCCCGGCCCTACTAACCGCAGCCGTCCAAGTCCGAGCTTCGCAGGCAGCTCTGCGCCATCACCGGCGCAGACGACAAAGTGGCAGCTGCGTTTCTCGAGCTGCACCACTACGACCTCCACCGTGCCGCCGACGCCTACCTCAACCAGGCCAGCGGCGACGACCCGCGGCTTGCCGCCATCTTCGACAGGTACAAGGAGTCGGACGAGGTGATCTCCGTGGACGGCACGTTGGCGTATCTCCAGGACTTGGGCCTAGAGCCCGAGGACTTGCGCAGCTTGACGGTGGCGTACCTTTTGGGGAGTTTGCGCATGGGCGAATTTGAGCGGCGGCGGTTCATGTCGTACTGGCGCGGGGCTTTGGTGTCCCCGGCGGGTGTGGCGGGCATGTCGGCCGCGGGCGTCTCGGCGGGTGCCGCGGGCGTCTCGGCGGGCGAGGTGCTGGTGGCCGCCATGAGGCGAGTGGTGGATGTTCGGCACCAGCAGATTGTCCAGGACGCGGAGGAGTTCGGGCGGTTCTACGCGTACTGCTTCGATTTCATCCGGTCCAGCGACTCGCGCATCAAGACGGTGAGTGCGGTGGAGGCAATCGAGTACTGGCGGCTCTTGTTTGGCGAGCGGGCGTCGGCAGCGGGGTGGGGAGCCGACGTGCTAGCGCGGCAGGAGCTGTGGTACGAGTTTGTCGAGGGGGCGAGAAAGCCGGTGTCTCGGGATCTCTGGGTGATGTATCACAAGTTCGTGGAGGAGGTTGTTGTGGCGGACGCGGGGGGGCTTGGGGGGTACGACGAGATGAGCTCGTGGCCGAGTGTGATCGATGAGTACGTGGAGTGGCTTCGGGAGGGGTAGATGGGGAGCTAGGGGCAGATGAGTGATCAGTGGCAGATGCAGCATGGAGTCAGATGGCATACAGCCACACCAGTCAATGGGACCACCAGTCAATGGGACCACCAGTCAATGGGACCACCAGTCAATGGGACCACCAGTCAATGGGATCGGCATGGAGATGTGGCTGGAGTTCACATGTCATTGAAGTTACGGCCTTTTCTAAGGTGTGCTTCTGCCACCTCATTGTGACATCGTCACCTCTGTCCCACTCTCATTCCTCATACTTGCCTGAGGTCTGGCCTGAGGTATGGCCTGAGGTATGGACATCGGCATGCCAGGCCATCTGGATGGATCAACCTTGTGATCCACCCTTCATCAACCTCTGGATATCTCTGGAACCTCTGGATCAATTGGTTGATCCAGAGGGAGGTGCAACTCCAATCCGGCGACGTCCGTGGTCACTCGACCACGGAATCACTCTGGACGCTCCATCCGCATGCTCTGGCTAGATGACTGCCGCATGGAGGATGGTTGTACGATTGAAACGACAAGTCTGGCGGAAGTGCATCTGGCCAATGCCAATGCCACCGAAGGGCCGAATTCTAGCGTTCACAGCCAGTCACAGCCAGTCACAGTCACATCGTCTAATACAGTCTAAACTGTTAAAACCAGTGGGAAAATTACTCGGACCAAGACAGAACGGTAGACCAGCCTCACCACACTAACAGAGAACAACCAATAACTCAAAAGGTTCGTGCCTCTCGCCGTCTTACCCAATGGCGAGTACCCACATGCTTCATTCGAATTCAGTATACTCGAATCTGGAGATTGCCTTCATGTACTCACTTGGAGTTAGTACTAATGGATCACATGGAACTGAACTGGTTAATCCGTTAGGAACTAACAGAGGGGCTGTGTAATCTACCAATTACTAAGCAAAAGTGTATAAGACTTCAAACTGCCACTTGTAAAGTCATACTTGCAAGAATGGTTGAGCAGATACAACGCTTACTATTTAGATAGTGCATTCAACATCAAGGTCTGCCACTACACCTATAGCTTATTATCAAGCAGCAACGGTACAAAGGGAAAGAGTAAGACAGCTCGACTTACCAAGACTGTATCATGAGAAGAGACGGTTTCAGTATGAGAAGAGACGGTCCTCGGTAGCCTCTCTATATAAATTGCTAATTAAAAGCAATGCCAGGCTAGATCGACTTACCCATGTTCATGTGGTGAAATGAACCTTCCCACTTCAGTTTCCATTTGAATATTTGACTGCACCAAGATTTGCACTAGAGCAGTTCTTCACAAAGCTTCTACAATCCACGCCTGCCTACTCTCTTCTTAAAGAGGTGTATAAGTATCACACTTTGCCATCCATTTTCAGGGCTAGTTTCGGCCGGCGAGACACTCAATAACAAACTTATGACTTCTCTTTTATCTTGTACTTCTTCAGTTCAAGATCATTCAAGCTATCTAACATAAAACCAATAGCTGGTGGTTCAAGCTATACCTACTTATAAGTAATGTATACTACAGATGGCATAGTGTATTAATTTTAAACAGCTTATCTTGTACGTTTATCATATGTAATTGAATATACGTGGTACCCTTTTTAAAATTAGTATTAAACTTAATATTAATTAATTTGTGTAAGATATGACTTCTCTATATTTATTTGAGCATCTCTAGCTCTTGTTATGAGCTTTATGTGTGCAGCTAATAGATAAAGCTGATTATTAATTATACTTTATTCTCGTATATTTTTAGCTATTGCTATTTAATATTTATTACATCAAACATCTTTAGAAGCTATAAAGAATGTAATGAACTATTTACATAAGTACACATTAATAAATTATTTAATGGTAAAGGAGAGGAATAACCATACTCTTAGCGGATTCCGACTTCATGTTCCGCTGTCTAGAACCACCTTTTTGTCAGATTAGCGTGAATTGGCACTTTAACTTTACGTATGGTTCATCCCACAGTCCTGCTTACCAAAATCACTAGCCACATTGAAAATGTCATAAAACAAGTTACATATTTAAGTTTGGAAATACTAAGGCTGGCGCGTTACCTCATAAACTAATGAGCTCTGTATCCAACCAGGAACAGCTACTAGATGGTTTTCTTGGTCTTTCCCCTATCCAGATTTGACGATCGATTGCACGTCAGAACCGCTACGACCACAGACTTTCTGGCTTCACCCTATCCAGGGCTCACCATCTTTCGGGCCTAACAATATGCCCCACAACACTACTTATTGCTAATGTATATTAAACGTGATCTGTTATAGTTTACCTGGTCCAAAGGGTTACCTGTCAACATAATATCAGATATTGATGATAGAATTATTCTTTTAATAGTGATTTTGTGCATTGCTATTTATGAAGCTTATCAGATAATACGGATTAGCTACTAGTTTTTAGAATTATTAGTGGTTTTACAATGTATATTGTTCTTAGCTATATCAGCAGTAAACCTGCTTTAGCCAGTCATCTTGTTCCAGTAGTTCTCAGAATCACCATTAGCAGACAATATTAGCTGGAGTCAAATATATATAAATGATTTCTGTCTTATAGTTCAATGGTTAGAACATTACTAAAGTAGTTTTTGGGTTCTTCCCAATGAGATAGTGAATAAATGATCTCTAAAGGTCAAGTAGACTTATGTAAGCTTATAGGCCCACAAAGGGAATTTTCCTATTCCAACTACCGGATATATTATACTTTACAAAATCAGAGAATATGAATAGGTATAATTATGTTAGATGCTGGTTACGTCCAGTACTTCTGTTAGTGTGTGTTTAGTATGTTTATTCGTCGATGATTCCTCAAGGAGGAACAATCCCTTCTTATATAGAC
>NKZR01001552.1:0-55766 GCA_002370795.1 Metschnikowia sp. 03-147.1
TAGTGTATAGTGTATAGTGTATAGTGTATAGTGTATAGTGTATAGTGTATAGTGTATAGTGTATAGTGTATAGTGTATAGTGTATAGTGTAGAGTGTATAGTGTATAGTGTATAGTGTATAGTGTATAGTGTATAGTGTAGATGAGTAACTGGTCGATTCTCTACCCGGTAACTACTACGTTGTAGTGACTACAAGCCATTCATTTACCTCAAATATCTGAACTGGCATGCCAGACTCGGCATTCCCGACCCCTTCTCTACCTCGCACCTCAAACTAGCAAACCCAAGAAATAGATGCTCTTCGTCAAAGTTGTCTGAAGCTACGGTACCTGAAGCACGTGTTTAACACTGCGCTGAATTCATAGCTATATCTGACTGAAGCCAACAAGATTGACAGTGTGATAGTTACGATCAGGTCTGACTGTCTGTCTGACTGTTGTCAGTCAGTCAGACAGTCAGTCAGTCAGTCAGTCAGTCAGTCAGTCAGTCAGTCAGTCAGTCAGTCAGTCAGGACTCCCGCACGGCTGCGCAGTTGCAGCAATCAGCAGCGCCGCCTGCACACCGCGCACGTCTTGCCCAGGCTCTCGGCCCTCTGCACCACATGATCTCCGTGCTCTACGTCTTGAACAAACTCGCCCGCCCCCTCAAGATGCTCGCCGTTCTCGGCGCCTTGTTGGGCAGCCTGGCGCTAGTGGGCTTGTACACGTTCCAGAAGTCGTTGATCTACCCCTCCTCGTTGAACGACGGCAGAGGCTACTGCGCTACCCCAGACGCCTTGGACATGCCCGACTACGAGCAGCTTTTCTTGGACACGCCCGACGGCGTCCGCATCCAGTGCTACGTGTTGAAGCACGACGCCAGCAGCGCATCGTACTCCAACAAAACCGTGCTCATCCTCCCCCCCAACGCCGGAAACATCGGCCACGGGCTCCACACCGTGGCCATCTTCTACCGGGACTTTGGCTACAACGTGGTGATCTACTCGTACCGGGGCTACGGTAAGTCTACCGGCAGCCCGCTGGAGGCGGGGCTCAAGGTGGATGCCCAGACCGTGTTGAAGCACATCACCGAGAAGGACGAGCAGCTCCTGCAAAGCTCTCTCGTGTTGTACGGGCGCTCGTTGGGCGGGGCCGTTGCCATGTACATTGCCTCGGTCTACTCGTCGAGAGTGCTGGGCATCATCTTGGAAAACACGTTTCTCTCCATTCCCAAGACAGTGCCGCACATCTTCCCGGCGTTGAAGTACGTCACGGGCCTTGTGACGGAAAAGTGGAACACGGAGTGGTTGATCCCCTCAATCCCCGCCAGCATCCCGCTCTTGTGCTTCAGTGCCAGAAACGACGAGATTGTGCCGCCGCACCACATGGACCGCATCTTCGAGCTCCTGTTGTCGGAGGAGAAGAGCATTTACAAGTATAAGAACTCGTCGCACAACGACACCGACATCCAGCCTCTCTATTGGGAGCGGGTGCAGGAGTTTATCCGGGAGAAGGTGAACCCCGTGGGGTACTGAAGACAGCCCGGTTCAGGGGTTCAGGGTTCAGGTGGCATTTAGCCGGTGGTGCTACGCTCATGCGGTCCGCATGCTAGGTCCGTGGTCGTTATGTAGTTGCTTATACAAGATCCGAATGCATGCATCCAGAAGTGATTAGACAGTGAGCTGAGGCTCACCCTTGGCATTAAAAGTGTCGTGCGACATGAACTCGACCTTCTGGTCGTCGGCCAATCTCAACACCTTCTTGAATCTCTCCCCAATGGTAATCAATTTGTCGGAGTTGCAGTCCTTGGTCCAGATGGCAACTCTGATGGCCTTTCTGATGTTCAAAACAATGCCGTTGACCTCGTTCTCCTCGTCCTCAATAGTCTCGCCGATGACCGCCAACAATCCTCTCAACCACAAGTCATTTATGACGCCGTTGACCTCTCTTCTGTTGTTGAACGAAAACTGCCATCTGCCTCCCTTGGCGTTTTGCTCATCCTCCCACTCTGGCTTGATTCCTTCTTTGAACAAGTGGTAGTCTGATCTCATGGGCAATTGGTTGGCGACGGGGATGGAGTTGTAGATGCCCCAGAACTCCTCCACGGAGCTGAAGGTGATGACCGGCTTCAACAAGTCGGACCACGACTCGGATTTGTTCGTCGTGGGCTTGGTGTACCATAACGTCCACTGGCTGTTCAACGGGTGCTTGGCGGTGAACTCCTCCTTGCTATCCAAGACAGTCTTCTCCGAAGTCTTTTGGTTGTCCAAAGACAAGTCCTCGGTTTTCTTGGCTAAATCTTCAGATGACATCTGCGGTTAGTATGGGGCTGCGAGATGATGATTGGTCACGGCGTACATACGGTAAAGAGTGATGAACAAGAGTAAGTCTGCCACAAAGGAGGTGTCGGAAAAAAACTCTTGTGAGAGTAAATTTCAGACCGCGGCAGGCGTAACGAGCGCAGCACGCGTAAAAGGGAGCATGGTGGATGCGATCCAGGCGTACAGGAGAGGAGGAGGAAGAGGAGGAGGAAGAGGAGGAGGAGTAGACAAAAGGAGTAGACAAAAGGAGTATACAAAAGGAGTAGACAAAAGGAGTATACAAAAGGAGTAGACAAAAGGAGTAGGAAAAAGACCGACCAAACCCGTGCACCACACCCTCCCGGACAGTGCACCCGCAATTGCGTGGCTCCGGAGATGCGTGCTGGAAATGCGTCCCGATTGGGCTGTAGGCCGCCCAATGTGTCCCAATGTGTCCCAATGTGTCCCCATGTGCCCCCATGTGCCCCCATGTGACCCCATGTAGCCCCAAGCGCCCCCAAAGCGGCCCCGTCGAGCCGCATCCTCCCAATCCATCTCACGCAAATTGTCATCTCGAGCTCTCTTCGTACTACGCAGGGTTTGTTGCGCACTGGAATGTAGCGTCCATCCAGCACACCCGGATATATCAAAACAATCTAATAACACTATAAAGAACTGAAAGAACTAAAACAACCAGCCCAATACCAAGCACAAGGTGCCCAAGGCCGACGTCCTCATCAAGCCCGCGCCGTTGCTGATGGTGGTCTGCGCATAGGTTCTCACCTGGCCCACCTGGCCCGACTGGGAGCCCATTCCAATAGCACCGGCCTGCACGGTGTTGGTGGGCTCGGTGTATGTGACCATAAAGGTCTGCTTGTAGGTGGTCTTGACGGTGTTGACCTGGCCGTTGGTGGTGATGGTGACCCAGGCAATGGTGGCCGACGTGGTGGTTTCCTTCTTGACGTCGTTGCCATCGTCCTGGTTTCCTAGGGCCACGCAGAAGACCGCGAGGAGTAGGAAGTGGAGCCAGAGACTAAGTAGTTTCATTGTGGTGGAAAAGAAGACTGTGCGTGGAAGCTGTGTGGTGAGGCTTTGCAGGCTTGCATTGACACGCACGCACTTGCCCTAAACAAACGACCGGCACACATGCGGCAGCGTGCAGGCGCCGGTGTGACAATGGCACGGGGTCATTTTTGGCGGAGCGTCGTTGCCGACGGAGTGTGCAATGGGCGGATTGACACCTCAATGCTGGAGTAGCACCGCTCCACCACGTGGAACATTGAAGGCTGCAGCCTGCGCGATGGCTTTGCATTCGTCTTTGGCGGCGCTGCGCTGGGGTGCAGCGTGAGAGCGCTTCTCCGCCGGCCGGCGCACGGCTGCGAGCCAGGCTGGGGACACCAGGGCCGTGGCCGTGGCCACAGCGGCGCCTGCTCGGACGGGAAGCCCGTGCATCCCCAAGAAAAGGCCCCTTCTGCGCCCCTCTGCGCCCTTGCAACGTTGCCGTTGTGGCGGGCCGTCATTATCTCTGGGGGCGGTTTTGCTAGTCTTGCATGAAGCCGCACTGGCATGAATGACGACTCCCAGCTTGGGATGGGTGCAACCGGCGATGGACGTCTGTAGCTGCAAACTCTTATGCACCCGACAAGGCTAATAAACATCTAAAACAAGTCAATTTTAAGCGAGGCCGCTTCGCAAAGAAGCGACGGGGCATTGCCTGCTTCTCTCAAACATTCTATTGGCACAGCCAAGAAGCGAGCAAGCACACGTGTGGCTCTAGTTGCCAACTTCCCCCATTCTTTCGGCGCATTGTGTCCTTGGGAGGCCTGGGGTCCGCTGGCGGCCCCGCTGGCTGGGGTATAAAAGTGGCGCCTGTCCCTCCGGCAGGAAGCCACCAGCGATGCACACGGAACGTTTTGAGCCCTACAACGCCGACGGCGAATACGACACCTACTGGGGCGTCTACGGCACCCATCTCGTGGAGTACGAGCCGCCACGGAACTTGTTGTTGGAGCACTTGGACATCACGCGCGTCCGCAACCTCTGTCGCCGGTCGGTGGCGGTGGCGGCGTTTGACTTGAGCGAGTTGATCTTTGAGTCCGGCAATCCGATGGCGCCCAACGCCTGGAACTGGGCCATGGGCGCGTTGAACCACTTGAAGCGCTTGAACGAGCTCGACTACGTCGTGGTGATCTTCACCAACCAGCCGAGCATGCACGTTGCGCCGGACTCCAACTACTGGACCAAGACGGCGTTCAAGTCGTTCCACAGCCGCATGGAGCGCATGTTTCTGTCGTACCGCAGGAACGTGAGCGAGTGCCCGCCCTTCTTGTACGCTGCACCGGACCGGCCCAGCCAGAAGAAGGGCCGGGACTTCTCGCCCCGCCTGATGCACACGGAATACCGAATGCCGGAGAAGGGCATGTGGACGCACTTCACGCGTGCGCTCCAGAGCCGCATCCACGAAACGGCCTCGGTGGACTTGGACCGCAGCTACTTTGTGGGGAACCTGGTGGACAGCGAGGGCTTTGCGGCGCAGGTTGGCTTGCGCTACACCACCAGCTTTCCGGACTTTGACGAGAAAAAGAAGCCCATCTTCGACCTGGACGGCTCGGAAAGCGGGGAGAATGGCGCCGTCCAGTCGACGCTGGGCCCGACGCTGGGCCAGACGCTGGACCAGACGGAAGAGACACTGGACGAGACGCTGGACGGGACACTGGAGTCCACATAGTGGGCTAAGCGCTCTTCAGGTGTAGTTAAGTGTGATACACCTGTTGCAGCCAGTCTGCGCAGCTGCCAGCGCGCATTTCGCGAGCACACTAGAGGTTACTGTATACCCTCGCCATAATACATACCTGCCAAGCCAGTGTAGAGAAAGAGAAAGAAACAACAGAAAGAAAGAAACAACAGAAAGAAACAACAGAAAGAAAAGGAAGAGAAAGAACGAGAAACAACAGAAGAAACAGAAACAGAAGAAATAGAAGAAACAACAAAGACCTTCTGTCCATGTCTCTGCCCCGCTCTATCCACCCCAACCGCCGAAGCTCCATAGCAAAGCTAACTCGCCCCATCCTTGCTTCGTCGCCGCTCCGCTCGCCCGCAAGGCACTCCCAAGTGGCGCTGCTTCAGAACCTGCAGAGCAGCTTCTTGAACGACGCCGTCTCGTTGAGCTCCAAAAACGACGACTCCAGCGACTCCGGCGCAGACTCCGACTCTCGCCGCAAGTCCTTCGACACAAAGCCCAACGAAACAAAGCCCAACGAATCAAAGCCCAACGAAACAACCAACGACCTGGTGGTCCAGCGCCACCTCAGGCCCAACCCCCAAGCCATCCTCGCGTCCGAGGGTGCCGACATGACCAGGGACATCTACAAATTCTCCGACGACAGGCCGCCTCCCAAACGCGCCCGCAGCTGCTCGCTGGTGGAAACCGAGTCTAGCAGAAGAGGCTCGTTTGCCAGCTCCCTCAACGTGCCCGGTGGCTTCCGCAGGCAGTACGTGTTGGCGCACTCGCCAAAGGTCACACCCAACATGATCACACGAAACTTCGTGGAGTTCTTGAGCATCTACGGCCATTTTGCAGGCGAAGAGCTCGAGGACGACGACGCCGTGGCCTGCCACTACACCACCAGGGAAGGGCCGGACTCCGAAGAGACTCCGCTCTTTCCCGGCTCTCTCAGAAACCCCCGCGGCACGGCCACAGACTCCAAGGCATACTTCCTTCTCATCAAGGCGTTTGTTGGAACCGGCGTCTTGTTTCTACCCAAGGCTTTCTCCAACGGCGGCTTGGTGTTCTCTTCGCTCACGCTTTTTGGCTTTGGCATTGTGTCCTACTGGTGCTACCTCATTCTCGTGTACTCCAAGATCGCCACTCGGGTATCCAGCTTCGCCGACATTGGACGCATTTGCTACGGGCCGTGGCTTCAGCGGCTTATATTGTCCTCCATCATCATCTCCCAGCTAGGCTTCGTGGGCACCTATATTGTGTTCACGGCCGAGAACTTGCGGGCGTTCGTGGTGGCCGTGACCCGCTTCAAGACGAGCGACTTGGACATCTTCTGGTTCATTCTCTTCCAGACGCTCATCCTAGCGCCGTTGAGTCTCATCAGAGACATCACCAAGCTCTCTCTCCTGGCGCTCTTGGCAAACGGCTTCATCATGGTGGGCTTGGTGACGATCGTCTGCTTCACAATCAGGGAGCTTGCGAGAAACAGCCTCGTGGCTGGGGAAGGCATCTACTACTGGTTCAACCGGTCCGAGTTTCCCTTGTTCATTGGCGTGTCCATTTTTGCATTCGAAGGCATTGGGCTCATCATCCCCATCCAGGAGTCCATGATCCACCCGGGCCATTTCCCCAAGGTGCTCTTGCAGGTGATACTCACTATATCTGCGATTTTCGTATTCATTGGCGGCTTGGGCTACTTCACTTTCGGCTCCGGAATCGACACCGTGATCTTGTTGAACTTGCCGCAGAACTCCCCAATGATCACCATGATCCAGATATTGTACGCCTTGGCAATATTGCTCTCCACACCCATACAGATATTCCCCGCAGTCAGGTTGATTGAGCTGAAGATCTTCTCGGCCCGAGCCTCCGGAAAAGCGTCGGCGTCGGTCAAGTGGATCAAGAACGTTGTGCGGCTTACTTTTGTGCTAGCAACATCGCTCATTGCATTGTACGGAGGCCAGGACTTGGACCGCTTCGTCTCTTTTGTCGGCTGTTTTGCCTGCATACCGTTGGTGTACATCTACCCTCCCATGCTCCACCTCAAGAGCTGCTGTGACTTTAGAAATGCTGACACGGACAGGAGGGCCAAGTTGGTGATGGCACTGTTGAACATGCTACTAATTTTGATAGGAATCGTGGCCTTTGTCTATACAACCTATCAGGTGTTCGCCTGATCGGGTCCTTAGTGTTATGCTCTTATCCAAGAAAGGCTGGACACGTGGGCTCACTCGCTCTGCTCTGCTAACGCTCGGCCCCACAGTTGCCTAGTCGTCTGATAAAAACCTGATGACGTATTGTCTGGCATCGTGGATCAGTCTCTGCAAATCCAACTTGGACTGCTCCCGCAAGTGCTGGGCCTCTGCCAGGTACCCTTTCAAGGAGTCAATCGCCTTGATGCGTTGGCTGTGCAACTCGGGAAATCTCTCCTTCTCCACCGACAATAGCTTTTCCTTGGCTACTTCATATGTCTTGGGCATGGCAAACTTCAAAGACACGCCTGTGGCCACGGAGGAAGCCAAGAAGCGGACGGGCAATGCCCTTCTGGACACCGCAAGATTGGTGACCAAAATGGGCAACACGAAGTCCACGACGTTGGGGAAAATGGGGTCCAAAACAAGCCCGTCCACCTTGTGTCTGAGGATCTGCCACTCGTTGCAGAGGGCAGTCTTTTGTGTTGCGAGCTCGGCTCCAAGAACACTGAGGTTGTCGTGAAGGAAGCACCGGAGACTGCTGGCGTACTTCTCCAAGTATGGCGTTGTTCTGACGCCCATGCCCTCGACAAATGTGATATTTCCGTGCGCAGACTCGGCCTCCTTCAAGTCCAGCCTGATTTCCGCATTGACGCCTGGCTTGGTGACCACGTCCTCGTCGTCTCTGTAAAAAGATCTTCTTGCCATTATCGTGGGTGGTGTTGCGGATAGCGGAGATGTGAGGTGGGCACACACCCGTACACCACGGCCAACGGAATTTATAGACATGTCGAATGAAAGTTCCGGCAAATAGCTGGTTAGTCTGCTATGGCTCTGTAGGGCTGCAGAACAGCCACGGGAATACAGCCATGATACCTACAGCTGAATGTATTGCTAAAACAATCTATGAGTGCTGCCGCTGTACTGAGTTCGTGAATTCATGTAGTCGGGTTTTTGAAATCAAGTAGCTCTTCCAATCATCTGCATTCTAGCCTTTTTTGAGAAAGCCCCGCTTTTTCTTCTCCTTGGGCTGGTTATCAGATGCTATCGAACCAAGCGGAGCGCCCGCTGGTGCAGCCATGGGAACGTCCACTCTGACTTCATTAAAAGGCTCGGGCGTGCCAGACTTTGGCGTGTTTTGGCCGCTGCCCAGGGAGTTGGACGACCCGTTCTGGGTAGGCGGCCGGAGCAACTGCCCTCCATTGGCAGCGGTGGATGGTTGCGGGAATCCCATGGTTGACTTTCTTTGAGCTAGATTCGGCGAGGTATGCGTGCCGTTTCTGGACTTGGGCCCCGCGTTGGTCATAGCCATGCCCCCTCTTCCACCATAGTCAATGTTTAAGGCCTGGTCGGGAAATGCAGACCTGCGGTTGGGCTTTTTTGGTGGATACCCGGCCATGTTTCCCTGGCCTCCTTGGTTCATCATGAAATGCTGCGAGCCCATGCTCTGGTGCTTGCCATTGGGCATACCTTGCATCGGTGGCTGGCCGTTGTACCTCGGCATCTGCTGCATAGGCATCTGCATCTGTTGGGGGTGGGCCATGCCTTGCATCTGGTAGTTCATATTTTGCATATTACCTTGCGAGCCCCGTCTGCTGGGCTGCGGCGGAACCTGGTTAAACTGCTGTGCGCCCTGGTGGAATCTCTGACTGTTGCGCATATTTGGAGGCATGGCGTGGGGAATGGGGCCATTGGCTTGATAGCCATCAGCCTGGTGGCTGCCATCAATGTATGGATTATTGCCAGTGAGGGAGTAGGTGTGGCGACCGCCCCCGCTCATCTGGTTGTAGCTCATCTGGTTATTGTTGTAGGCTGCATTGCCGTAGCCTGGCTGATTAGTGTAAGCATGGCCATTCTGTTCGCCATGGTCATACTGTTCGTTCACACTTGGATGGGTGCCAGTGCTGGCATTCCTCTCGCGGTCAAGCAAAGCTCTTTCACGCCGCTCAAGCTCGAGCTCTTTTTCCTTTAATTCCGACACGCTGTACTGAGGCACGTTTTGTTGAGCGTTGGGCTGGAAGTTTTGCTGGGACAAGCTTGTTTGTTGCGAGGCGCTACTTGGCACGCGGGGCGTCTGCATATCTCCGTTTATTGCTGCCCCGTAGACAGCAATGTCTGAGAGATCAGACATGTCAGGAGTCTGAAGAACTTGGATTTTGGAGGGGTCGTGTGCGACTTCCTGAGAGTTGATGCTGTCCTTTGGCTGAGGTGGGCTTCTGTGATTTTGTCCGTCAGGAGAGAGAGACAGCAGCGGATATTCGAAGTCGGTTTGGACGTCCCTTTGGCGGCCTGCCACGGCGCTGTTCATCTGGGACACTTTTTGGTCGAGCTCCGCGAGTCTGGAGTGCCTCTCAGCAATAGCAGCTTCAAGGTCTCTGAGTTCATTCAGCTTGGCGGTCTGTTCATCCGTTAGTTGGCGCAAGCTCATTTCCAACTGCAGGGATCTTTCACGAATCTCCTTGGTGAGTTGGTCTTTTGAGTCTCTCTTTTGTCTGATGCTGGCATCTAACTGCTTGAGGAGAGACAAGCGCTCGCGGTGGCTGTTTTCGGTCTCCTGGTGCTCCAAGCGGAGAGCAGCTAGCTGGTCGTTGAGACTTGTTATGTCTTTTCGACTGGAGTCGGCACCGGGCATTTGCCTGGAGAAAAAAACGCAGTTATCCAGGCTGCTCCATGTCTGCACTTGGCACATTATGGAATACAAGTTCTCCAAGTATGGGGTGCGCACGTCGTGGTCGTCACCAAGCAAGATTGGCTGCAACAAAAGCAAGTCCAAGTCCATGTCAAAGCTGTAGTACATGTTGTAGAAGGTGGGGTTCGCATCGAGGAAGAGAGGGTCCAGAGGGTCGTGGGGCTGGGGATAGTGGGCCAGCCAGTTCTTGCAGATGCTGGGCTCGTTCTCGAAGCCCTTGATGAGCTTGCACTCCATCTTCTTGATGATTTTAAAGAGCTCATTGACCAAACCAGTAATCAATGGCTTCGCCAAGATCTGCTTGGCCAAGTTCTCGGGGTAGGGCTCCTCAAAGACCACCGACAAGGGGTTCAAGACGATGCGAGGCAACGCCAACTTCCACTGGTAGGTCATGAACTCCTTGTGGTTGTTGGACTTGAGCAAGCTGATGCAGCTATGCAGGTCAGCCTGGACCATCTGCAAGAGCTTGTAGAGCTTGGCGTACAGGTCGCTTTCGCTCACTCGGTTGAGCGACTTGGACTCGTCCGTGCAGGTGCCCAAGTATATTCTCAGGTCGCCGTTGAGGACTCTGTGGCTGAAGGTGTTGGAATGCGGCAATCTCTTGACCTCGGACTCGTTCATGATGGAGCACACGGTCAAGCCCTTGGCGCGCGAGAAGTTTGACAAGACAAAGGGCTCTAGCTGCACGTAGCCCGTGGACTCCACTGCGATGATGGACGCGGGGTGGAGGAGCGGCTCCAACTGGGCACACACGCTCTGGAAGCTCTGCAAGTTGGACACGCTCAAGAGCACCACGTCGAACTTTTTGGACAGCTCCACGTGCGAGAGCGACGGCAAGAGGATGTTTGGCGTGAACAAGGAATCTGCGAGCGGCGAGTCCCAGTGGATGGGAGCCAGCAGCTGGAGGCCCAGCGACACCATGGTGACGAAGCACGACTTGGTGGCATGCAAGCGCCACGCGTAGAACGCGAGGTTTGGATTCTCGCCAACTGGGGGTTAGTAGGGTGGTAGGGGAGGGGGAGAAGAAAGCAAGGGAGGAAGAAAGCAAGGGAGGAAGAAAGCAAGGAAGGAGGAGGAAGAAAGCAAGGAAGGAGGAGGAAGAAATCAAGGGAGGAGGAGGAGCAGGAGGAAGAAAGAAAGCAAGGGGAAGGAACAAAGGAGGGAGAAGCTAAACATAACACGAAGATGGCCGTCACAGACCACTCCATCTCCATTCCCTATGATCTGACCATTCTGCATCACACCTCCTGATCACCTCCCAATCCCCCACCCACATCATCCCCCTGTTCAACTTGGCATCTCGTCTGGCATGTTACATACTCGTAAGAACTTGCAAACTCATTCGTGCAAAAGAGAAGATGGACGCGACAGCAACGGGACGTTGGGAATCGGAAATATGGGTGTTAATGCACGCTAGCTTATAAAAACGCGGGACATCAGATTCAGGTGCGAGCGTGCATGCACTTCTTGAATCAAGTTGGTACGAGCCAGAGTTGTGGACAGCAGGACATCTGCGCAGCTGGGGCGGCAGTGGCAGCGTACGGCGCCTGATCTGTGTCAGATCCGTGTCTGGAGGGTGTTTTGAAACACGCTTCTTGCGTGGGGCCTGTGTGCAGCGTGACACAGCCTGCTGTTTCAAGTGGCCTCTGGCAGGCTGCACGCAGCGGCCGCGTTGAGAGGCGCGCCTGCCTGGCCAGCTAGTGACGGGGTGCTAGGGAGGAGTGGTGGTATTGGTAGTAGTGGTATGGTAGTATTAGTATGGTAGTATTAGTATGGTAGTATTAGTAGTAGTGGTAATAGTATTAGTATGGTAGTATTAGTATGGTAGTATTAGTATGGTAGTATTAGTAGTAGTGGTAATAGTATTAGTATGGTAGTGGGTGATTGACAATAATGTGGTGTATCCGGCCATTCTCTATACTCTAGCTCTACTGTGCACCTACCCACTCATGCATTGAATATCAACTTGCTGACGCTGCCTAATGCTGAGGCTGCCTGAAACAATAGAATACGACTGCCTCAGCTATTTGACACTTGAATGCGAATCTGAATTTATGATAATGCAGGTCCTGCTCAAGCAGTGCTAGACAGCAGACAGTAGACTGACAGTAGACTGACTGTAGACTGTAGACAGTACAGAGACTGTAGACTGTAGACAGCAGCGTGAACGCCTTGCAATGGTCTTCAGCGACGTCCCAGTCCGTCTGCCCGGCAGTGCCGGATCCCATCGCCGTGGCAGGCTCTGGCCTCCATGCAGGAATAAACGGGCGCCACACGCCGCGGTGCGCTTCTTCAGAATCTCTGCGCGGATTTTTCTCCCCAAGCCATTTCCTTCGCGTCGTCTGATACCTCCATTATCGTGACTGGATGCTTTGGTTGACTTTTCCCGGGGGTCCTTCGTGGCCGCTGGGCTGAGTTGCTGGTGGCTTGAAGATCAAAACGTTAGGGTGTATCTCCGGTTGATGAGGCCTCCTTTGACTCTCTCGGTCATAATCCCTTGCATAGTAGTAGGCACCAGTCAGGTAATCACTCAGGTAATCAGGCACCAGTCAGGTATTAGCCATCACTCAGGTATTAGCCATCACTCAGGTATTAGCCATCACTCACTCAGACATCACTCAGTATTCACCAGCATGAGTCGTGCGCTTCTCAACACTAGTCCGCGTTCTCAACTGCCCACGGCCCACCCCCACCATGCGTGGTAACTTGATCCTCGTCGAGGGCCTCGACCGCTCAGGCAAGTCCACTCAGGCTGCCATCCTCGCCAACAGATTGCATGCTCTGCTCTTCAAGTTCCCCGAGCGGCTGACGCCCGTGGGCAAGGTCATCAACGAGTACTTGACCAACCACCACTTCCAGCTTTCTGACGAAGCCGCACATCTCCTCTTCTCGGCCAACCGCTGGGAACTAGCCGGCCGCATCAAGGACTTGCTTAGCCGCGGCACCCACGTGGTCATGGACCGGTACGTGTACTCGGGAATCGCGTACTCGCTCGCCAAGGAGAACCTGAAGGGCGTGGACTGGCTCTTCGGCCCGGACCGCGGCTTGCCAAAGCCGGATCTCACCATCTTCCTCACCATCTCCTTGGACGAGTTGGCGCTGCGCAAGGGCTGGGGCGACGAGCGCTATGAGGAGACCGCGTTCCAGGCCAAGGTCAAGCAGTGCTTCATGCACATTCTCTCGCCGGACACCGATGCAACCATAGTCATCAAGGACGTGGGGGGGCTATCGATCGAAGAGGTGTCTGGGCTTCTATGGGCGGTCGTTGCGGAGAGGGAAATGGACCGGCGTAGCACACGCGACCTCGACTTTCTATAGACGCATGGCTACGTGGCCAACGTGTCCAAGAACTGGAGCCTCTGCAAGATGCGGCTCTTCAGTATCTCGTGGAGCTCCCCCCCTAGATAGAGCTCGTCCACTATCACGTACAACTTGGAGAAGTTGAACACCAAGTCTAGCTCGCACACATTGTCAAAGTAGCTGTCCAAGATCTCCACGAAGAAGTGGATGGACTCCAAGTAGCTGAGCTCGTTGTCAACGAGGTCGATCAGCACAATGAAGTAGAGGCCTGCGTAGCGCCGGTACACCAACTTGGTGTTATGGAGGTCCACGAAGTTGCTCTGGTACTTGGAATCGCGAGAGGACACCACACGGTGGATTTCGGCGACGAGCTCGTGTTTGTCGTTTTCACGGAGCGAGTTGTCGTACCACTTGGAGAGCCTTGTTTTTCCTTGGCGGTTGAGTATGAGGACGTAATGGATTGCCATGGAGATGGGAATGGAATAGAGGAATGGAATAGAGGAATGGAATAGAGGAATGCAGCAATTCAGGAATGCAGGAATAGCAGTAAAGGAGTAGCAGTAGTAGCAGAGCAGTAGAAACAGATACTCAGCCGGTGATCACTGAGGCCGTCTGCCTGCAGCGACGCGGTGCCATGTGCAAGACCGGCTGCAACGGCACATCCACGAGTCTAGCTGGCACCTACAAAAGGGCACTAAACAGCTTCGTGACTCCATGACTCTTACTAGAATAATTACTAGAAGGGGTGTCATTACTGCTTCATCAGACAGTACACAGGGAATGTGTGCAGATGAAGCTGGTTTCTACTGACGTAAGATGGATTGAGAATTGGGCCTAAGCTACGTATTACTGTACTATACTAAACGCAATTCAACGCCTCAACGGCTAGGTTCTCTCTTGTGGCCTTTGAGCAGCAGTTATTTCCAGGTTAATTACATAATGGGGACGAGTGGAGCCTGTTGTCCATCACAAAAGGCAAGGGTGTTTTCCTTTAGTATTCCCGGAAGGCAGTTTATGTAGTTTGATCTGATCGTTTTTCTGTTGCACCGGAAAGCGTGCATTAGCAGGTCTGGCTTCCCCGCATTAGCAACAGAAGAACAGACAGAATGCCTTCTGTAAAAGGCCTGCGGTAACAGAGCCGTTAATATCAAGAGCCATCCACAGACTTGCCAACGCAGCCAATTGTTTAGATGGAGCACCCCATGTGGCTTGGAATACAGAGGGTTGACAATTGAGCACTAGCAGCAACTGGAGCACGCATACACTTGGCCCGAGACGTCTATCGGTCTGAATCTGATTAACACCCACTTCGCCCATCCGGGTAGTCTCACTTATGTACATCCCCATTGCCCAGTCATTATTGGGGTAACAAGACAACAAACCTAATATTTTTGTTCTGTTGTTCTGATAATTTTTGTTTTGTTCTGATATTTCTGATACATTCTCAAAATTACATGGTCATTTAGGTGGAGATTTACTCCGCTACTACTAGTTACTGCTACTACTACCACTAAGATTTACTACTGCTACCACTAAAATTTACACTGCTACCACTAAAATTCTCTACCTTCTACAACCCATGCTACACAATCACTAAGGAGTCTAAGTATTCGTGCGGCCATACAATTGCTCTGGCAAAGGAATCCCCGCAGATCACTCTCAGACACCGTCCGTTCTATTACCTCCAAGGGCGGGTGATATTCTTGACTGGCTAGCAACTGAGTCAGTGTTGTAGTCCAAGACATCAGTGATCGCTTTTGACGCTGCAGATGTAACTCCTAGCATCCCAGGAAGCATCCAAAGACCAAGTGTGGCCCAAGACCAAGAGATGCGGTACGTACCAACTCCTCAGAACTAGAAGATAAGAAGACTGAAGACTAGACTGAAGACTAGACTGAAGACTAGAAAACTAGACTAGAAGACTAGAAGACTAGACTGAAGACTAGACTGAAGACTAGAAAACTAGACTAGAAAACTAGAAAACTAGACTAGAAGACTAGACTGTATTGAGAAGATATTTTAGGTAGTAACTGTCCTAAGCCCATATTATAGCGTGGATAGTCTGTATAAATTCTAGTGTACATAGTCTGTATAAAATTCTAGTGTAGAGAAGCATATTGCAGTGTACACTAACTCACTGTCTTTTCATTAGCAGACACAGGTCAGATGTGGTTTTGGAAAGGCAATGCGGCTAGACCAGGTTTCCTGGCTCCCTGATGTCAAGCATATGATCCATGTCAACTGGACGGGTAGAGGTGGTAACATTTCTGCTTACGACGCATAAATTTAAGATTTTGTCGACCTATTAGTTTCAGTTTAATCAGTACTTGAAATCCTTTACTATCTATATATCCAAACATGAGGACCAGTACCAAATCCAACAACTACGTTTGGTCATGTCAGATGTAGGATTTCCCAACGTTCTGGAATAAAATTGTCAGCATCTGGGTAGACTTCAGTATAAGCCAAAGCTGGGTATAGCGTAATAATCATGGACCCTTTTGGACTTCACAGCCTTTTGCTCTCTCTGATTTTAGTGACAACGTCAGGTCGTCTGCAACAGTTTGAAATAAGAAGCAGTTCAGATTAGTGGCCATGGGATGCCCAGGTAGTATTGACCATAACTTTGGGAGTCATCTTACCGGATTGCTACTACTACACATCAAGACATATGGAGTTCCTGTTTCCCTTGAAAGTAAGACAGATAAGATGTTTATTAATCCTATGTGGCTTAAAGCAATATCACGCTTAAAGCAAAATCACTTGTCTGGAAGGTGAATGCAACCATTGTAAAAAACAATATGAGACATGCAAACAAAAGCGTCTTTAGTTCCACCCGCTATGGCCAGTAGTGTTGAAAAAGATGTCAAGAACAAGAAAGTGAGCAGGACCAGGAAAGGATAGGAGAGCCGGAAAAGAGACATGCATATGCTGTGGGATGGCAAACTACTCTCAAAGATCAATGCTCTTTAAATATGGGATGAATGGAAAGGGCATGTTAATGCGCTGATCCAAAGGATACGAACTCAACAGAGAGACAATGAGTCATGCCAGAATAGACCAATAATTGGTGCTCGCTGTGAATTATTTGTATATTGATTGAATGGACCCAAGACATTCTACTGCTACTGCTACTACTAGATACTAGATACTAGATACTAGATACTAGATACTAGATACTAGATACTAGATACTAGATACTAGATACTAGATACTAGATACTAGATACTACTAGCTACCAGTTACCAGCTACTACTAGCTACTAGATACTAGCTACTAGCTACTACTTACCTATTACCTAGCTAGCTACTACCTACTACTTACCTACTAGCTGCTACCTACCTTCTAATTACCAATCACCTTCTAATTGCCTCTACAGGTCACTTCATCTACTACTTAACTCTTCTACTTCTATACTTAATCTTCGCCGACTACTACCTACTACTGGTATCTACAACTCAATCTTCTACTTGCAGTGTTCGGCTAGTACTTACTACTACTTTCCTAGGCTACTCATCTTTTACTCCCCTAAATATGACTCAGTGTTTTTATTAATAGTAAGTGACCCATTAATAAAAGGGTTTTAACGTGTAATTGGACTTACCACCTTCTACTACCTATCTTCTACCTATCTACTGCTACAGTACTACTACAGTACTACTACAGTACTACTACAGTACTACTACAGTACTACTACAGTACTACTACACTACACTACTACAGTACTACTAAGACAAAACTACTAAGACAAAACTACTAAGACAGTACCACTAAGACAGTACCACTAAGACAGTACCACTAAGACAGTACCACTAAGACAGTACCACTAAGACAGTACCACTAAGACATACTACTAAGACAGTACTACTAAAACAGTTCTACTACTACAGTACTAATTATCTACTACATACCCACTAATTAACCCGCTATTAAATTCTACTTTTTATACTTCCTTTCCACTACTTACGTTTTTAGCCTAGTACAAGACTCAATACTTACCTTTTACGTAAGCTACTACTTACCCTCTACTAAACCTTCTCCGTCACCTACGTGATCTAGTACTCATTAGACTACTTCCTACTTCTGCTACGTACATGTTGCGTACCTACAATCAAACTAGTGCTACCTTCTATTCAACCTGATCTTGACTCTTACCTCACCTTCACGTGATCCTAACCATCCTCAGCTTACTTTATCTCTACTTTCGTAATTCCTACTTACCTACTGGCCTTACTCCCACCAACCTTAACAGCTTTCCTTAACATACTCACTACGCATCTCCTACCTAGCACTCTTGACACATAGCCGTCTTGTATGTACACAGGTAATGGCCAAAATCTACCAGGCCGCTTATATCCCAACTCTCCCTAAGCTGTCTACATGGTGTTTAACTTGAAGATACCTCTGTGGGCGGGTGTACGGGTGTCTCGAGATGCACTCGCTATTATACTGTCGTACCACCACTCACTGTTCAGTACTCCTACTCCTACCCATTACTAACTACTCGCTACTCACACCACGATCCATTACCCTTACACTACTCACTCCTACTTATCTCATTCTACGATCCACTACCTTACCTACTCACTCCTACTTATCTCATTCTACGATCCACTACCTTACCTACTCACTCCTACTTATCTCATTCTACGATCCACTACCTTACCTACTCACTCCTACTTATCTCATTCTACGATCCACTACCTTACCTACTCACTCCTACTTATCTCATTCTACGATCCACTACCTTACCTACTCACTCCTACTTATCTCATTCTACGATCCACTACCTTACCTACTCACTCCTACTTATCTCATTCTACGATCCACTACCTTACCTACTCACTCCTACTTATCTCATTCTACGATCCACTACCTTACCTACTCACTCCTACTTATCTCATTCTACGATCCACTACCTTACCTACTCACTCCTACTTATCTCATTCTACGATCCACTACCTTACCTACTCACTCCTACTTATCTCATTCTACGATCCACTACCTTACCTACTCACTCCTACTTATCTCATTCTACGATCCACTACCTTACCTACTCACTCCTACTTATCTCATTCTACGATCCACTACCTTACCTACTCACTCCTACTTATCTCATTCTACGATCCACTACCTTACCTACTCACTACCCCCATGGACTCCTACAAGCAGTTCGCAATCAAGGAAGCTATCGTCTTCCTCATAGAGACCTCCCACGAAATCCTACGCCCTGACGCCTCCGGCCACTCCCAGCTCTACGCCATCCTAGAGTGCATCCATGACCTCATCTCAGACATGATCATCCCCTTCCCCAGCAACGGCGTGGGCATCTACCTCTACGGCTGCGACCACACCGGCGCCAAGTTCCCCAAAAACTCCGGGATCAACAAGATCTTCTCGCTCAACGACTTGAACAGCTCCAACATGAAGGCGCTCGGCAACGTCCTCCACGACCACGACGACGGCTTCTGCCCGCTCCACCGCCGCTTTGCGCCCGCCTCCGCTGCCCGGGACAACCTACACACCGTGTTGAAGACGGTGTTGCGGCAGTTCCAGACGAAGCCGCACTACAACTACAAGAAGCTCTTCTGGCTCACCAACAACGACACGCCCTACGTGGACCGCGGCTTGAAGGACGGGCTACGCACCATGATCAGCGACTTCGAGGACAACGGCGTTCTCATCAGCCCCTACTTCTTGGGGGCGTCGGCTAAACCGTTTGACGCGGCGCCCACCAAGCCCTTCGACGCGGCGCCCACCAAGCCCTTCGACGCGGCGCTATACGAGAAGATCTTCTTGAACACCAACTTCCTCAAGCACGCCAAGCGGCGTGAGCGGAGCGCCATGGCGTCAGACGGCGGCTACAAGTGGCTGCATACGCTGGTGATTGGCGACATCAAGCGGGCCATCTCGCGGTTGAAAGAGGTGCGGCACACGCAGTTTGCCTGTGACTTGGTGCTCAGCGACGGGCCTATGGGCGGGCAGGTCGGCTGCTCGGTCAAGGGCTACTCGCTTTACAACCACGAGACGGTCAAGCCTTTTCGGCAGTTGTACACGGAGGGCGACCAGTTGAAGATCGTGCACACGGAGTCCAGGACGGAGAGGGAGACGGAGAGGGAGACGGAGAGGGAGACGGAGAGGGAGACGGAGAGGGAGACGGAGAGGGAGACGGAGAGGGACACGGAGAGGGAGACGGAGAGGGAGACGGAGACGCAGTCGGAGTCTTTCCCAGTCAAAGGTGTTCCCCTCAGAAACACCGCAGGTGCCGCAGACAAGGTCTTGCTCTTGACCAACGACGTTTTCGAGTACATGAGAGGAACCAACTTCGACCACAACCCGTCCTCTGGAACGCTCGACACGCCCGACACGCCAGACACGCCAGACACGCCAGACACGGACGACTGCGACGACCGCCCCAAGGTCGAGTACTCCCAAGCCCCGTACTTGAAACTCGTCTGCTTCAGAGACATCAAGAAGTTCCTGCCCTACATGAACGTCAACCCGGCGTTGTTCGTGACCGCGGACTTGACCAATGGCATGAACACGTCGAGACACGGCGGCTTCACCAACTCGTTCCGCACGTTCCGCTCTCTCTACCAGAGCTGCGTGAAGCTCAACAGGTACGCCGTTGTGTTCGGGTGCAGCAAGCGGAACAAGCCGCCCGATTTGTACGCGTTGTATCCGACGAACTTGGGCGAGGAACCGCCGACGAACTTGGGTGAGAAACCGCCGACGAACTTGGGTGAGAAACCGCCGACGAACTTGGGTGAGAAACCGCCGACGAACTCCGGCGAGAAACCGCCGACGAACTTGGGCGAGAAACCGCCGACGAACTCGGGCGAGAAAGTACCGGGCACCGTCCCGGCCAGTATCCCGGCCAAGAAAGTCCCCGACGGTTTCCTACTAATCACCATCCCCTGGTTGAACGAGATCCGCAGCTTGCCCGACCACATGATGCTCGACCACCACAGGTACTTCTTCTCCGAGGCCAAGCACGCAGCTCCGCCGGAGTTGGTGGCTATATTTTCCAAGCTCATTGGCCAGTTCCAGGCGTGGCAGAGCTACAACCCGCGCCAGTTGCCCAATCCCGTCATCAAGTACTTCTACGAGGTGATCAAAAACGAGCTTCTACAGATCGACGTCAAGGACGACGACCACAGTGTCGAGGGCAATGACTGGAGCGCACGCGAGTTGATCACCATCCGCCAGCAGGCGCACGACAACGCCGACACCCGCGAGCTCTTCAAGTTCGCCAACGACGTCTTGAACAAAGTCGGCAACTCGGACGTGATGAAGAGGGCGGCCGAGCACAGTGAAGGCGCCAACAAGCGCCACAAGGCGCCCCTGCTCACGGAGGCAGACGTCATTGCGTTGTGGAAACTCGACAAGTGGAGCAACGTCACGGTGGCCCAGTTGAAGGAGTTCATCGGCAGATACGACGCCATCAAGAGCGCAAGCCGCAAGGCCGACATGATAGACAATATTGCGGATTTCTTGGAAAGCAGGCAGAGGGCCTAAATGGCCCCGCGCGCGGACGCTGATCCGGGGCCGTACATATCGGCCGCGCATCCGGGCCAAGAGATTCGGGCTTGGCTCAAGAAATCGGCACCAAGAAATTGCGCGCCGCCGGGTTGCGGGGGTGTCTAAACCCGGAGCAGCAAGAGCCCACACCGTGGCTGGCCAACGTGGGCCCGACTCAGCGACGCAGCGCCACAGGCCGAACCCGGCTCGACGCCCCTGCGGGCCTTGAACAAGCGGGAATCGCCAAGGGCTGCATGCTGTGGAACACAATGGCGGCTGTGTGCAGTAATGGAACATTGTCTCAGCGGGGAGAATTTGACGGGGAGAATGTCGACTGCAGTGCAAATTCACGCGGATGCTTTGTTTATCTGAAACATGGGCGCATGCGAAATTAGCCTGACCAAAATGCCTGGTCAAAATGCCTGGCCAAAATGCCTGGCCAAAATGCCTGACCAAAATGCCTGGCCAAAATGCCTGACCAAAATAGCCAGAATTACTCTGATTATTAATAGAGCGTCACGCGCATGCATGGCAGCAGTCAGCTCGAATCCCGGGCTGCTGATTTGTCCGATCCGCACCAAGTGTGACGACTTTGCGCACTGGTGACTAGTGCACGCTAAAGGCGTGAGTGATGCGCGCTAAAGCTATGACATCGTTGCGCATTTCAAGCGCTTGGCCATGTTAGAGGCGCGCTCGCTTGCTCTCCATGCACACTTGTGTCAAGCCAAGCTTCGAGGGCTGCTGAAATTGCCGTTATAAGCGACACGACGTTTGGCCCCACGCGAGCAGTTATACGAGAGGGGTAACACACGGGCCCCCGTTTTCGCCGGCCGCCGGCCGGCTCGGCGGCCGCCTCGGCTGCCCGAGCGGGGTCTCGGTTTACCGCTCCGCCTGGGATCTGGGAATTGCTGGGCTATCCCGCGATGGCCCGAAAAGTCCGTCCGCCTCGTATACACCTGGTGTCGGGGCAGGCGCACAGATGACCCGCGCATGGACACGAAATGCCGCTTGTGGGGCGACGCATATATATTGGGGTTATCCCACGCGGCGGATTTGCAGCAAATTTGTTCATTCCACCACGTCCGGGTTCCAGCCGCCTCATTAAGATTTTGCTGACATCCTTTGTCTACTGGCCCAGGTCGCTAGATCTACGTGATTTGTCATTCTGATCGCCACCCAGCCTGTGTAAGGCGTGAATATTTGAAGAATTGAAAGTGATGTGTCAGTGCCAGAATACCCCGCTTCGGGAGGGAGTGCCAAGCACGCCTGCCAGACTCACAGACTCCACAGACCTCAAGGGCTCCACAGAGGGTTCCACAGAGGGTTCCACAGAGGGCTCCACAGAGGGTTCCACAGAGGGCTCCACAGAGGGCTCCACAGAGGGCTCCACAGAGGGCTCCACAGAGGGCTCCACAGACGTCGACTCAGACCTCCCCCAGTACGAGGACCTGCCCGTATACGAGGACAACCTGCCCCAGTACGCCTCGTCGCTAGAGTTCTACGGCACCTCGCTCATCAAAACAGAGTTCGACACGCCCTGGACTCATCACTCCAGCAGCTTCCAGCCCGTGGTGCTAGAGCTCAACTCCAACCAGCTCAACGTCTACGAGTTCCACGGCGACAAAACCACCGTCAACACCTTGAAGGCGCTTTATAAGTACCAAAACTACGACGACTCGGAGGCGCCCAAGCCTTGTGCTGAAATCCCCGACGAGTACTTCTTCGATGCCGACGCCTACGGGGACGTTGCGCAGACCGAAAAGAACCACAGGTTCGCCAAGTTGAAGAAGCGCTTGGCGTTCAAAAAACTACGCAAGTACTTGGCGCACCCCCTCCCTCTGCATTTCTACAACAACGAGTTGCTACTCGAGCCCACGTCTGACGCAAAAGTCTACTGCAAGTTTGCCAAAAAGTACCGTGGGCCCCTCGTTCGCTCGTTCACGTTGCTGAACCTGGCGGTGGGCGAAGCGTTGTCGTCGCTGTCCACTCTCTACAAGGAGGACAGACAGTGCCTCAAAAACTCATACACGTTGATCCACTACCGCAACACGTTGCGGCTTCGCATCGAGTATCTGCAGATGCTCCTCCACTGCTGGTCCTTCCACGGCATGATCCACTGGTACCGCAACCTCACAGTGGGCCGGGACTTGTGCACGCCCATCGACGACAGACGTGACACTGTGCTCAAATCCATCCCCAGGAACTTCACCGTCGCCAACAACAACTTGTTGGCAATCTCGGCACGCGAGGCGCTCACGTTCAACCCGGAGACGAGAAAGCTCGTGCATAGAGACCTGATGATATCCATTGACTCGGACGATTGCAGTTGCTTCTCGGCCAACAGCGATAGCTCTGCCCAGAGTAGGGCGTCCAGCGTGTGCTCGAGAAGCGACGCTTGCAACCGGTACAGCGCCTTAATCCATGGCTCCAGGGTCGTGTGCTACGAAAACTACTACACTGCCATCGAGAAGCAGTTCATCTCCAATTGCATTCCCGTGCTCAATTCCTACGACAAGTGGCAGGGCTCGCGCTTGACCATCTCCGACTACAAGAATCTCTTACCTGCAAATGACAAGGCTAATTTGAATGTGGGCGAGAAGATATTCATATCGCATGCGACCTTTGAGTCTCTTGTGCGGCAGCAGAAGAAGCAGCCCGTGATTAATTCCAAACGGGAATGTAAGGATTTCTTTGTTGCCGAGGCGGGCCTCGTGGGGATCACGGCTTAATACGAATAATGATAAAACAGCATATCTTTCCTAGCTCATCTGCTCTGCTCAACTTCCTCTGTATCTTCTTTCTGTATCTTTCTGTATCTTTCTGGCTCTTTCTGGCTCTTTCTGGCTCTTTCTGGCTCTTTCTGGCTCTTTCTGGCTCTTTCTGTATCTTTCTGTATCTTTCTGTATCTTCCTATCACTACGCCTCCTACATTACTCACTAACAGTACATTTTATGCTATCGTCTATGGTACATTCACGACATGGTCGTATCGTCGGTATACTCTTCATTGTCATCCATGCCCAAGTAGTTCTCCTGCTCCTGCACGAACTGCTGTGGCTGGTGGCTTTGTTGAGTTGGTTGGTTTTGCTGCTGGATACCGTTGTATCCCTCAATCACATACAGCTCAGCCTCGTGGGACGGACTGAGCTGGTAGCCTTCGCCCGGAGCCGGAGACGAGCGTGCCGAGCTTGTGGCGTTCAACGACATGGGCGTCGACGGCAAGTCGTAGTGGTTCTGGTCGATGGACTTTTCGAAAGACATATCCAGAAAGGACACGTCCTCGAACTTGGTGCAGGCCATGCCCGTGTAAGGGTCGGCCCACTGGCGCAACGAGCCCCAGGGCGTGATTTTCACGGTGCCGCCATCCGGGTGGTTGTACATGGGCCAGTCGGCCGACTGCGATATGGCCTCGCGGTCTTTTTCGCCGAACAAGGCCTTGGGCTTCTTGGCGTCGGACTCTCCGTCTCTTTTTCTTTTGCTTGCCAAATTCATTGAGACGCGTCAGAAGGTCAGCTGAAGGGGCTAGCGAATGAGGATTCGAACAAGCGCAAGGAAGTGTAAGTTGTAGATGGTTTGGAGACTTGGTAAAGAATTGATACTTTTCTGCGAGGCCAGCACGCAGATGCAAATCCTTGAAACAATTGAGCCAGAGACACGGTCCTTGGCTTGGGTTGACAGAATCCAAGACGAGTCTAGGGATGAACGGGATTTGCGGGAAAATCCAGGCAGCGAAAACAAGCTCTCAATTGTAGGAAAGCTCTCAATTGTAGGAAAGCTCAATTGTAGAAAAAGCTCAATTGTAGAAAAAGCTCAATTGTAGAAAAAGCTCAATTGTAGGAAAGCTCTCAATTGTAAAAGAAGCTCAATTGTAGAAAAAGCTCTTGTCTGGTAGAACAAACTCAGAATGTCTGGATGTCGATGAAAGAAATGTCTTGGAGGAGAGCCAGGAAGCCTGATGAACCCAGTGTTGGCGCTGCGAGAGCAAAAAAAGCGGATGCGAAATGGTGAAATGAGTCCAGAGTGCAGCTCTGAAAAAAGATCCAACCAGCCAAAAAGAAATTCGCCGGAGGCACGGGTGCGCGCGGCCCAGCCAGGAGCGGTCATGTGCATGCCTCTTCGGGAAGGCTGCGCGGAAAGTTGCCAGCCAGGGTCGTGCGCAGACATTCTGCGAAGTCTTGGCGTGCGCGTGTGACGCGCAGGTTCGAACTGGGGACCAGTGCAAGTCAATTAAAAATGTGGACTCAAAATTGCAGGGGTGATCAGGGGTGATCAGGGGTGATCAGGGGTGATCAGAGGTGATCAGAGGTGATCAGAGGTGATCAGAGGTGATCAGAGGTGAACTCAAATTCACGGAAGAACTCACTCAAAATTGCATGGTAGAAGAGGACTCCAACGGTGGCTTCCAAACCACAGCCGTATGTCAGAAGTCCGCTTATAGTCACCAGCTTCGAGTCAGCGCCACCGGCGTCTATCTCGTTGCTAGTCACCAACCCAAGAGAGCAGCGACATGTCATAAAGAGTCTGACGGTGCAGGAAGACAAGAAAGCTCCTGGAAGCACCATGGAAGCACCACCCTGGCACCCTTCACACTGACCCTCCCGCGTCTAATCGGCACGGCAGCCAAATAGTGGCGCGATTTTTCGGGCTCCCGCCGCACTGCGATCTGACAGCACGCCCCAGATCCAGCGTCGCCGGCCCAGTCTAGAGCGCATCCGCCGGCGCGGCGCACGGAAAAGCGCCCAAAAACGCTTCCGCGCAAAAGGCTCGGAACTAGCTCTAGCCGCTTCCCGGTGCGCCTTCAGCCGAGTGTCTCCAGCCGTGGGTCAGCGTTGAATACCCGCCGTATAAGTTAGGCGCTGCTGCCACGTCGCATGGCCAGACCCTTTCTTTTGGACATTGCACCATATTTCTTCGGGCCTGCACGACGAGCCCCTGAACCAGCAACCCACGAGGACGTTGACCGAGCCGAATCGCCACCCTGGCGCAAGCACCGTTCTAACAAGTCCTAAGTCCTAACAACCCCGAACAGCCCAGCTCAGCTAGCTCAAGCACCGGCCGCATCCTAGCTCATAACCGCCGGTTCCAGCGTCTTCGTTTTAGCCCTGGCTCCCCGGCTCTGTGCCTTCTTTGGAAAGAAATCCGGATAGCAACCACGCTCGGACATTTTTAAGCGCCGAACCCCAGTCACACATCTTCCTCGCGCACGCAGCCGCGCGAATTTGCCTCATTTACTAATTGAGCCATTTCTCGGCCCCCGGCTGTTCGCATTAGGCAGCAGTTCCGACCCGCTTCGCAGACTCGGAACTACCAAGACCCTGGATTGCGCCGTGGCTTAAATTCTTGTTTAAAAGCACCGGTTTCCGGCCCCACTACGGCAACGAGAAAGAACATCAGCAGTGAGGCAACTACCCTGGGACAAGCGCTTCTTCACAAGCGCTTTCTTCACACAAGCACTTTCATATTTTTCCTCATCACTCTGGACTGCCGCATTACTAATTATTACTAATCCTGGACTTTCTCCGTCCAGCGCATGAACTAATCTCTGCGATACACTCCGTCACAGGGCTGCATTTAACTTGTTCACGTCTCCCATTGCACTTTTCTACTTACCGCCACTACAATGCCCGGAACCCCCCTGGAAGACCACCACCACCACAAAAAGAAAAGAGTCGGCAAGGCCTGTGATCTGTGCCGTATCAAGAAAACAAAGTGCGACGGCAAGAGCCCCTGCTCCCGCTGTGTGGCCAACAACAAGATCTGCGCCTTTGTCCACAAGAAAAAGAGCAAGGACAAGGTGCACCCCAGCGGGTACATCGAAATGCTCGAGACGCGAATCGAGATCCTCACCAAGTCGCTCAAAAGATTGATGGTGTTGTCGGAGCCACACTTGCCGTTTTTGCAGGAGATCATCGAGAACGCCAGGCTCGACCAGTCGCCGGGCTCGCTGCCCGTGTCCGAGAATTCCGACGACGAGTGCCACATTCCGATCAACGACGTGGTGTCGTACTTGGTGTCCAATCGCGAGCTCGCGCAGCCGGCGCTGGATCTGGACCCTAGGCTGCCGGAGGACGGGGAGCTTGGCGGATACGGAAAGCGTGAGGACGACCTCGCAGATGGCAACATCTCGGAGCAGCGGCTCACCGCGGAGCAGGTGCCCATTCTCGGCTCCAATGGCGTCAAGGTCACGACGCCCAGGGCCGTCAAGACCTTCAAGAGCGTCAAGAGCGTCAAGACCGCCAAGACCGCCAAGACCGAGCCTGACGTGTTGCTGGAGCTTGATCAGAGCAGGCCTAGCTCGTCAGCGCTGGTGTCAGCGCTGGTGTTCTCGCCTCACACCGAGCGCACTCGTGGCTCCATGGACGACGCGTTGGAGTCTTTGGCGAGAGGCCCTTTGGACTCCACGCAGGACTCTTTTCCGCCGAAGTTTGACCCAGACATGAAACCCAAGCATGACATCAACCCCAATCTTGACATGAACCCCCAGTTTGGCCCCGGCTTGGACTTGCTCGACGAGGGCTTGAACCTGGACTTGCTCGACGAGGGCTTGAACCTGGACATGCTCGACGAGGGCTTGAACCTGGACATGCAGGCCGTGGACATCTTCCCCCGGAGATCCAACCTGATGTTCATAAACAACTACACGCCCTACTCCACATCGCAGCTGCCCGTGTCGTCGCTCTCCAACAAGCTCGAGAGCCACTACTTGGACGAGCTGAGCATACACAGCATCAGGCGCCTGGTGTCCCAGAAGAGCCACCAGCGCAAGAACAGTGGGCATGTGCACAAGCCGTCATACGCCAGCCACTCGCACGTGAGCTCGTCGGCCAGCTTCTTGGCCAACAACGGCAACTTGTTCCACTCGCTGTCGTCGCGGTCGATTTTGTCGCCCAACACTCTTCCGCTGGAGGTCGATGGGTACAGCGAAGAGGATATCCGGCGGATCAACGACGAGGACTATTTTCTGCTAGCCAGCGAGAAGATGCGGAGCCAGCCGCCCAGCCAGTTGGTGCAGGATCTCTCGACGTACTTGGACGGGGAGCTTCTTCTGAATAATCCGTTTCTCAGTTGAACTGATCCCCTTTGAACGTTTCAAGCTGGAGGTGATGGAATGAACTCACGCTTGATGCTGGTCTTCAAGTAATATTTATAGATGTTTGGTCAGTCACTTTATGGATACATTTTTATATAGAAGAATTTATATAATAGGATATCTTATAGGATATCTTATAGGATCTTATAACATAGAATATCTTAAACATAGGATGTCATGTTTCAGTAATTCTAGTCGCCTTGACCCCTGTCTCTTCTAGTCGCCTTGACCACCACCGGAATCATCCCCCCCGTGCCAATCGCAAACGGCCGGTGCCCCAACACCATCAACTGCGTGCGGATAGACCCCGAGTGCGACGTGATACTGATGAACTCGTCGGCGTGTTTGTCTGTGTGATCGAAAATGTGCTGGAACCCCCGCTCTTGTCTGAGCGCCTGCTCCCACACCTTCTCTCTATAGTCGTCCTGGAAGTACACGTCGTCCTCCTCGAAGCCGTCCTCCACCACAAAGCCCCGGGCGGCGTACTTTTCCTCTATCACCGAGCGCGGCGACCTCTTGTCGCAGAGATGCACGCCGATGGTCTCCCTGAAGTCCTCCTTGATCAAGGGCTTGATTTTGTTAATGTCAACGTGGCCGTCCCACGTGCCGATCAACGTGTCGATGGACCGGCGGAACGGCAGCGAGAACCACTGCGTGGGCAACGGCAAGCCGTCGTCCAACTCCACCGCAAGCTGGCGGTGGTTGTCTTTGGCCTGTTTGCGGCCCAAGTCCGTGAGCTCCGGGTCCGGGGCCCAGGTGATGTCGCCGTCGCCCGTGACGTGCAGCCAGTGCCGGTTCCACTCGACCTCGCCGTACTTGAGGTTGGCCAAGTTGTGGTAGCCCTGGCCGTGGCGGCCCAAGAGGAAGAGCTTGTAGGCGACGTTGGCGGGGCTTTGGCGGTTGAGGTCGGAGATGTCCTGGGAGATGTGCAGCCAGGGCTTCAAGCGGCCCAAGTGCTCGGAGAAGTAGTCGAAGCGGGACTCGTCTGTGTCGTGCAACAGCTGCTTGAAAAAGCCGGGCACGGTCTCGAAATGCCAGCGGGCGGCGTCGAGCTGGGCGTGGGCGTGGTCGTAGTGCTTGCGGTCGTCGGGGAGGATCTGGGAGTTGAAGATGTCATAGACATCAGGCTTGGTGGACATGGCTGCAAGGTGTGGCGGAGGGAGCGAGCTTTGATGTTGCGGTCACGTGCAAGTGTGGATCAGACAGTACGGCAGGCGGAGCAGACAGTACGGCAGGCGGAGCAGACAGTACGGCAGGCGGATCAGACAGTACGGCAGGCGGAGCAGACAGTACGGCAGGCGGATCAGACAGTACTGCAGGCGGAGCAGACAGTACGGCAGGCGGTGGGGTGGCGGGGGCGTAGATGCGGTAGACAAGTGATGCAGAAATCCGGGTCTGATGCCTTGGTTTGGAGTTGACTTGCCATGTGGTGCGATCGTGTAAGCGCATGGAGGAAGTGGGATATGCGCCACGGGTGAGTCGCGGTTCAGCGTGATGGTCAACTGTTCTGTTCTGTTCTCCTCCTGACCTTCTGCTTTCCTCTCTCCCTCTATTTTCTCTCTCCCTCTATTTTCTCTCTCCCTCTATTTTCTCTCTCCCTCTATTTTCTCTCTCCCTCTATTTTCTCTCTCCCTCTATTTTCTCTATTTCCTCTCTTTCCTCTCTTTCCTCTCTTTCCTCTCTTTCCTCTCTCTCTCTTCTCTCTTTCCTCTCTTTCCCCTCTTTCCTCTCTCCCTCTCTCCCTCTCTCTCTCTTCTCTCTTTTCTCTCCCCCTCCCCTCCCTCCCTCCTTCCTTATATGCCCTCCATCGTCAACCCGCCCAGTGTAGCCTGCCATGCTGCTGCCATTGACCCTCTAAAACAAAATCTACCCCTGCCACATCGCAATGTTGCCGCAATCTGTGCCAAATCTGTGCCACAACTCTGCATCCTGGCCGCCTCGACCTGCCTGCCTGGCGGCCTCGACCTGCCTGCGCAGTTCTTAGGCAGAATCCACCCCACCGTCTCCGTCGTGCGCGCACCACTCCCGTCGCTCAAGTGCGCCTAGCGTGTTCTCCTCCCCCCAACTGCTCCCTCCGTCATACCCAGCACCGGCCCACTCCATCCCACCCCACACCCTTCCTACTATGGACAACATGAACGACGATTTCTACCCGTTGGCCTTGCTCATGGACGAGTTGAAGCACGACGACGTGTCCAACCGCGTCAGTGCCATGCAGAAGCTCGACGCCATCGCCATTGCCTTGGGCCCCGAGAGAACCTTGCACGAGTTGCTCCCCTTCTTGAACGACGCCGCCCAGGACGACGAGGAGGAGGTGTTTGCCGTCATGGCCGAAAAGTTGGGCTCCTTTGTGCCCTTGATCGGCGGCCACCAAAACAGCGAGCCCTTGATCAGAGTGTTGGCCGTCTTGAGCGCCATGGAGGAGCCGATCGTGCGCGACAACGCCGTGGACTCTCTCAACACAATCAGTCTAGAGTTGACTGACGACGAGGTGAACGGCATCTTCTTGGAGCTCATCCGCTCCTTGAGTCAGGGCGACTGGTTCTCCAAGAAGGTGTCGCTGTGTGGCTTGTACAAGTCCGTGATCGTCAGAGTCGACTCTTCCACGAGACGGGATTTGTTGATGCTCTACTACAGCTTGATCTGCGATGAGTCGCCCATGGTCAGAAGAAGCGCTGCCAAGTACTTGCCCACCTTGGTCGACAAGATGACCGACTACTCCAAGACTGCTGCCTCGTCCCTGAACAAGATCGAGACCGAAGACTTGGAGATCATCTCCAAAATGTTCCACAACTTGATCAACGACTCCCAGGACAGCGTCAAGTTGTTGAGCATCGACGTGTTGGTGTCGATCTTGCGCTACTTCCACTCCATAAAAAACCTGTCTCACAACTCCGACTGCTTGGTCAGTGCATTGAAGTTAATAAAGGACGAGAGCTGGAGGGTGAGGTACTCGGCCGCGGACCGCTTCGCCGACATCGCTGTCAACTTCGCTGACTCTGGTTCCGACTTGCTCAAGCTCATTGACCCCTTCATCAACTTGATGAAGGACGTGGAGGGCGAGGTCAGAAAGGCTATTGCCAAGCAGTTGCCCAAGTTCTGTGTGTTGGTCAAGGACTTGAAGATCATTGAGACCAAAATCATCCCTGTTGTCGGTGAATTGAGTCAAGACTCGCACGAGAACGTGAGGGCTGCCTTGGCCTCCACGGTCACCGGCTTGTCGCCGATCTTGTCCAAGCAGTCCACCATCGACATCTTGTTGCCCATATTCCTCAACATGTTGAGAGACGAGTTTCCCGACGTCAGGTTGAACATCATCTCCAACTTGTCTGTCGTGAACGAGACCATTGGGATCAATTTGTTGTCCACCAGCTTGTTGCCTGCCATCACCGAGTTGGCGCAGGACAACAAGTGGCGGGTGCGTTTGGCTATCATCGAATACGTGCCCAAGTTGGCCAGTCAGTTGGGCGAGTCTTTCTTCAATAACGAGTTGTTGACATTGTGCATGTCTTGGTTGTGGGACCCTGTCTTTGCCGTGCGAGATGCAGCAGTGAACAACTTGAAGGAATTGACAGTGATTTTCGGCTCGAAGTGGGCCGAGAGCCAAATCGTCGCTCGTTTGTTAAGCATCAAGGACGAGAACATCAACGAAGACGAGGGATCGAATGCTGAGCAGGTTGATTTCTCCAACTTCATCATCCGAATCACGTGCCTCTTTGCCGTCACCAAGTTGACCCCCGTGGTTGACCAATCCATCATCATCAACAAAATTTTGCCTTTCATTGATCTGCTCACTGAAGACCCCGTGGCCAATATCCGCTTCAATGTTGCAAAGTCGTACTTGGTTGCAGTGCATGCGTTGATCAAGAACCCCAGCAGCGAGATCAGCAAGTTGATCGAGGGCGAGATCATGGCCAGGTTGAACGGCTTGCTGAGTGACGTGGACGTTGATGTGAGGTACTATGCCAACGATAGCATTGAGCAGATCAAGGCTTTGGCTCAGTGAGTTCACGGACGCCGGTAGCATGGTGACAGGAGCCGCTTCCCGCAGTGAACGTTTGATGTCATATATTCTTGCTGGCTAGCCCATGCTACTTTCTGTGTTCGTTTATAGGGAATTAGAGTGGCTGATTAGAGTCGTGTGTAGCCGAAGGCAATGTTCTATCTAGTGCTGGCTATTGGTTCCATCTAGTGCTGGCTATTGGTTCTATCTACTTTCCGAGACCGATGTGCACCTGCTAGTCGCTGCCAGAGGAGCCCTGAGCCTTTGCCCTTTCTAGCTTCTCGAAATCGAAGTCAAACGACGCCCCACATCCGCACGAGGTAGACGTGTAAGGCGAGTCTACCATCTTGAAAGACGAGCCGATCAATTCCGTTGTGTAGTCCAACTTGGAGTCCTGCAAGATTTCGAGCGACGACTCGTCGAACACGATCCTGGCCAACTCCATGTCCGTCCGCTGGAATACTGCCAAATCTGGGTCCTCGCCGAGCTCCTTGTCTAGTGTCGTGAGCTCAAAGTTGTACTGGAAACCATGGCAGCCACCAGACTCCACCTTGACACGGAGCGCAAAGTTCTCGTCCACCAGGCCGTCGTCGTGCTTGGCTATATCCTGCAACTTGTCCTTGGCTGTGTCGGTGATACCTATCTTGAGGTCAGTGTGACCACGCACAAGCCGTGTCATCTCAAAGGGCCTGAGCTCCTTGGATATCTTTTGTATTTGCTCCTTGCTGGGCTCCCTGGGTAGGGCAAACGCCGAGGGTTTGAGTGTCTTGGCTGTCTGATTTAGCGTGGAAAGGGACAGGAACCTGGCGGGCCTGGCAATTGTAGGCACGAGCCTGGGGGCGGTCGGCAAACGGGTCAAAAGCCTCTGTATCATGGTGTTATGATGTGTGCTGTGTGCTGTGTGCTGTGTGCTGTGTGATATGTGTGCTGTGTGCTATGTGTGATATGTCCGCTATGTGTGCTATGTGTGCTGATGACTATGTATGCTATGTGTGCTGATGACTATGTATGCTATGTGTGCTGATGACTGTATGAGTATGCTGACTAACGCGCGAATGATTTGCTGAGCGCTCGCATCATGCATTTGATTGTATGGACATTTCTCAAATATATATTCTATCGACTGGTCGTTCAGCCACCTTTAAATGTATTCATCGTCGGAAACTCTCCACAGGCTCAACAACTTCAAGTGAGCCCAGTTCTCCTTGGGTCCCTCCATGCCCCAGGCAATCCATCTGAAGTGCCAGAAAGTACCAATCACCAAGACATACAACGCAGCGTAGATTGCAAGGTATGCGTACTTGTATGCGGGCTTGCTGGCCGTTTTCAAGGGTCTAGTGAATGCCTCCACCTCGTAGACAAAGACAATCATGGCAAAGTACAACGCGGGCAAGTAGTGGTGCACGTATGTGACTCTGCCCATGATGACGAAGGGCAAGAAGTGCAAGCCCCATCCGAACATCGGGTAGATGCCGCCCATCAAGAACTGCTTGAGGGCGAGCTCGGTCTGGAAGTCGTTGAGCTGTCTCTGCCATCTGATCAAATGGTACAATGTGATGAAGCAGAACAAAATCACGCCGACTGACGACGTCCATGTGGTTGCGGGCGATCCGATCAAGAAGTACTTGACCTTGTCGTCTGCCCACGAACACATTCTGATACCCGCGTGCAACGTAGGCCACTCCCACCACTGCGAGGCCAAGTCATCTTGCTTTTCATCGTCCGGCACCAATGCGTTGTTTGTAGCCATCATGGCCAAGTTGATCTGCACAAAGTCCTTGAGGAACTTGGTCTTGGGCAACTTGAAGTCTTCGGGGGCGTCGGGCAAGATCTCGTTTCTGTTGTTTTCGATGTTCCACCAGGTTCTCTTGTCCTTCTTGAATGGGTTCTTGAAGCAGACCACCTCTCCCTGTCTGAAACCCCACGCAGGCAAGCTGTTTCCGGACACCCCCAAGTAGCAGTTCAAGGCATTGTTCTTCAATCTAAACGAAGTACTCAAGGGGTGCAACACGTCCTTGTCTTCGTTTCCGAAATTCTCCATGATCTCCACCACCCAGTCATCCTTGAGATCTCCAATAGTCATGTTGCCGTAGCCTGCGACCTCGTACTCGGAGTTGAGCACCGGAGCCGCAATCTCGTGAGTGTGCAAGTTTCTGCCGGTCATGGGGTGAATCAATCTCACAACCATCTTGTCTTTGACCAAGATTGGCTCCTTGTTGTTTTCAGTGTCATAGTGCTCCTCAGCACGGCTGAACTGGAACACCCAGTTGTTGTTGGAGTCCTTGTGGGAGTAGGTGGTCACTTGCTGTTGCTTGGAGCCTTCTGGGAACGACTGAACGTGCGAGTGAAGCAAGCCTCCGGTCAAGCCCTGGCTCTTGATGGTGACAAAAGAGTGGCCGATCGAAACGTCTCTGGGACCACCGCCAACATCGGAGCCATGCAAGTTGGCTTGGAACAACGAAGACATGTTGGCGTCGCCGGTTCCGGACTTGTACAACAAGTCGAAGTGAACCTTGAAGGCCAACAAGAAGACACAGAACGGAACAACAATCAAGGCAAAGATCCGCGCAGCCCAGTGGTACGAGTACCTGGTCCAGGAAACCGACTTGTCGCCAAACTTGTTCCACAAATCCACGACGGTGTAGATGCCCACCAAAGTGGTGACAAAGAGACCGACCATCTTGGTGGAGCACGTGCAGCCAATGGCAATGCCGTTGAGCAACAACCACTTCCACCACTTGCGGGAGAACTGGAGGCTCAGCTTGTTGAAGTTGTTGAATCTGGCAAGAGTAAACACGACGGTTGCCGTGAAAAACAAGAGCGGTGAGTCAAGCAAGATGAACTTGCCCAACGTGACATACGACAACTCAAAGGTCACCATGAGCGTGTACAACCACGTGGCCGGGATCGAAAAGCCAATCTCCTTGGCAGTGAAGTACGCCAAGGGCGTGCACAACGCAGAGAAGGTGGCCTGGAACAATCTCATCTTGGTGTAGTCGATGTAGTCCGGGTACTTCTCGCCTGAGGGAAAGTCCCACGAGCCGTTGTAGCCCGCCATCCAGCCCGAAAGCCCGACCAAGATCTTGGCCAATGGAGGGTGAACGTCGTGGTAGAACTCGTGTCTCAAGTAGTAGGAGCCGAACTTTCCAAAGTGGGCCTCGTCCCAGACGACGGCGTCGTTCATGGAGATGCGGTACACCCTGACCACGAACGACGCGATGGTGAAGACAAGGGGGGCCAACCATGCTTCCAAATCCACCAAAGCGCCGGCGGTGGACTGCTGGTACTTTTCAGCGGCCGAGACATCGGGAAGCAGGTCGGCGTGTGCAGCCTCCGAAGAAGCCGCTTGCTGATTCCGAGCTTTCACTTTGGATGCAGGGTCCAAGGTTGCGCCTGAAGCAGACATCGTTCTATGAGTACGCTTGGAGGTGGAGTGAGAATGTGGGCCTTGAGAAGAATACTACGTGTTAAAACGCGCGCGTGTATGCAGGCGCGCCTGGTTTCGGTGCATGGGCCAGGGCAGTTCCAGACAAGCGGGGTTTTGGACACGGCCGGCGGTGCACTTTTAGAGGGTCATAATTGCTTGAAGAATGAAGATTTTGGTCTGTTTATGTACGGGGCTGATGTTGTGAGTTTCTGGATGGCTTGTTGAGTTGTGGTTTTCACTTTTTGCAGCTGCGACACGAAAGCTGAGAAAGTTGGTGAGAGAATATTGGGGATTAATAATGTGAGCTAGTGGGACGAGGTAATTGAAATATTGAGTCAGAAAAAATACACGAGGCAAGTGAGAGCGGTTCAAGTAAATAATGATAATTTAGATGACTGGTGAGGTTTCGAAGGGTCAGGGAAAGTGTGTAGTGTAGTGTAGTGTAGTGTAGTGTATTAGGGTAATGTGTTAGGGTAATGTGTTAGGGTAATGTGTTAGGGTAGTGTAGTAGTGTAGTGTGTAGTGTAATAGTGTAGTAGTGTAGAAGTAGTTTAGTAGGATATAGTGCAGTATAGTGTAGTATAGTGTAGTAATGTAGTGTGTAGTGTAGTAATGTAGTGTGTAGTGTAGTAATGTAGTGTGTAGTGTAGTAATGTAGTGTGTAGTGTAGTATGTAGTGTAGTGTGTAGTGTATTGTGTAGTGTAGTATGTAGTGTAGTGTGTAGTGTAGTGTGTAGTGTAATAGTGTAGTAGTGTAGAAGTAGTGTAGTAGGATATAGTGCAGTATAGTGTAGTAATGTAGTGTAGTAATGTAGTGTGTAGTAAAGTAGTGTGTAGTGTAGTAATGTAGTGTAGTAATGTAGTGTGTAGTGTAGTAATGTAGTGTGTAGTGTAGTATGTAGTGTGTAGTGTAGTAAAGTAGTGTAGTGTAGTGTGTAGTGTAGTGTGTAGTGTAGTAAAGTAGTGTAGTGTAGTATGTAGTGTAGTATGTAATGTAGTGTGTAGTGGGTAGTGAATAGTGTGGTGTGCATAGGATAGACAAAACCGCATCACGTGCTCCGTGCGTAAACCGCCAGGGTGCGTAACTCTCAGACTGCAGCACCCCCCGGCACCGCACGACCCACATCGCACACCTAAAAAAATCTCGCCCGGTTTTTCACTCCACTACCAACATGGCTTTCGACAAATCCGACATCAAGACCCCTGCCTACTCGTCCAGATTCCAAACCCCTTTCCGTAGAAGACAGGAGGGTAAGACCGACTACTACCAAAGAAAGAGATTGGTTGCTCAGTCCAAGGCCAAGTACAACTCCCCTAAGTACAGATTGGTGGTCAGATTCACCAACAGAGACATCATTGCCCAGATCATCTCCTCCACCATCACCGGAGATGTTGTCTTGACCGCTGCTTACGCCCACGAGTTGCCCCGTTACGGCATCAAGTTCGGTTTGACCAACTGGTCTGCTGGTTACGCCGTCGGTTTGTTGGTTGCCAGAAGAGCCTTGCAGAAGCTCGGCTTGGACGAGACCTACACCGGTGTTGAGGAGGTCGAGGGTGAGTTCGAGTTGACCCAGGCTGTTGAGGACGGCCCAAGACCATTCAAGGTCTTCTTGGACATTGGTTTGCAGAGAACCACCACCGGAGCCAGAATCTTCGGTGTTTTGAAGGGTGCTTCCGACGGTGGATTGTACGTTCCTCACTCTCCTAAGAGATTCCCAGGTTGGGACATCGAGTCCGAGGAGTTGGACGCCGAGCTCTTGAGAAAGTACATCTTCGGTGGTCACATTGCCGAGTACATGGAGGAGTTGATGGACGACGATGAGGAGAAGTACAAGCAGGTGTTCAAGTCGTACATCGAGAACGACATCGACCCCGAGGACATTGAGGAGATCTACGCCAACGCCCACGAGAAGATCAGAGAGGACCCAACTTTCAAGCCTACTGAGAAGAAGCACACCAAGGCTGAGTACGCTGCTGAGTCCAAGAAGTACAAGGCTGTTAAGTTGACCAAGGAGCAGAGACAAGAGAGAATCAACCAGAAGATTGCTGACTTCAAGGCCAACAACTAGTTTAGTTAGATTAATCGATAGTGGTTACTTCACTCGTGCATTCACCATAGATGATATTCTAGCGTATCTAGTTCATGCTGTAGTCCCGCACATCTAGATAAGCCGGCTCAGTCCTCCGCTCTATCCGTACTTCTCTTCAACGCTCTGGTTGATGTATCCTCTCTTCAACGCTCTGGTTGATGTATCCTCTCTTCAACGCTCTGGTTGATGTATCCTCTCTTCAACGCTCTGGCTCATCTATCCTCTCTTCAACGCTCTGGCTCATCTATCCTCTCTTCAACGCTCTGGCTCATCTATCCTCTCTTCAACGCTCTGGCATCTCCTCCTGCTTGTTCGACCGGACTCGCTGCGCCTCGTTCAACAACTTTTCATACGCCTCAGTCACAACCGGATGCACGTCGGTCTCGTCGCTGGAGTCGATGGAGTCGCCGTCTTCGACTTCTCTCTCGCCATTCTCCGTCTGTTTTGCATCCACTATGGTCTCGTTGGTACTGTCAGGTGCTTCTGGACCCGATGTGTTCCCTGCATTGTAGATCTTCTCGAGGCTGATGCGCTGCGTGTTGATCTTCGAAATCAACTCTTGCACCGAGTCCACACCTTTGGCATCTATTATGGCTTCACGGAGCTCCGATCCTGACGGGAGCGCTGCCAAAACGGGCACGCCTGCTTTGGGCTCCTCTGCCTTTTTACCTGCCAAGTTTTCCGAACTCTCTCGGTGCTCCATGTAGTAGCCCCACCTCAAGAACTCCCCCTCTTCCTCTTCCTGTTCCTTGGCATGGACTGATGTTTGCGACGCAGACTTCATTAGTACCGGCCGCCCTGTGAGGTTGTCTACCGGGACACTGCGCCCGTCGGAGATAGCGTCAATCACAACCAAGTGAGGCTGCAAAGTCTCTGTGTCTTGCACAACAACATTTGGTGGCCGTGAAGATTTGGCCATGATGATGGGCCCCGCGTCAATCAACGCCTTGGAGCTTTCGTGGAGCTGATCCCTATCCTCTGCTCTGTTGGTGCCGGGTATTTCACTGATCGAAGATCCCTCTGCTCCGTTGACTGAAGGCGTTGGGCTCATGGGGGTGTCTGTGAATGTCTTGGCCTTCTGCTCGAACATATGCACAACCTTCTCTAGAGAGGCATCCAAGAGACAAAAACGCAATAGGTTCTCCTTTCCTTCGAAAGAAAGTTGACCAGAGTTCCGCTTTTGAAAGAGCTTGTCGATGATCTGGTGCATCTCTTTTCTCAACGAGTTGGTTCTCTTGATCAAAGCATTGGTGATGATTTGCTGTAGCTTCAAATCAACCTCTCCGGGCACCTTATCGCTCTCCAGAAGCATCTTCTCAGCAGTCTCCATGAGAAGCGACCCGTCAAACATGACGTCCTCTTGCTCGACGTCTCCGGCAATGTTGTTGATATCTGGCCGGATTGTCTTGTCCAAATTTCTCATCAAATACAATGCTAGTCTGTGGGAAAGCTCGTCGGGGACCAAGTCATAGTCGAGGTCCACGGTGAAAATCGATGACGCCTTCACTGACGTGTAAAGAGAGCCGATGGAACTTCGGTCCAAATTTCGGTTTCCAACTAGGGACACATGCACCAAATTCTTAATGGTGGGAAAGATATCCGCAAGGGCAGTTATCGACTCGGACGTCAAGTCGTTCAAATCGAAGTGAATTCTTTTCAAGCTTTGGAAGTGAGGAAGTGTCTTACCCAACTTGGAAATCACGTCAGGGAAAAGCTGCGGCAAGGAACTCATGTCAAAGAATCTCAAGGTCGGGACGTTGGCCAAGCCCTTCAATAGCTGCGCAACCTCTTCAACGTCGGTCAAAGATGTGGAGTTCAACGAGAAGAATATCAACTTAGCACTCTTCTCCGTGAAAGCTTTGATGAAGGGCTGGAGTTGACCGTTGCTGAGGTCGTTGTATGCTATGTCAACGCCGACACATTTAGAGCTTGGTCTACTGATCCAGTCAGCTAGGAGCTCGCATTTTCGGACGTTGATTTCAGTGCCGGCAACTCCCAAACGGCAGGTGGAGATGGTCAAGGCCTTTTCTAGAAGAGCCTCGAACATTTCGTCGGAGAGCTTGCACCCGCCCATAACCAACTCTTCTATTCCGCTTCTGCGTTGAAGTGCCTTCACCATCAAGTTCCAGTCCATGGCAGACCTATAAGTATTTGGTTTTGTTATGTTTTTCACTCTCTGCTGGCTGATGTCTAGCTTACGCACAGTGTGGTTTTTGCTCAAAAACTCACACAAGTAAAGCCAGCCCAAGTCGTCAATAGCCACATTTCTGAGAGAGAGCTTCTCCAAGCTTTTGTTGAAGACAAGCGCCGATAAAAGATGCTTGAGCATCTCTGTAGTCATGGTCACATTGTCGAAGATAACTGTGTTGATTGGAGTGATTGCGATGAAGTCACTAAAGGAGAGTACGTCGATGAGAGTGGGCTTTGGGTTGAGGAGCTTTAAGACTTGCAACGGTTTGGTCCTGTTTTTCAACTGCTTGAGCGTAGCTGGGATGGGGAGAATTTCTCGAAGGTGACAGCACCTGGTGTATATCGCCTCGAGAGATAGTTCTTCGCCACTAGCGCCTTGGTTCACGTCCACCGTTTCCTCAAAGTGAAACTCGTGATAGTGCACTGGTTTGTCGATCTCAATTTTCCCAACGTCTGCTTCGATCTCATCGTCCTCCACACTGGCGGACGTTCCCTTGCTGCTCAGCCTGTAAGACGCTATCTGAGAATGCAATTTCTTAGCGGATAAGTGAGCCTCAAGAGCATGTTTCTCACTCTCCAAAAGAGCTAGTTTCTGGGCCTCTATGGCAATTTGCATTTCCCTTTCAGAAAACAATGGCTCTTGTGCATTATTCGCACGAGAGCCATCGCTGGTGGATATGCCTTGCGCTAATCTAGGAACGGGCGCCTTCAAGTCTTCGGGAATCAACACGTTGCCCTTGCGTGGTCTTCTAGAGGGAATTTGCTGCTGCGGGTCTTTTTCGAGCTTGTCCAAGGCAAAAACAACCCTGCGGAGGAGATTCTCTTGGATGTCTTCAAGAGCTCCTTCGCATTTGCTGGGCTTGAGTCTATGCGGTGCACTGGATGGGGGCACCGGGGCTAGCTGCGGCGCCGGGGCGGTGTTTTCGGCGGTCAGGCTTCTCCGCTTGAAGAAACTGCCCTTCTCTTTATCCACAGACAGGCGCGGAGAGCTCGATACCGAGGAGCGGCGCGAGGAGCGTGCCGACGGCATGTCTTGTGGCGGCCTCGTCACAATCGAAGACAAGTCCTGGTCCATTGTGAAAGACGGCAGGAACTCCATGGCGCTGAGCTTGGCAAGAGGCGATTGGTCCACGGTTGGCGATCCTTTCTGAGAGCTCTTGTCGCTACTGGGACCAGAGAACGACGACAGTTTGAACTTGGACGAGAGCGAACTGAAGAAAGACCGGCCTTTACCGGAATTGGACCGCGCCATGGACAGCTCTTGGTCACTCAGCGCGCTGAGCGACGACAGAAGTATGTTCATGCTTCCACGCCTTTTCTGCAGCTGCGCCGGGCTCCTTTCGCTTTCGTTTGGTTGCTGTGGAGCAGACAGAGAGCGCGAGCGGCCGGGAGTTTGAGTAGCTCGCTTAGGAGTCTCCTGGGGCTTTGACACCAGCTCTTGAGCCGGAGGAGCAGATTGCTTTGGCAGCGATCGCAGCGGCGTAGCTGGAGGCTTGTCTTGGCTCGGTGGAGCATCCGGTCTGTCCAGGGCCCTGGTTTCGGGGTTCGATTTCTTAGACAACTTCTTGGACTTTCCTCTGAAGAGCCAGTCCACGTCGCCGTTGGAGACACCCGTCTCCACCTCCGAGGGCGGGGGCACCGACATGGCGTGTGTTTAGTGGCGAGGAAAGAGAGGAAAGAGAGGAAAGAGAGACAGGCGGATGGATTTCGAGTGGCCTGGCTGGTAGACTGTCACCAGCGATAATCTTGGGAGTGGCGGCTGCACGCGGTGGGTATAAAGAGCGACAGTGCTCTTGACTAGGACTAGAGCGTGATATCGGCGACACTGGGAGGGCCGAACTGGAAACCAATGGAGTGTGTGGAAAGCAATGGAGTGTGTGGAAACCAGTGGTGTGTGACGGATGGGCCAGCCAAAGGTGGGGTGCGAATCATGTCTCGCGGCGCAACATACCGGACCCGAAGCAGAATGGGAGCGACTCGAGCTTGGCGAGCCACGTGATGGGCCGCCGCCTTATCGTGGCGTCGAGAAAAGGTCACCTGACCCTGGAGTGGGCATTATGTTTGGGTGGGTGGTGATTTGGGTAGAGTCGACTTGTCAGAGGGACAAATGCACAGCCGTTGGCAAGGCAGGCAGACATTTATTATAGTCCATTCAGGCAGGAATCTAGTATAGTCCATTCAGGCAGGAATCTAGTATAGTCCATTCAGGCAGGAATCTAGTATAGTCCATTCAGACAGGCAGATATTTATTATAGTACATTCAGTCAGTCAGTCAGTCAGTCAGTCAGTCAGTCAGTCAGTCAGTCAGTCAGCCACTCACTCTTTCAAGGTGGCAGCTCTGGCCCGCCCTGATGAGTAATACGTCTAGACCTTACCCGTCAATGCGTGTATTGCATACAAGCTCACCCGGAGCAGAATCTACAGGCTGTGGGTCACGTGGGCACAAGCTAGCAGGCGGTCGGGCATTTGTCCGAGCTTACGGAGACCCGACCAGCCCGAATCCCTCGGCTCTCGTCTATCAGCAGTAGACTGCGTGTGGGCCCAAGGCGGTCTAGTGCGACTTCCGGAGCCCAGAGCTCAGAGCTCAGAGCTCAGAGCAACCGGGGTAGCTGCAAGAGATACATAGTATCAATTGTGCAGCACAGCACAGACGCTGTTGAATTATCTCCCCGTCTGTCCCTTTCCGTCCCTTTGCGTTCCCTTTATTCCCGTTCGTTTCGTCGTTTCGTCGTTTCGTCGTTTCGTCGTTCCCTTTACGTCGCACGTGCTTACGTCACGCTCGGCGCTCGCAGCGATGACCACCCGGCCAATCACTTCGACCGTGCGTAATTTCCGCGCACCTCGTGCGGAGCTTATCATAAGAATCTCGGCTCCGTGCCGGGAGATCAAACAGATAGGGACATGGCTGCCGCAGCACCCCCGAAATCTCCTCACTGCACCGTCAGACTGTGGCACCTGTCTTTTACCGCAATGTAGCGTGACGCCTTGTCCTGCAGCAAAGGACTTATCGGTGGTGGCAGGGCGATCTCCGCTCCACCCCGGCAGAGGCCGAGCGGCGCAGACCCCGTAGCAGCGCAGACCCCGTAGCAGCGCAGACCCCGTAGCAGCGCAGACGCCGGGTCCAGGCCGGCGTCCAGCCGACCCTAGTGCTCGTGCGCGCTATGGCGGGTCATCACGGCCACAGGCCCTTTTTTCTCCGCTTTTGCTGCTCCTGGGAGGCGAAAGAGAGCCGATCCGGCACACAGCCCACGCACTAATAGGTTTTTTTCCTACCAGGGTCCGTTTCTCAACCACTTTCTTCTCCTACACACATATTCATGTTCAGACAAATCTCCAGACCCTTGGCCGCCAGAGCCATCACGCAGTCCATAATGCCCTCGGCCGCCAGAATCACGCGCACAATCCCCCCGGCCGCCGCCCCTCTCCAGCACAAAAGAAGCTACCACGAGAAGGTGCTTGATCACTACTCCAACCCAAGAAACGTCGGGTCTTTGGACAAGAACAGCATCGACGTCGGCACCGGCCTCGTGGGCGCCCCTGCATGTGGAGATGTGATGAGATTACAAATCGAGGTGGATGACTCAACGGGCGTCATCAAGGATGTGAAGTTCAAGACGTTTGGCTGTGGCTCCGCCATTGCCTCGTCGTCGTATGTCACGGAGCTAGTCAAGGGCAAGACGCTCGAGGAGGCCTTGACCATCAAGAACACCGCCATCGCCAAGGAGTTGTCGTTGCCCCCGGTGAAGTTGCACTGCTCCATGTTGGCCGAGGACGCCATCAAGTCCGCGGTGAAGGACTACAAGTCCAAGAGATCCAGCGCTGTCAAGCAGCCCACGTTGGGAGCCACTGCTTGATGTGGTTTGGTTTCTCCAGCGGGAAGGCAGCGGACGAGCCCCGCTTGGAGTTGGTTCTTTTATTTATATCAGGATTAGTGAATAGGATGTTACTGTCTAGATGGCGGAGGTGCTCTGGCGGTGGGTGCTAGCGTAAGTACCTCGAGAACTGCTTCCCGATGAAACCAGTCTCGAGCCTCCACAGCTTGATGCGTGTCACGGCCATGAATGCAAGACCGGTCAAAACGCCAATCACCGTGTAGGCGATTTTGCGCGAGCGGACGCTGAACTGCCGCCGGTACCTGAAGAGCCCGCTGACGATGTGGTAGAACGACACCCACACGAGAAGCAAGAGCATGAGGTAGTTGAGCCCATACAGCGAAACATGGAGGTAGTGGGACACGTAGCTCAAGGTCACCAACGTCGAGTCGCCGTCGACCCACGCGGGCGCTAGCCTCATCTTGTAGTAGTGGAAGCCGAGAGCCACGAGCATCACGTAGCCCGAGAACGTGGACGGCGTGAACGACGGGAAGTGCGACGAGATCCACGACTTTTTGAAGCCCAAGCCGACCATGGTGCCTATGCCGCCCAAGCCAATGTCGTCTCTGTATTCGTCGCTGATGACGATGTCTCTCTCGGCGCGGGGTCTGGGCGTCTTTCTGGAACGGACGCTGCGGAGGACCCTCATCGCTACTCCGGAGAAGACGTGTGCGGCTGCGGTGCCCACGACAAACGGGTACTCGAGCAACGGCGATAGGTAGACGGCGCGGGTCACTTCAAAGAACTCCTGGCACCTGGAGAAGCTGACGCCGAGCGCAGGCGCCACTATGGTGGACGAGATGTGGAGGCCGAAGAAGCCCAAGAAGCCGTATGCGGAGTACTTCTGCACCTTGTAGAGAGCGGAGAGCACGTTCTTCAAGAACGGCGTGCGGCTCGTGGGCGTCAGGCCCTGTTCGGGGCTATCGACGGGGATGCACAGCTCCAACGGCCGTGGCACCACCTGCTTGAGGTCTTGTAGAGACATTGGTGGGAGCGATGCGAGGGCCAATCATGGGGAGCGAAAATAAGAGGCCTGCACCAGCAACATCGCGACAAGCCAGCGCTGGACTGGGGTATGGGCGATGCACTGCACTGGCCTTGCATGCCATGGATGCCATGGCATGCCATGGCGTGTGGGCCACCCATGACGAGTCTGTGGTAATGGGACGTGCCATTTGTTATTGAAGTGAGTGATGTGATTCTGGCAATGCTCCTACTGTACTGTAGTGTACTGTACTGACTGTAGTGCTACTGTAGTGTACTGTACTGACTGTACTGACTGTACTGACTGTACTGACTGTACTGACTGTACTGACTGTACTGACTGTACTGACTGTACTGACTGTACTGAACTGTACTGACTGTACTGTACTGTACTGACTGTACTGACTGTACTGACTGCTACTGCTAATTCTGACTGCTACTTCTCTCGAATGCATCCTACTCATCTCCTGCGCTCGGTGCAGCCATTGAGTATTATCGTCCTTGTAGCGTTCGCACTTCACACGTATCCGCACCTCACCACATGTCCTCCGCCCCATTCTCGCAAACCCGTAACTCGGCCATCACCCTAGAGAACCAGACCCAGGTCCTCTTGGGCAGGCTCTCCAAGATCCAGCAGGTGTCCAACTCCGTGGACGCCTCGCCCGAAGAGCTATCCCTCATTGACCAGATCTCCAGTCTTCTCCACAGACGAGAAACCATCGTGGCCACCTTGAAGCGGGCCACCGAGTCGGACCAGGCCGTCTCCACGTCCAAGTTGCAGCAGTTGCAGAGACACAAGGAGATCTTGGCCACGGATCGAACGTCGTTCCTCAAGATCCAGGGCCGCATCAACGACGAGCGCAACAAAAACAACTTGCTCTTCCTGGTGCAGTCCGACATCTCCGCCCATAAGCAGAGAAACGTGGCGTCGGTGGCCGCAGAGGATGCCAACGACTACATCTTGGACGAGGGAAGAAGAGTCAATTCGGCCAACTCCTTTGCCGAGAGGTTACTACAACAAGCATACGAGACAAGAGACGAGTTGATCAGCCAAAGGGCCTACCTCCAAAACGCGCAGTCCCGCATTCTGAGCACCATCCTGACCATCCCGGGCATCAATGTGTTGGTGTCGAGAATCAACACGCGCAGGAAGAGAGACACGTTGATCATGGCGTCTGTGATCACCTTCTGCATCCTCGGGCTCTTCTTCTTCTCCTAGTTGGGGTTTACTCCGCTGGTGCCTGCTGGGTGGATGGAGTGTGCTGCTGTGGTACCCTGTGTCCTGTGTATAAGCGCGCCGGCGTGCCGGTCCTGCATTGACAACTTTTCTGCTTATCCGATGAAACTCATCTAGAGTCTTACGGGCAATGGAGAATCGGATTTTGGACTTGAAGCTCAAGCGAGTCAACCAGCTCAATGACAAGCTCACGGAAGCCCTAAAAAAGGAACGCATCCCGGCCTCCAAAGCTGCGGCCTTGATTGTACAGACGGCCGAATCCACTCCGGATACCTTGGTGCCTTCAATATGGAACATGCCCCCGGAGTTGAACAAGTACCGTGTGTTCCAGGAGTCAAGACATGCAGGTGCAAGTAGCTCCGCTACGTGTTGTACCATCGTGTGAATTGTACCACGTCGATATCTGACTGCTCATCAGAGAGCAGCTGCAGTGACAAGTCTGATGGCAACAACCGGGGTTGATTGAAGATCTTGCGGCCCTGGTCCAGTGGTGCTTGCTGAACTACACAATTACTGAATAACATTAATAAAATCATACCATGGCGATGGCTAGCCTCCAAGCTGTCTGCCAGGTTTCTCATCTACGGTGATCTCCCTCAAGTGCTCGACGCTTTGCGAGCCCAACGTGTCATCCTCTTGCTTCTCGTCATCGCCACACCCACAATCGTAATCCTGGAGGATAGTCGTGCAGTCGTATTCTGGCTTGTTCAACCGCTCGTTCACTTTGTTGTGCACATGGCAGCCCCATAAAGCTGCTGTTTTCCGGGACCCAGTCTGCACGGGGTACTTGGCCAAGATCTTTTGGAAGTGTCTGGCGCAGTCTCCACAAGGGTACACCTGGCCAAATAAGTGGATGTACTGCTTCAAGGTCATCTGCTCTTGCTGGGTGGGCTTATCGGGGTATCTTGCCAAAACTGTGTGGAGGAGATGCCATGCTGAATTGCCGAGAGCGGCCTTGAGGGTTTCGTTGGCCATCTTGGGCATGAAGGGCGTCTCGGTGTATTTCTGAGTGGCTTCAGCCCCCTCTTGGCCCTGTCCAGCTCCCTCTTGGGCCTCTTTAGCCCCATCTCTAGTTGCCTCGGTGTCCTCCAACAAAATACTCTCTGCCTTCTTTTCCTCGGCCTGGTTCTGTTTCTGTGCGTGTCGGATGGACTCGACTTTGGTGTTCAAAATGGCCTTCTTGGGCATAGTAGCTAAGCTTTCAACGTCACCGGAGGCAACAAAGTATATTGCACATGAGATTAATAGGAGAAGTAGAAGCGTGAAGAGCGGCTTCCGGCTCATTCGTACTGAGCTCATGGTGTTGACAATCCTCAGAACTTGTGGCCTTATTTTGGTAATGTGGCACGTGATGCTCCTCGTGTGACCTGGCAACAAGCCTTCAAATTCCGGCGTGAAACTACCATCGGGAGCCGTACTGCAGCAGTGATTGTAGCGTGTTAGTAGCGGCATTTAGCTGCTTTGTCAAATTCGGTTAGCTCTATAATGAAGTAAGAATGGAAGATTCACGGTTGTTTCTACAATCGGTGCAGAGTCTCCCAAAAGGTGCACTTGCCGAAAATGACCAAATAAATTCAATAACAGGAAAGAACTTTTACGATGGCTAATATCCAGCGTGCTTTGACCAAGGTTGGCAGCCAGTCAGCATTTTGGCTAGTGTTCTAGTTCGTCCCTCCATGTGATTCACAGTCTACGGCGGTCAGAGCAGGCAGCTATGCCAGCAGTCAGACGAGACGATTTAAGAGTTGAGAAAGGAGCCAAATGTTGGCGTATAGGGTCACCACAGACTCTCAATGAAAGACTACGATGAGGACTAGGTGGTAGGGATTAGTCAGTGGTATGAATCGAGTCGCATATCTGGATTCGCAGTAATTTGCAGTAATCATCTGACAACAGGCTGTGTAATCTGCGAGCACATGATGATCAGAAAAGATCAGAATTAAAGAACCAGAAATTGAACAGAAATTGAACAGAAATTGAACAGAAATTGAACAGAAATTGAACAGAAATTGAACAGAAATTGAACAGAAATTGAACAGAATGGTTAAAAGCTGATCAGAACTCATCACAAGTCAATGTTTAATTGGGGTTAGATTCTTTAGTAGCATCTTGTGCGTGTGCAGCATTTGATGATCCTACCACTAAGAGCGAGAATGGGTTTATATAGAAGTCGACAGGCGCACGCTAGGTGGCTGGTGATTGGTTGCATGACTGGACCTAGCTCTGGCTGATTCGCGTATAACCGAGTAGCAAAGGTACAATTATCTTAATGGTAGTCCCATGGCGGATCTTAAAGATGTTAGTTGATGAATTGATAAATATGAATTATGGATTGATAAACTTGATACTATATTGATAGTGTCATCACTACTCACGTACACTCATATACTCGATTTTATCGCTAAATAGTTCTGTCCTCTCACGATCTCTAGTCGACAATCATCACCTCTCAACGGTAGCAGCTAACAACTCTCCTGGCAAAGCCTCGTCGCCAATACTGTAGAGAAGCTTCACACCGCCTACCAATGTAACCAACAATGCAACAGAAGTCCACAACAAAAGATGCGCTTGGGCAGCAATGTCCTTCTTGCTGCAGTCGTGGCCCACCCATTTGGTTGTTTTCGAGGTCTTCTTGTCAACAGTGGCAGAGCACACACATTGCCAGCATTTTGGCTGGACCTTGGCGCAGGCTCCATGGCCACTGCAGCTGTTAGTGCCAGCCTGGCATGCATCCTTGTCAGTGAAACACGACTTGGCTGCGACTGCACCTCTCTTGGAGAAAGTGGCGAAGACGTCTGCAAGCTCTCTCGATCTTCTCTCCATAGCCACCTTGGAAGAAGCTAACTCATGTTGAGGGCCGATAGCTATGAGTGTGATGTCGAAACTTTGCCCCAAAGCCTGAATGCTCTTGATCAAGGCACCTTTGGCAACACTGTAGGTTCTGGAGTCGTAGCCAATTTTGGAGCCGATCGATACGAGCGAGTCCAAGTTAGCGGCCACGAACTCACCCTTCTGGTTTTCTTCGGTAGAAAACTTGATCATCTGCATGATTTCGTTGATGAAAAGTTTATCATTAACAAGCTTCAAGCCTGAGTCTTGCAATGCCACAACAGCCTGACCAGCATTACGTGCTCCATCTTTCAAAGATGGCTTCACCATGCTTTCCCATGCATCAGGCAATTCATGGTTAAAGACCTTGAAGCGGTGGCTCAACTTGTCCATCTCGCCTGCATCGGACAAAACGTATTTGACTTCGTCCGAGAACTTGGCCACGGTGCTGGCGTTCATGGCCTTGGCAACTTGCTTGGGAAAACGCTCGTAGAGGGCGTTGATAAACAGATGAGCGGTCTTCTTCTTCTGTCCTAGGCTGACCTCGAGGGAAGGCGATACACCTGGAACAAGCTCTAAGGGCTCGTCCACGCCCTTCACTATCACCAACAAGTTGGGTTTGTCACTTTTGTCACTTTGGGAGTCGTGAAGAGTGTCAATCAACTCGATTGCGCCGCTGCTCTGGCCCACAGAGTAGAAATCGTCGATTCCGAACTTGTCTGCCAAGTATAATAAAGAGTTCTTGACAGAAACAACAGGGGCCTGTGGGCTTGTGTTTTCACGGGAGAGCTCGTAGACTGCAGCATTTCCGGACGCAGAAGCAGCAGAGACTCCAACAAAAGCAGAGAGGCTGAGGATTGCCAACTTCATCTTGTAGATAAGGCAGGGGCTGGACGAGGTTGTCGGTGCGAGATAGCTGAATTGACTCGGGCGCTACTGTATACAGGTCTGGTGCACGGGTGTCTTTGCGGACCCGAAGCAAGAACAGATATTGGCGGTTCATATGAGGTTTTTCAGAGATGACACAGTGTATGGTTTGGCTCCAGGAGTCGGCTGTGCATACCTGGTGGATGAGCGTGTCTGTGGGTGTTTGAATAATATATGGGACAGGAACATTGGTGGTGAGATATGCAGATAGTATGGTTGAAGTACAGTTCAAGCTCTAAAGCTACAGACTATGCATCTTGATAAAGAGTTTTAAGCAATATTTAGCAAGGATATAAAACCAGAAGCAATTATTTTTCGTAAGTGATGCGGTGGCTCAATGGCAGAGCTTTTGATTCCAAATCAAAGGGTTGCAGGTTCGATTCCTGTCCGTGTCATTTTTTTCTTTTTGTATCTTCAAAAGTGGATGTAAACTCCACCGGGTATACTTTGGATACATGATTAGGTGAGCTCCGGAAGTAGCATTAAAGTGCCCTCCATGGTTGAGCATACTCATGATTGAATAGGGTACCAGAAGTTTCTACATTGGAGCGAGAGATGACGGTGCCTCAGAAAGTGATGGAGCTTGCATTCAGATAGGGGTGAAAGACTAATTTCGATTTTTATTATTCTTCAAAATAAATCAGCGACTTATGTTATCATCATAAGCAAGTTTCCATCACAATATAAAGAGTAGAAGTCCTCTCTTAATCTCCATAGTGTGAGACTCTACAGTCGAGTATCCATGAAAAAAAAGAGCGCTCAACAAGTTTCTCATGCTGCGCTCATGAGCAGCACACGACCGCATAGACACGACCGCATAGGCACGACCCCAGCTAGGGCTTGCGGAAACAATATCCGCCTAGGCCTGCCGGGCAGGCATGCTTGTTGCACTGCACTGCAGAAAACGCAAAATATTTTGCGCCTGCATATAGAAAAAGCCTTAGCGCCAGTTTAGGCGAGAGCGGGACCCCACCGTGGTGACGAAATGTTGGCTTGGGAGGGGAGCCACGTATGAATAATGACTGCACGGCTGTGCGGGAGCGAGGACACTATATGCAGTACCCACTCCAAACATGGGCGTGGTTTTTGAAGCCGCCTGGATTGCCAGTGCCAAGAGGGCGGCTCGGAATTTCAAAGCGTATAGTAGGGCAGCGGTGCTAACGCCACGTAGCTCCCACTCGTTTCTGTGTGTGAGTCCGTGCCTCCCGTGATGGGGGTATGGTTTTGGGCCATGGTGCGCCGTGTGTGCAGTCCTCTGCACTGTGGATCTCTCAGATAAGAGGCTGGCGCCATGCTCAGATGAAAGCAAGCCGTCTAACACAGCAACACTAACGTGACACGAAAAAGACATCGTCACCTGACCAGTGTTATCCACAGCGCCACAGTCAGCGCATTTTCGCCAAAACAGTCTTTAGGGTGCCAATCCGGTTTCTCAAGGAGTCAAGGGGCAGCACAGAGATAGCTCCCAAAGCAACGTCCACTCACAACACCCAGCACCAGCCAGACCACAGCCGCTCTCTTATCATACGGGCAGGCCTAGAATAGAGCACTTTTAGTTCGAGCCGAAGTGGACACGTGGCAACTTTGCAGAGCCACGTTACCCCTGATAGCTCAAAAACCAGCTTTGCCATAAGCATTTTTCTCGTCGAATATTTTGAAGGTTTTTTGCAAACACTAGTCGGGTCTCAAGTCCAACTCTCACTAGTCGGATCTCAAGTCCAACTCTCACTAGTCGGATCTCAAGTCCAACTCTCTCTTGTCAAATGGCCCTCAACTCTGTTTTCGAGGCCAAGCGCAAGCCGTCTGTGCGTGCCGTTTCAGAGGACCACGCGTCGTCGTTCTTTTCCGAGTCTCAAACTTCGTGGGTGGTGTTTAACCCCGGAGAGCACATATTCAACGACGTGCTTTCCTTCTCCACCAGGAGCCGTCTCACAGAGAGTGAAGCGGATGCAAATGCCGACTACTCTCATGCGCAGTCGTTTCATAGCGCGTCTCAGGCGGACGGGGAGGACTCGCTAGCTAGCAGCCGCGACTCTCTCTCCAGCCGTATCAACGCCTGGCAGAAAGCAACGGACACGCCGGTTTCCGACAACGTGGCTTCGTGGGATTTGGATGCAGACCTCACATCGCATCTGCTGGAGCCAACAACGAAGCAAGCGCCAGTGCGGCCCGTTCCGGACTTCTACGGGAACGAGTTGGTCCGCAACTTACCCCACGAGAAGCAGCTACAGTTTCGGCGGTCCAGCGCTCGTCTTAGGGCGTCACTCACACGCAAGGGGTGCAGGCCGCACCACCCAGACATACTTGCGAAGCTTCTCGGGCTTCTACGCTGGCAGGAACTCCTCAAGAGCCCGGGGTCGCTAGTGGATGACTACGTGGCTAACACGCTTTCACGCGCCAACTTCAACAGTAGCTTGGCGCGGTACGAGCGCGACTTTTCGGACACGGCCACCTCGTCGTCCGCGGTGATGTGTGGCGGGGGAAACTCGTGGAACGATCTATGAGGCGCTGCAACGGCAGCTGGGCCAGTCCGCGTGGCTCCGGTGCAAGCCGCATACTATGTACCAGCAGTAGATCATACGATTGTTTCGAATCTTACACTGGAGCCAAACGCGTGGCGTGCGCACGACCCGCGCGGAAAAACACCATCCCCAACACGAGTTTCCCCCAAGGTCCATACTCTCCAATGCTTAGATCAATCGCCCAAAAAAGAAGCTTTTCCTCCACCGCAGCCCGCAGCGCTTTTGCCAAGATGCAATTGCTCGGTACGGTGGGCAACATCACCCAAAAGGAAACCAAGGACAAGGTGCCCTTCCTCAACTACTCCTTGGCCGTCAACAGATACGCTCCACAAAGCGCCGACGAGGGCAAGAACACCGTGACTGACTGGTACAACCTCTCAGTTTTTGACGAAAAGGCGGTTCAATTCTTCCAGAAGCACTTGTCCAAGGGCGCTCAGCTTTACGCCGAGGCAGACGTCAGACAGAAGACCTTGGTTGACGAGACGGGCGAGAACAAGCAGGTGTACACGTCTTTGGTGCAGACTCGCTTTGAGGTGGTCCGCTTTCCAAAGAAGGAGACTGAGACCGCGAGCGAGTAGTGCCTTACTTAGAAGTAATATACAAGCTGAGCAGATGAAAAGCGGCAGTGCCGACTTGGGTAGTCAACATAGTGTTAATGTGTCAGTGTTAATGTGTCAGTGTTAATGTGTCAGTGTTAATGTGTCAGTGTTAATGTGTCTGTTCATGTGTCAATTACAGTCAATTACAAATACCCTTTTATCAGTGACTTCAAGGGATGAGAACAATCGCTCTATTGATACACTGCACCATCAGTACAAGTGCTTTGCGGAGGCAAGCTCAACCGCATAGCCGATGGTTAACTTGATGTGCTCCTTGACGTGGTCAAAGTCCAAGCGGTCCATCGTGTCCATGGTCAGATGAATCTGCTTGGAGGTGTACTTGAACTCACTCTCAATCAAGAAACTGGCAGGAAATCCGTTCTCTATAGCAGACGCGTGGTCTGAGCACGCGTAGCCACACTTGGTCTCGTGCACCGGGATGGCACAGTAGGCATCCACAACCATCTTGATAAAGTCGTTTTGGTGCTTGGACGTGTAGTCGGAGATGAGCCCGAAGTGGGGCTCCACGCCCTTGTCGAGCGTGCCCTGCGTGTAGCCCGTCATGTCCTGCTGGAGCATGCCCACCACGGTCTCGTTGGCCTTGAAGTAGCGCGAGAACACATCAACGGAACCCAACAACCCGCCCTCTTCCGCAGAGTAGTAGTGGAACTCCAAGGTGTTGTGGGGCGAGAAGTGGCCCGAGGCAATGGCCTGCGCAATCAAGCGGAGCGACTCCAACGTGGTCACGGTCCCAGACCCGTCGTCGTCAGCGCCCGGCGCACGGAGCAACGTGGGAAACAAGAGGTTGATGGAGTCCTGGTGTGCGCCCACCACGACCTTGTCCGAGGACCTGCCAGGAATCGACACCACAATGGAGTACTGGTCCCAGCCGTCATGCTTGATTTTCTGCACCAGCACGTCGTTGAGGCCTGCCACAATGTCCGTGACCGTTTGAAAAAGCCAGTTGGCGGACTCCAACCCCGACGCGGATTTGTAGTAGCGCGTGTAGAAGCTAGTGAAATCGGCCAAGTTGGCCTTGACCGAGGCAATGTTGATGTCTTTCACGAGAGACTCCACCAACGGCTTCTGTGCAGCCTCCGTCGGGTACGCGTACACGGGAATGGGAGCCTTCAACGACTCGAGCTGCTTGGAGAACACTGTGAGGATGTTGAAGCCGCCTGGGGGCACCACCAAGCCCTGCAGCACGGCCTGATCCACGGAAATGGAGCCGGTGACATCCATGAACTTCTTGCCGTTTCTTTTATACACGAGCTTGGTGTTTTCTGACACAAGTTCGTACAGGCCAGGTCCGGTTTTGATGATTCTATCTGGGGACTGGAAGACGTTGAGTACGCCGAAGCTCAAGGCATTGGCGGCGGCAAGCCAAGCGACGGCGGGAGAGAGTTTCATGATAGTTGAGTGGATAGAGAGGGTCGATAGTGGGTCGATAGTGGGTGGATAGTGGGTGGATAGTGAGCGAAGTGAATAGGTGAGGAAGTGTGGAGTTGCTCGTCTGCGCGCAGACCTGTTAGGACGCCCACAGAAGATAAGCTGTTCAAACGGGCATGTGTGAAATACTGAAATAAGTGAATGGAATTAGCTGAATGGAATTATCTGAATGGAATTAGCTGAATACTGTTAGACCATCATGAGTAGTGTACTACCCATATGGACGTTGAAGTTACTCTGGTCAATCAGAAGGACCTGCATTCCCTATGCCGGATTAATCTATATAAGAAGTGATTGTTCCTCCTTGAGGAATTATCGACGAATAAACATACTAAACACACTAAACAGCGTACTGGACGTAACCAGAATCTTACAAATACGGAAGTAACAGATTGAAGTAACTGAAGATTGTAACTGAAGATTGTAACTGAAGATTGTAACTGAAGATTGTAACTGAAGATTGTAACTGAAGATTGAACTAACTGAATACTGAACCAAGTGAATACTTCACATTTAATTCTTGATTGTAGATTTGATGCTATTATCACAGGCTTCTCGTTCTATCAGTGTGCAGGCCGCGGCCGGAAATCGCCAGCCCCAAACCCCAGAGCTGCACCCATGCCATAATTTTCTTCTAAAAACAGCCTCCGTGATGTCCGGAATTCCAGCATCCCGGAATCGTAGTTTGTATCCGCTCACCGCTCGGAATGTGCCGCTTGCGTTGGGCCTTTTTGTCCTGGGGTAGCCGGGTGTACGGGTGTGCCTGCCAAATCCGGCCGCGTTGGTCCAAATCCGGGGTTTGCACCCATCGTGTGGTGCTGTCGTTAAATTGGTGTAGCTAGACATGGGAGAGGTGAAGGGTAGTCAAGTGAGGAGGTCGGAGAGTCAGTATAATCAGACACTTGATAAATGAATGAATGAGTGAATTAGAGGGATAGTCGGTCCATTTCATTGTTGTTAGACACACTAGCAAAACATTGTCTTACGAGAATACTGCAAAGTTTCACAAACCAGTGAACTCGAGTCAAGGTTACTGAATATTGACTGAATATTGACTGTTGACCGAATATTGACTGAATATTGACTGTTGACTGAATATTGTCTGGATTGTTGATACTAACTTATCAACACTAACCTTTACATACTACCTTATTGCTTATTTTCTTACTTAAACAAAACCTTAGTCATACATACATCTGACACGGCTGTAAAGGTACTTGCACTCCAACATAAGGCATGAACAGCTGCAACAGGACTTTCTGTGTATTCGTTGAGATAATTGGAGTGAAAAACTGTGGGCTCACTGTATACAAAAGCTAGTCCTAGCACCTCAGCTGACGCCCGTTACAGGCAGTTGATGCAGCCAAACTTGTCAATGCTTGTCTTGCTTTTAATTCAGGGTTCACTCTGAAGACAGTGACCAGCGTTAGACACATAGCTCTATATAGCTCCAAAGAATTCATAGCGGGCAGAATAATCTAGGTACCCATGCAGACGGTTTGCCAGTGCATAGCTTCAAGCCCTATGATGGTTCAATACATTCAATCTTCCACATGGGGGATTCACAGTATGTAAACCGAGTTCGTGCGGCTAACATTGAGCTATGAAGTGACAAGTAATGTCAATAAGAAGAACGTGTAGAAAAGGCCGTGGGTTACTGAGCTTTGGAGAAGCTACGATCCTAACTCTGAGGGTATTTATGGCGAGGGCTTGAATATGACAGGAACACTCGCAGATAATGTAACTTCTCAAAGTTAGTGTAGTAGTGTAGTAGTGTAGTAGTGTAGTAGTGTAGTAGTGTAGTAGTGTAGTAGTGTAGTAGTGTAGTAGTGTAGTAGTGTAGTA
>NKZR01001553.1:0-15199 GCA_002370795.1 Metschnikowia sp. 03-147.1
TACTCAACACAAACACTTGTTAGACTTAGTAAAGTCAAATCACGTCGCCGTTCCAGATTATACGCACGTACTTGTGAACGCGCAACAACCTCTATCTCCATCTCTACCTCTATCTCCATCTCCTTGCCCCTTAAAGTCACTTCCTGTGCAGGGCTAGTAAGGTCTTCACTCTCTTGGTTGCTCGTCCGAGGGTTCACACCATGGAAAACCTCAGCATTTTTCATCCGAAATGCGATGTCCTACTACGCTCAAAAGTTGCAACGACAACCAAAAATCAAATACACCATAAAAATAGTCGAAACCCCTCTACTCATTCTGAACGGCCCGAGGTTGCCAACCCAGAATCGTTTGAATATAATCACCATCGTAACTCAACCGTAGCTAGTTCAGCTCCAACACGCTCCGCACGACCACTACCCACTTATTGATGTCACCTACGGGGCACCCTACTTGTTCCCATCATTCACACTATGTACATGCTATCCATACCTATCGATCCCTCACGTCCTTCGAGAGATCTGGCGTTTCCACATACGTCTCCTTCGCTGGAGCACTCATGGCGCTGGCCCAGAACAACGAGCAGAGCACAACTACAATGGATCCTGCCCCGATGGTCCGAATGATCTTCATGGTCTTCTGCGACTCCCGGCTGTTTTCGTCGCCGATCTTGTCCATGAGCTTGTTGATCTGCTGCTTTTTGTTCTTGATGGTGGAGTACGCAAGGCGTGATGACACGGGCACTGCCACAGGCACTGCAGAATGTTTTCTAAGCACTCGGGCAAAACCCAAGACCCTGCTCATTTTGTCCGTTGAATGCTTGATGCCTGAGTGGTCACCGACCTGATGCGTAGTGTTTCGATGGCCAGCGTGCGCTCGGTATATGCAAGACCGCCTGCGATGCAGCACCAGCATTGGGCCAATGGCGGGGGCCCCGGCTGCTGCCTCGTGAATCTGGTCCCGATACATGTCAAGCCTGTATAACTCAAACTAGATGCGGCCCAAGAACTCCTGTACATCCACTGCAGTGAAGCCTCCACCTGTCTCCACAAACAAAACGTCATTGGCTATGTAGCATTGAAACCGCTGGCCGCCCAGTGTCTGAAGGTCGTAGAGTGTGTTCATACGCGTGTCTGTTTGCCCATTTTCCATGAAAGTAATGTTCTTCTCCTGGCATAGGCTCTGCACCACATCGCGGAACGTCACGAGGAGATCTTGCACAGGAAGAGAGTAGACATCGCTGGCGGGTTCTCCATTGATCACATATGCACGAAAGTCCTGGCCGACGCTGCTCATGTTTTTGTAGCTGGGAAGCTCCACAGCGGGCTTTCTTCCTTGCGAGTATTCGCTCATTAGCCACAAGAGCTTGTTGCAGTACCAGAGAAACGGCTGCTCACCTTCCGCCGTGGCCTGGGACACTTTGTCAAAAGTCGCTTGAAGCAGCCAGAACCAGCTCCGAACATCGCCGTTTTGCGCCAATAAAGCCTCCAACTCCGCCACTAGGGGGTTGAGCATGACCATCTCCATAATGGCCGAGAACTGCTGCGCTGTGACGACTCTTCCACACTCGTGGCGCACGCGACATAGGAGCATGAGCCTTTGCTCAATGGGTCTCTCGCTGCCGCAATACTCCAAGAGGCGCTGCATGTTAGAGACCAAGAGTGTTGTTGCTAGCTCTGAATCGTGTTCTCCGGCTAGCTCAAGACCTATCTGGCCTAGATGCTCCAAGATCACGAGCAACTGCTCCAGAGCTTCCTCCAGCTCCGCCTGCTGCCAAGCCTTTGCAAGGCCTGCGGTATATTTCTGGCCCATCATGTCTATCACAAATGCCCGGGTCTCTTCAGAGTCGCCTGCATCCTTCAATGCCTGCACTATCTGATGGTCGAATCCGGACAAAGGGTCCCATGAGGCAAGGATATTTTGTATGGCCGGGAGAATCAACTGTTCCTGGCAAATTTCGCCCACAAGATGGTCGTCTACGAGAACGGCCGAATCGAGCCACCAGTCGATCTCTTGCTTGAGCTCTGCGAGGTTCTTGTGCTCGAATCCAGCGAGCATTTCCATGAACATTGAGTCCCAATGATTTAGCTGGAAGGCAGAGTCTTCTTTGAGCACGGAGCGAAACAATCCAGCCATTTGCACTAGGAGCTGGTGGTCGCCTGGCTGTTTTCTGGCATTTTGCGCCAAACCCTTCACATACCTTTGTGCTATCAGCACGAAGATCATGTCGAGGTCGTCGACATTAGTAAACGACTCTTGCGTGAGGGACCCGAGCACGTCTAGCAAGTCGTCGTGATCCAAGGGGGTGTCGTTGCCCAAGATGGTCTGGATGTGGAGAAGCGCAGAGTGCTCGCGAGACTCCAACGCAATGTTCAGTTTCAAGTACTCCTTCTCCAGCACGAGACCCTTTTTTTCGCTTTCCAAACGGTTCATTTCAGAAGATGCCTTCAGCAACGCCACATGCGCCTTCTCCACCTCTGCGTGGCGTCCGTTCATATCATCACACAACTGCTTGTACTGCACGGGAACCTGCACCTTCATCAGCTCCAAGGACTCAATGAGCGTATAGAGATCATAAGTGGGTTTCGAGAAGCGGACAGGCTCGCGATCTTCATCACTGGAATCGTCAGTTTGGATATCCGAGCCAGATGAGTGCACAGGTTTGGCGCCTTTAGCACGTTTATCTGGCTTAGCAGATGCTCCCGACTTGAGGGCCCCGGTTTTCTCCTTTACGCCTCCCACACCCAAGCCCTGGGGCCGGAGCTTTGTTTCAATGGGCTTGACGATTCCATCTTGCTTCAGCCCGAGCCCCTGGCCCTGCTTGTAGCCCATGCTCATGAGCAACTTAGCGCCGATTCCATACTGACTGATCATGCTGTCCGAGCTGGAGGACTGGTGACTGGAATGACCAGAGCGTGTTGCCCTAGATAATGATTGGCCGGCAGCAGAGGCGGAGAAAGCGGCAGACAGGATATCATTGCCAAAAGGCGAAGGGCTCCCTAGTTGCGTGTCAGTCTCTCTGTCATCCTCGTCCTCAAGATCCGAGTACTCGTTAGCCGCAGCCATCGACATGCTGCCCTGGCTGGAGGTGCCTGCAGCAGAGAACACAACGCCATGTTTCTGTTTGGCCATGGGCCTGAGCCCGAGGCCTCAGCAGCGGATGAGTGCTTATGGGCAGCGCACGACCCACACACCGGCCTCGCCGTGCCATGTGGGCGTGTGGTGTGGCTGTCCATGCCAGCAGGGCTGCTACGGTGGAAGAGTAAACGCGTAGCTTGATGCTGGTCTCGGCCCAGGGTGGCGTTGGCTCAGATTCCGCTCGTGCATGACGGAGACAGATTCAGTGAGGGTTAGCTCGGGCCTTGAGCAACTCCAAGAGCTTGGCCTCGTTGACCTCAGCCGTTCTGGAGTTCAAGTCGTCCAACCCGTCACTCACAACCTGCACCACGCTGGGGTACTCCGAGTCTCCCGGGAGCCGGAACGAGCTGGGTATAAACTCGCCGTATCGGCGTAGCCAGGCGTGCCTTCTCTCACGCTCCGCGTCCTCGAAACTCAACAACTTGTCGTTGAAGAACTCGTCGATAAGCTTGAGAAACTTCCTCGGGTACACATACTGTTCGTAGTGCAACTCACTCAAGTACTGCAACTGGTACACACTGCAAAACTGGCGGTAGTGCTCCGCGAGCAGGTCGAGCACCTGTGCAAAGGTCCTCAAGGGCGCCGCTTCTGCGTCCGATGAGCTGGGGGCCAACGAGCTGGGGGCCAACGAGCTGGGGGCCAAAAATGACCGGCTGTACGCAGCAGCAAAGTGAGCCATCAAAAAAGTGAGCCTAGTGAGCGCCCTGGTCAACTCTGCCAAAGGCTGTTTCATGTGGTCACACTTCTCAAGCATGAGGTCGTAGCCCCTTGGCTCAATAGCACGGGCCAAGTTGCGCTCGTTGTTCAGCAAAATGTCTTGGATGGAGCGCACCTCTCGTAGCACCGAGGGAAGCTCTAGCGTGTCGTTTTCGAGCACCGCCAAGTCCGCCGTCTGCAGATGGTTGCCCTGAGCCCAGCTCAAGGCACTGGCACACTGATCATAGTGGTTGGTGAGCATCTGGAGAAGGTTGACTAGCTCCTGGCTCAACACGTTGTTCTGGTCCAAGATGCTCTCCACCGATGCGACGACCTTGGACTCGTACTTCCGGGGCGCCTTTTTTTCGGGCTTGTCGAGGTCCCGGAGAAACTTCTGCAACTGCTGCAACTCGTACACGGGAACCTCGTACACGGAGACAAAGGAGGAGTACTCTTTCGAGACGTCCAGCCAGCAGGCATGGACGGCAGCAAATTGCGAGTCGAGGAGCGCAAGGTACGCCGTGCAGTTGTTCTGGTACACGGCGATGTTCTTTCGGAGATGGACGATCTCGTGGGTGGAAATGAAATCGTCCAAATGCGGTGCTTCCGGCTGCCTCTTCAGCGGCCGGAGGAGGAAGGGCGGCACTTCCACGGCAGCTAGCTGGGCCTGCACCTCGTCTAGCTTCTTGAGGGCCGGGCGAAGCTTAGTGTCTAGGTCGCTTTTGTAGGCGTCTCTGAGAGTGGAGAAGCGGGCCAGCAATTTAGCGAGGACGCCTTGACACTCCCTCTGCTGGGAGTGCACCAGGGCCACGTCTGCCAACACACGGCGGATTGAGGCCAAGCTGTCGACAGTCAAAAAGTGGTGGGAGGCGTCCAAGGAGCTGTGAGCCTGGGAGGACAATTGCTGGGCCTTATTGAGAGTGGCGTAGGCATCGTCCTTCCATTGGGAGACATTTGACATGGGCGCCAGATGGTGTAGTGAGTGGTAGTGGAGCAGTGAGTGGTAGTGGAGCAGTGAGTGGTAGTGGAGCAGGTAGTGGTGGTAGGGTGGTAGTAGGGTGGTAGTAGGTAGTGGGTAGTGAAGCAGTGGATAGTGTAACAGTAGGTAGCAGGTAGCAGGTGCAGGTAGTAGGTAGTAGGAAGTAGACAATAGCAGGTAGTAGCAGTAGCAGGTAGTAGTCTCAGATCTTAACGGTAATTCTACCAATGGTTCACAATCACAACGCCACTTAGGTCCAAGCAATCGTAGACTGGCAAGTAGAAAGCGGTAGCGTACCGACTAACAATAGACGCGATAAGGCCTGTACAGAAATGTCTAAAGCTGCCACTATGCCTATAGTGCCACAACTATGAACAATAACAACTATGAAACATCTATGAAACATCCATGAAACATCCATGAAACATCCATGAAACATCCATGAAACATCTATGAAACATCTATGAACATCTATGAATCCGCCAACTATGCCACCCTAGAGACGACCGCTGCCCAATACACTCGGAAGTCACTAGTCCTCTCCCTCTGCCAGCTTGGGACACGGCTGCTAGTACAAGGCCGACGCATCCACTGAACATTGACACACAAGCACTGCGTCGTTGCCTAGCAAACAGACTCAATACAACCCAGTCCATACGAACCCTCGATCACGTGGCCGCCCACTTCTCAGTCCAGGCGCGAAAAACACCCACCAAAATTCACCTCCACCACATCATGGATCCGCTCGTACTGTTGCGCACGGCAATCTTGGCCAAGAAACCCGTGCAGTTGGTCATCCACGACGCGGACGGTCACGCTAGCGACACCGCCTCCATCAAGGACGCCACGCACGTCAGCATCGACGGCGTCCCACACGACTTGAACCAGCAGACCGCCTTCTACAACGAGGACACACAGATGCCGCTCCGGCCGGTGATTTTCTGCTGGATCAACGAGGGCTCCTCGATTGTCGACTACAAGAACGCGTGTTTGGAGAACGACATCGCCGACTTCAAGTTCTTGGTCAAGGCCGAGTTGACCACCTGGTTGAACGGCAACTCCGAGCTGTGCAAGTTCATCAAGAACGAGGCAGACGACAAGGCCGCCTCGGAGACGCGCAAGCGAAGCTTGAGTGACCCGCAGATGGCCCGCATCGGCGAGTTTGAGCTCGAGTCGCTCGATCACAACGCCGCGTTGAGAGGGTCCAAGAACCTTCTACTCAAGAACTTGATCTCCGACGCCAAGAAGTACACCAATGCGTTGAAGAAGTCCAAGACCAACGGCAGGGCGCATGCGGCATCGGCGGCGCTGCAGCAGAAGAAGCAGCCCATCATAATCGTGTCTCCGGCCACCACTGCGTTGATCTCGTTGAGCAACATCAAGGAGTTCTTGGAGGAGGGCCGCTTTGTGGAGCCCAGCTTGCAGCGGTCCGAGAACAACGTGGTCACCGTCAACCACAGCTCGCCCAACTTGGTGCAGGCTGCGCAGCTGATCATGGTGGTGGACAACGTGGACCTCTTCACCAAGCCGGAGTACTGGGACCGCGTGGTGGCCATCTTCACCACGGGGCAGGCGTGGCAGTTTCTGAAGTTCAAGTACTCCAAGCCGGAGATCTTGTTCCAGAACTACCAGGGGTTTTTTGTCACATACTCTGGGGGAATTGTGCCCAAACAAATCAGCGACTGGAACGTGACGGCGATCAACGTGGACCGTGGCGACAAGCGGTTCCGGGACAAGATGATTGTGAAGGATTTGTGGTTTCAATTGGAGAAGATCTTGGTGTCCAAGGGCTACGGGGTGAAGTAGGGAACAGAGTGAACAGAGAAAGAGTGAACAGAGTGAACAGAGAAAGAGTGAACAGAGTGAACAGAGAAAGAGTGAACAGAGTGAACAGAGAAAGCGTGAACAGAGTGAACAGAGAAAGAGTGAACAGAGAGAACAGAGAAAGAGGGAACAGAGTGAACAGAGAAAGAGTGAACAGAGTAAACAGAGAAAGAGAGAACAGAGTGAACAGAGAAAGAGTGAACAGAGAGAACAGAGAAAGAGTGAACAGAGTGAACAGAGAAAGAGTGAACAGAGTGAACAGAGAAAGAGTGAACAGAGTGAACAGAGAAAGAGTGAACAGAGAAAGAGTGAACAGAGAAAGAGTGAACAGAGAAAGAGTGAACAGAGAAAGAGTGAACAGAGAAAGAGTGAACAGTGAACACTGAACAAATGAATCTGCAAGTACCTTCTTGCATACCTAACTATGTACTATAGATGCAATGTCATTGCAACGACGCATGCCCTTCCTGTAGATGCTAGCGTAGGCTTTTCTAGCTGTAGGCTTTTTCTAGCTGGATGAACCGGTCGTAGAGGTCGCCGGTGCTAAGATTCTCCACACGACGGTCGTCTCGGGTCCGCACCGACACCGTGCCGTTCTGTATGTCCTTATCGCCCACCATGACAATGTAGCTGTAGCCCTTGTTCAAGGCGTCTTTCATGCGGTTGCCCACAGTCTCGCTGCGGTCGTCCACATCCACGTAGAAGTTGTAGCCGGTCATCGGGGCCATGGCCTCCGCTCCAGGTGTCTCTCCAGTCAACTGGTCCCGCACTTCCCGGGCAAAGGCGGCGTGTCTCTCTGCCACGGGGATCACCACAGCTTGCCTGGGATTCAACCAGAACGGCCATTTCCCCTGGTAGTGGTCGAGGAGAATGGCAAAGAACCGCTCCAACGACCCAAACACCGCCCGGTGCACCATGATCGGCTGCTTGTCGCGGTTTCCCGTCTCGTCCACGTACCTGAGCTGGAAGCGTGCCGGCAACTGGAAGTCGAGCTGCACCGTGCCCACCTGGTGCGACTTGCCGTAGTTGTCGGTGAGAAGAACGTCGATCTTAGGCCCGTAGAACGCCCCGTCGCCGTCCCGGATGTGCCACGCCGGGCTGACGTCGTCCAACACGCGCTTCAACTGCGTTTCTGCAGAGTCCCACGTGGCCACATCGCCAATGAACTTCTCGTGCGGCCGTGTGCTCAAGAAGAACTGGATGCCGTCCTCAGAGATGCCGAACACCTTGTATGTGTTTTTGATGAGCACGAGCGTGTTTTTGATCTCGCTGTTGATCTGCTGTAGCTCACAGAAAATGTGGCCGTCGTCCTGGTGGAAGCGCCGTACGCGGGTTAGCCCCGAGAGCGCCCCGCTGGCCTCGTTGCGGTGGAGCGCAGAGAAGTCCGAGTACCGGATGGGGAGCTCGTTGTAGGACCGCTCGAACTTGGAGTAGATGATGCAGTGGCCGGGGCAGTTCATGGGTTTCAACCCGTAGACGTGGGCATCCAGCGTCGCTTCACTCTCGGCTTGCTGGTCGCCGGCCTCGTCCCTGTTTTCATTCCCTACCACTTTGAACATGTCGTCCTTGTAGTTGTCCCAGTGGCCGGAGGTCTCGTACAACTGCTTTTTGTATATCAACGGCGTGATCACCTCCTGGAAGCCGTACTTTGTCTGCTGGTTCTTCATGAACTGCACCAACTTGTTGAACACGCGTGTGCCGTGGGGCAAGAAGAAGATGGAGCCGGGCGTCACGGGGTCCGTGGTGTAGAGGAGCTGTTTGTTGGCGATGGCAAGGTTGGAGTGCGTGGCCGAGACCTTGTCGGCAGCCTTGGCCAGGTAGCGCTTCACGCATTGAATTCGGCGTAGCACGAGCATCTGTGGTGGTGGGTGGAGGCAAGCGAGTCTAGTGTGGGTCCGTACGATGGCTTCGCGCGATGTACAGGTCTTTACTAGCTGAGACCTGGCAAGTTGTCAGGTGGGATAATCGTTCTGATATCAGTGGTTCCAACGATGGCGATGAACGATGACGATGAAAACGATGACGATAAGAACGATGACGATGAGAACGATGAAAGGTTGAGCCCAATGGGGGCGATAAACGATGATCCAGGATACAACGCGGTCGCCAGTGCTCATGCAGTAATCTCAGTAGTCAGTAGTCACTAGTCACATATGCTTTGACCGCTGTTGGTGCTGTTGGTGGTGTTGGACCTGCAGGTTCTGTTGGAGTGGTCTAGTTTTGACTGGCCAGTCCCCTTGACTGACTGCAACGGTTGACTGCAACGGTTCTGACTGCAACGGTTTCCATCTAGTTCTCTCTCACACCGTCGGTACACAGCCATTCGCTGTGCATCTTCATACGGATCTCGATTTCCCAGTGACACCCGTCAATCCCCGTTTTCTTTCACCAACTAGTTCGCTCACGTGGCCACAGCCTCTTCGGCCTTCATCACCGGCGCATCACCAGCACTCTCAACGATCCCATTCACCTCCTCGCCAACTTCTGGCGTCTGCGTCTCGGAACTTTGCTTCCACGTGTCTATGCTGATTTTGAACCCCGAAAATGTCTTGAACTGAATAGGCGCCCTGGTCCATTTTCGGCATGGCCGGCCCGACTTGTCAAGTGCCTGCGAGATGCTGTTCACAGTGAGACCCGCAGTAGAGAGCTCCTTGGGCCCCGTGTTGACAGAACCCTTGCCTTGTGTGTCGTCTGTGGGCGCAGGTGACGATCCGGGAGACAAGGTGCCCGTTTTCTTCTCCTTGCTGAGTTTCTTGACCCGGGATTTGGGCTTGGCTGCAGGCGCAAGCTTCACCGACAGGAGAAAGTCCTGCGGCAACTTGAGCGTCACGGAGTACGTTTTCTTGGCTGCCATTCACGTCGAGTGGTGTGAGTGAGGAAGAATAGGAGGACTCCTATGTGCGCAGGCCGCGACTGCACACAACACAGGCAGAAGCATCGCCACCAACGGGCCGGATGGCCGGTGCCCCTGGCCGGTACCCCAGGCGGGCGCCCCAGGCGGGCGCTCCTGCGCCAGGTAGATGCCCGAGTTTGGATACGGCCGTGGCTGCGCCGTAGCAGGACCATGGCATAGCTTTCAAAGACAGTCACGTGATTTTCACGTGCACCACCACGTGCTCGTCACGCGCCTTGTGTCGTCATGAGCGTCTCCACACTTAGCTCACCAGCCACCATGTCCTTCCCCAGACGGGTTTCTCGGTTGGACGACCTCAGCAACCCCGGCCTTAGACAAGACGTGCGGGCACACCAGCGGACGTACGAAGGTGCATACACCCGCACGGNAGACGTGCGGGCACACCAGCGGACGTACGAAGGTGCATACACCCGCACGGCGGTGTCGTGCCTCTCGTTCTCGGTGGTAATCATCAAGTTGTTTTCTCTGGAGTTCCTCCCCATCGGCACCGTGTACACCGCATATGGCTGCGTGCTTTACTTCATTGGGTGCTTCAAGGCGCGCCATATAGATGCCTATTATAGCCACCAGGACAAGCTCGAGGGCTTCAAGTCTGCAGGAGACTCGGTGGTTCTCCTCTCAACCGTGAGCTTGGCCACATATGTGGCGTTGTTGGTGCTTGTTTTGCGGTTGTAGATCGGAACGCTGGTGTCAAGTTAGCATACAAGCTAGTGTATGTCAAGCTAGCATACAAGCTAGTGTATGTCAAGCTAGCGTACAAGCTAGTGTATGTCAAGCATAAAAGCTATGTCAATGCTCCGAGTCCAAACACAATCACTTGCACCAAGAGCTGCACAGACCAGAACGCAACCTTCCTCATCCTCACCAATCGGTTCTCGTCGTCAGCAACATAGTTGACAAAACTGTCGTACACCTGCTCCAGGATATCGTCCATCAACAACAGGTCGTACACGGTCCACGAGCCCGAAAAGTCCTGGATGTTCTTCACCACGCGCGACTTGATTTCTATGAACGCGTTCCTCAGGTTGATGTATGCCACAATGGGCCTGATCAACGCATAGTTCACGTAACTGAGCTCAGGGGCCTTGAAGGGCACCGAGGCTCGCACGTTGTTGAGACGGATAGTCAAGTCCAACACGAAGTACTTGGAGAGCTCCTCCGACTCGTCCCCCGGCAGCGGGGCGAGCCGGGAAATGTGGTCCTGCGAGTTGACGTGCACGTCCGGGTTGCGGTAGCGGTTGGCCTCCTTGTGGATGGACTCCGCTATGATGGACACGATCTCGGGGAAGTTCAAGTCCTTGGAGTCCTCCGACACCATGACGTCGCCCGTGAGGTCCACTTTGCCCGAGGTGATCCAGCCAAACGGCCCCTCGAGGCCCTTGTTCAAGTGGTCGATGTTGAGGGCATCCACACGCAAGCGCGTGACTCGCTTCCAGGGCAAGCTCTGCGGGAGCGACTCGTCGTCGCCCAAGACGTCGTCGTTCTCGAAGTCGTTCAACTTCTGGCGCTTGTGGATGGTGAACAACGAGTTGTCGTAGGAGCCGCTGACGTTGTTGGCGTTGAGGAAGTCGTAGAAGAGCCAGTGCTTGCGCAAGCGGTCCAACTCACAGTTGTAGATAGCCACCTTGAAGGGGCGGAAGCCGTTGGGCTGGCGCAACGTGAACAACACGTCCTTCATGACGAAGTTGTTGAACTCGAAGTCGCCAAACTGGTACACGTTCTTGTAGTTTGTAGGGTCGTCGTCGGCGACCCAGCGCACGTGGGTGCGGTCCACGACGCCGCGGAGCCCGTTGATCTCGATGGTGTCGATGATGCCAGTTCCGTTGACCCACTTGCGGAAGGAAAACGAGACGTTGACCTCCTCGATGGTGAGGTCGAACTGCGTGTAGTTGCCGTCGTCCTCGTCCCGGCCGGAGTCGTCTTTGCTGCGGGCGTAGGCCGCCGCCTGCAGGCCCTTCAAGAAGGTGCTGGAGGACTTGGGTCTCTTGCTGACGAAGCACTTTTTGAAGGAGATCTTGTTGTCCTTCAAGCTGGGCACGATGGCGTGCTCGAAGGTCACGGTGAGGTTGGAGTTTTTGGTCATCAACTCGCCAAGCTTGCGGGCGACGAACTCCTGCGAGAAGATGGGGTTGATGGTGAAGATGACCAAGGAGATGAAGGTGGTGGTGGCGAGGATGAGGAGGAAGACGTTGCCCATCATGAGCCAGGTGAAGAAGGCGGAGTAGTCGTCGGTGTTCAAGGGGCGGTTGGAGCGCTTGAGGATCCACTTGAAGCGGATGGCTAGGCGGGAGAGGGCGCTGTTTGCGCGGGAGAGAAGGAGTTCCTTGGTGACGGGTTTGGGGGGCAGAGGCGGAGGCGGCGGAGGCGGCGGAGGCAGAGGTGGAGTCAGCAGGGCCAGCAGAGTCAGCAGGGCCAGCAGAGTCAGCAGAGCCAGCCAATGGCCGTCCACACCTCGTTTCGAGGCGTTTCTAGCGTGGAATCTCACGGTCCCCAAAAAATACAGGCCGTGGATCCTTGGCCCGAGGGGCCGTAGCGGCGCCTTGCTCACGTGCCGCCATGTCCTGAGGGAGAGCATGAGTCAGAGGGACTGGGGTCGAGCAGTAGTACAGCGAAGCAGCTGGCATGGCTGGGGTCTGCTCAAGCCAGAGTGCGGAGTGGGTGCACGGGTGCGATGCGGCGATGACTGGTTGCTAGAGGTGTAGTACGAAATAGGCAGGGAGAGGTAGGAATTAGAAGATAGAACATAGACTTAACTACCAATAGGATGGAAGGTAGACAGACTTAATACCAGAATAGGATGGAAGGTAGAACAGACTTAATTACCAGAATTGGGATTGGGAGAGTACTCGCTAAGATGAACCAAGCTTTTTAGTAGCCAACTGCGCGATCAACATCTGCAATGCAGATACTACAATACCCCAGTACACAAGAAAGCTAATAAAAAAAAGTGAATCCAAGCAGACCCCGATATCCTCTCGGAAGCCACATGAACAAGGTGCCTGCCTTCGAGCGGCTGGCAATCTGGCATAGCTAGCTGGCATAGCTAGGCGTGCACAGGAACATGACGATGCGCATTTGCAGTAATTTGGCGAGCAGCACACGCGCAGCTCATAAGTTCCACGGCACCAGCCACGGCACAGGGTCAGAAGAAGGCAGAGGAATTCAGAGGAAGAGATGAAGGCAGATGAAGGCAGATCTATGTCTTCATGCCATTATCTCTTTGGTAGATCCACCAAGGTGACACCTTAGCCATTAGCACAAGAGTAGCTTCGAGCCTACGAATGCCACTGCGTCGCCTCTCCAAAACTCGTACTTGGGCCCATCCATTTACTTAACTTGTGACATGGCGCTAAAGTTGCTTCCCCCGTATTCAACGGCTGGATAATACTCATCCGGATTTCCACTTATGGGGATATCAACGAATACACACCTGATAGGTACTAGAAGTTACTAAATATCTAACACTTTTATTATCTTGTATCTTATATCTTATTATCGTGTATCTTATTATCTTGTATCTTATATCTTATTATCGTGTATCTTATTATCTTGTATCTTATTATCTTGTATCTTATTATCTTGTATCTTATTATCTTGTATCTTATTATCTTGTATCTTATTATCTTGTATCTTATTATCTTATATCTTATTATCTTATATCTTATTATCTTATATCTTATATCTTTTTATCTTATATCTTATTATCTTATTATCTTATTATCTTATTCTCTGTTATTCTCTGTTATTCTCTGTTATTCTTTGTTATTTTCTGTTATTTTCTGTTATTTTCTGTTATTCTCTGTTATTTTCTGTTATTTTCTGTTATTTTCTGTTATTTTCTGTTATTTTCTGTTATTCTCTGTTATCTCTTTATTCTGTTATTCTCTTATATCTTATTATCTTTCATTACCTTATTATCTCTCATTATCTTATTATCTCTCATTATCTTATTACCTTTCATTATCTTATTATCAGTTATTATCAGTTATTATCAGTTATTATCTTATCACCTCTTATTATCTATGTCATTCTCTCTGTTAGGTTGTTTAGTAACGTCTGGTGCGTATTGCATGGGCATTCATTGATGATCCTGCCATTGAAGCGAGGATCGGGGTTTATATAGGGATAGCGATATGTGGCTGTGCTGGCTCTCGGCCCGGTTGGGCCGCCTGAGAAGGTCTATAACGAGGAAGGCGGGCGTTTGCGTCTAATCGACGAGCGAAGGTGCAACTTCCTAATGAGGTAGTGTGCTACCCATGTCGGATCTTCTATCTTCTATCTTCTATCTTAATCTTTGTTATTCTCTTATTCTCTTTCTGTTAGAACCATCATGGGTAGTGTACTACCCACATGGATGTTAGCCTACACTGGTCGATCAGAACGACATGCATTCCTCTATGCCGCATTAGTCTATATAAGAAGGGGTTGTTCCTCCTTGAGGAATCATCGACGAATAAACACACTAACAGAAGTACTGGACGTAACCAGAATCTAACACTTTCTTTTTTTATTATCTCTCATTATCTCATTATCTTATTACCTCTTATTATCTGTTAATATCTGTTAATATCGTATTACCTCTTATTATCTATGTCATTATCTATGTCATTCTCTTTTATTATCGCTCAATATCTATGTTATCATCTCTATCTATGCCATTATCTCTTATTCTCTATGTATTTATCAACTATTTCATTGTCTCTTATTATATCCCATTCTCTTATTACCTGTTTACCTTGTTACCTATGCCTTTATTTCATCATCTCATCATCTCATCCATGCCATTATCTTTACCTGATGTCACAGTACTCCCCGTTGGCATACTTTGACGACTTTCCCAGTGGGTAGTCCAGTATGTCCATGTAATTGTGTGTAGCTGTGACCAGTTGTGTTGATATGCTCATAAGTTAAGTCCAACCTATCAAGCATCCGAGTGGTGAAGTACTTCGCTCTGGAGACGATGCGAATGAAACTGTAAAGCCGAGAGTAAATTGAACAGCCTGCTCCTGTCAGCAACAATAGCACTGAGCAATACGAACATCTGTACACGGATCAATAGCAGAACAAGCGGTGTCATTAAGCATGCCTTACATGAAGTAGGTAGAAGAGTCTGTAGTTGCGAGATGTGTGATTCTATCATTTACGATGCAGGCAATGGGCAATGTCACTGTGAATGCATTGCCGAAGAACGCTAAGTCGGGGCTTATTTCTAGTCTTAGTCTGCCATGTCAGCCCCAATCTCCTAGTCTACTTGGCAAATCTGCACTTTACTCTTCACATCTCCCTCCCACAGTGATTCCCTCCCTCCTGGCCAGCATCCATGGTCCTAATTCAGACGACAGCCAATAACTTTCCGAAAAAGGATATTTTGAATGGTGCGGCTGTAAAAGGTGGACTTGTCGATGCAAAAGTTGAAGCTGGACACCGGCACTAAGAGACTACCGGTACTAGTTCAGAACTTGTATAAACCACAATACAGTACAGACCACATACTTAGTACAGAGAATCAAATACACTGCGTACAGCCCGAACCAAATACAAACTACTCACTTCAGCTTATTGTGTTGTGACGCATTGTGTTCAACCTCGTCATATACAGGAATGGAGATGTCTCGTGACTTCAACATTCTGTTTAGGTACGGCGGTACCTG
>NKZR01001554.1:3159-20293 GCA_002370795.1 Metschnikowia sp. 03-147.1
AGTAATAGACAGTAATAGACAGTAATAGACAGTAATAGACAGTAATAGACAGTAATAGACAGTAATAGACAGTAATAGACAGTACTAGTAATAGACAGTAATAGACAGTGAAGTAAATTCAGACGTGCAGACTACTCTATCCATAAAGTATCCAGTGAAAATCCGATAATATAGACTTATAAAATATGCAAGTAGTATAGTCTTGTTAGATCCGCACGGCGTGTTACAATACACGAGGACAATGGTAGCTCGCTACATTAGAGGTATCCACCGAACCAACACCCACGGCTCTATTCTGGTGCCGTGCAAGTTTGACCCGAGCGAGTTTACGGTAGCTACAGCTCCGGCAATAATTCAGCTTTCGGCCTATTTTCGCCCACTACACGTTTTGCCGATTGAGGGCTGCTTGGTACTCCACCATAGTATGAGTACATGGTCTCTGGAATCCGCGAGTGCTCTTTCAACCAACCACACGGCCACCCGCGTAGTAGAGTGTAATAAGTGTAATAAGTGAGTAATTATTCTCCCTCAGAAATTATCGTCATCGTGCCTGTAATCGTCAAACAACTCCTGGTCCACCGCAGAAAGAATGGTGTTGCCTCTTCTGGAAGTTCTAGGCGCCTCCCACTGCTCATCCTCCATCCACAGCTCCGCAAGCACCTGGCCTCCGCTCACCACCTGCGCCGCCTGCAAAGACGACAAGTCTCCCGACAACTGGCCGTCCTTTATGTGCGCCAACGGGTCCGGCAAGTGGCTGCGCACCGCCTCCGACTCCGCCGCCGGCCGCTGCCGTAGAGTGTCCACGTCCCCGTGCAACGGCGGATACGCCGCGTCACGTGCCTCGTGTCTTGGCCGGTGGTAAGTGGGCTCCGTGCGCTCGTGCCTCAATGGGTCGCTCATGTACTCGCGGATGTCCTGGCCCGTTTTCGTCACCAACTTGTCTCCGTCCTGTGACAACTCCACCTGGCGGTCGGATATCAGCGTCATGAGCTTGAGGAAGTTGGACTGCAGGAACTTGCTTGCTGTCTCCTCCGACGCCTGGCCCTTGACCATGGACTCCTGCACTTGCCGGGCGGCCTCAGCAAACTGCTCGTTGTCCGAGCGACTGCGCTGCATCGCCTCGGACTCGTGATGCACCGGCTCTGCTGGCTGGCTTTCTGCCGGCTGTGCCACGGACTCTGCGTCGCTCATCTCCTGCTCAATCTGGTCGAACTGAGCCGCAAGCGCCTGCTCGTCGATGTGCACCGAGGCATCCGCCTGCTGGAGATTTCCTCTTTGGGACTGGCCGTGGATGTTCAGGGCCCCGTGCATGGACGCCATGGGCCGTGCGTGCATGCTCTGGCCGCTCTGCATCTGCATGAACTGCCTCTGCCAGTCGGACTTCTGGGGAGTTTGTTGGAGCGACATGTCCCGAAAATCCTGCACCCAGCCCTCTGCCAGGCTTTGTTTGAATTGATTTTGGGGATGGTTGAGCTGGTTGGGGCTGTGAGCAAAGTGGCTCTGACTCTGATCAAAGCCCTGACTCTGAAAGCCCTGACTCTGAAAGCCCTGACTCTGAAAGCCCTGACTCTGAGCAAAGCCCTGACTCTGACCATTAAAGTTCCTCTGAAAACTCAACAGCTTCTGAAATCCCTCAATCCCCGAATCATTGAACTGGCGAAACTCCTGGTTCAAATTTCCATCAATGCCTCCGTGGCTCCTGAACGCTGCAGGACCATCCACAGGCCCCGAAAACCGCTCTCTCTGTAGCGTCTGGTCCCGTTGCGTGTGCTTGGTGAGCTGACTCACCGCATTTGAGGGTCCACAACTGGCATCCATGATACTAGGTCGTGCGGAGTGAGATCAGACTGACTTAGAGGCTTCCGGTCTGAAGACTATTTAGCTAATCTGAGGCCAGTCGCGATGTGGAGTAATCGCACTCCCGAGGGCGTTCGTATGTGCAGGTCCCCCACATTCCGTTGACCTCTGTGATGGATATCCATGGCGCCTCCACGCGGCTGTCCACGACGCTTCTTGGCGTCTACACGTCACCGAATAGCTCCTCAAACGCAGGCCCCAAGAACTCGTGCACGTTCGATGTCTGCATGGATCTCCTGTACCGCTCAAACGCCATTTTGCTGGCCGACCGCACCACTGCACATGCGCTGTAGCATGCAAGCAAGGGAAGCACGGGACTCTCGATCTTTCCCTCGTGCTCCCACTGGCACTTCTCGTAGTGTGCCGCCCAAACAAGAAGCGTGGCCATGGCCCCCGTCAACGTGTCTCCCTGGCCGCCGACCCGGCGCAAAGACCCGTGCATCTCGTTGACCAAGTAGTCGTCGTTTTTCACAATCACTTCGTTCTGGCCCTTTTTCACCACCAAAACGCCCCCAAGGCTCTTAGACACCCTCTGTGCAGTTGCCACCGAGTCCTCGTTATCAATGGCCAAAGCTGTGCAGATGCGCCCAAACTCCACCACATTCGGCGTGATCACTGCTTTCTGGAAGCCCTTAACGATCTCGGGGTCGACCGAAACCAAAAAGAGCGAGTCTGCATCAAGAATCACTGGTTTGTTGGCCACCTTGATTTCCTGCAAAATCCGCGTGAGCGTTTTCAACATGAGCGGGTCTCGGCCGAATCCAGGTCCCAAAATAAAGACGTCCATGCGGTCAATGAGCCCCGAGATCTTGGGAAATATATGCTTTTCAATCACCTGGTCAATCTCTCTGTTTTTCAATGCCTCCTCGAGTGGTCTGGAGCGAAGCTCGGCCCATTTGGCTTCCGGCAAGAATTTGTTGACTTCGGGGTTCAGCAGCTCATACAAGTAGGGGTGGATCATGAGATCCGGCGAGTACCCCTTGATGATCGGGCCCGCAAGTTTTTCACACACAACATGGCTCAAGTCAGCGCCAACCAAAGCGGCCGAGTGGGAGGCGAAAAATGGCGCCCCTGTGTAGTCCTCACATCCGCCGAAAACACACACTTTTCCAGCCTGGCCTTTGTGGAAGTTTGGCTTCAATGGCTGGATAATCTGCCGTGCAAGACAAAGCAAATCTTTCTGGGTCTTCTTGGACAACATGGCGGCTGATCGGTGAGCAGTGAGTTGCTCTTATGTTATCAACACGTGACAGTCACATGCACACAGTCATGTGACTACAATGCACCGGCCTAACACCTAAACCGCTGCAGTGCCTCCCTATGCTCGCGTATGCCTGCGAAGCTGTAGCGCTGCAAAAACTGCAGCACGCTGGCATCTTTAATGCCTGTCGTGGATCCGATGGGCGGCACGTGACTGTGGCGGGAGTTGCGGAAAACACGAAGTTCGGACCTGCAGACAACGCCCTCGGCCACTGTTGCTTCCCCTCGGTCACCGACAGCAACACCGTCACATCTCATTCCCTGAAACTTCACGTCTCTTCAAATACAATGTCTGTTGCTAGAATCTCATCCAGATATCTTATTCCCGCTATCGGTGCCGCTGGGGCCGTTGGATTGGCCACTTATTTCTCCGGCGCCAAAATCCTCAATGAAAACCCCAAGACCTTCAAGGATGGCAGCGAATGGATTGACTTGAAATTAAAAGACTCCTGGAAAGTTTCCGGTAACACCAAGCATTATGTGTTTGAATTGAACAGCCCCGATGATGTTTCGGGCTTGGTCACTGCCTCGTGTCTCATGGCTAAGTATGTCACCGAAAAGGGAAACAACGTTATCAGACCATACACGCCCATCTCTGACGTCGAACAAAAAGGCACTCTTGAGTTCATTATCAAGACGTATCCCGAGGGAAAGTTCTCGCAACACGCTTGGAACTTGAAACCCAACGACACTGTGTCGTTCAAAGGCCCCATCGTGAAGTGGAAATGGGAGCCCAACCAATTCAAGAGAATCACTTTGATTGGTGGAGGCTCGGGCATCACTCCCTTGTACCAATTGCTCCATGAGGTGACTAAAAATCCTGAGGACAAGACCAAGGTCGACTTGTTCTATGGCTCAGTGAGTGAAGACGATATCTTGTTGAAGAAGGATCTCGACAAGATTGCCTCTGAGCACAAGGACCAAGTTAACATCCACTATTTCTTGGACAAGGCCCCAGAGGGCTGGAAGGGCCACACAGGCCACATTGACAAGGACTTCTTGAAGGAGAACTTGCCTGGCCCTTCTGCAGACACCAAGGTGTTCGTATGTGGACCTCCACCTTTGTACAAGGCGATCTCCGGACCTAAGAACTCCCCAACAGACCAGGGAGAAGTCACTGGCGCCTTGGCAGATTTGGGTTACACCAAGGACAATGTGTTCAAGTTCTAAAACGGAATTGAATTGAGTTAGAACCAAAAGCATCACCGAACGTGATACTCAAACTTGAATCAATGGCCTTGGGAAATACCCTTGGCCTTCATAGATCTCCAATTGAGCTGAATAGATTTCGTGCAATGTAGGCCTGGCATTCCTCACGGATTTTTTAATACCTGAGGGCGATTCCGAGCATTTTTCCACATGTTCCTCCAATCAAGACGCCTCTTCTCTCTTTTTAGGGTCTCAAGTAAGAAAAATTCGCCTCAAAGTTCAAAAAAGTCTATACTCTCTCGTACCCAGACCAATCGTCTTTTGGTCAGGCTCGGGCTTAAAGAACTGCACTGCATATAGGTCACACCATTTAAGGTCTGAGCAGCCTCCATCAGCCTCATGAGTGTCCGGATTGCCGTTGAAGGATGCTGCCACGGCGCCCTTAATCAGATCTACCAGTGCATCCCAAAAGATGTCGAGATCCTCTTGATATGTGGAGACTTTCAAGCATTCAGGAACACTGCTGACTTGAAATCGTTCAGTGCTCCCGAAAAGTATCGCCAGATGATGGACTTCCACGAGTACTACTCAGGCAAAAGAAAGGCACCCGTATTGACAGTTTTTATTGGAGGAAATCATGAGGCATCGCTGTATCTTCGGGAACTTCAGTTTGGGGGCTGGGTAGCTCCGTCCATATATTATCTTGGAGAATATGGCACAGTATGGTATAAAGGGCTCCGCATTTCAGGCACCAGCGGGATCTTCAACTATGCCTCTTTCGTGAGCAAGCACAAGTACTCACTTCCATATGACAGAGCGGCCATTCGTTCAATATACCACGTCAAGCCAAAAAATTTTGTTAAGCAGCTTTTGACAGGTCACTCCGATATCATTTTATCCCACGATTGGCCCCAATGGATATGGGAACGGGGAAACTTGCAGTCTCTCTTAAGACACAAGAAGCACTTCAAAACCGATGTAAGAACTGGCCGCTTGGGGTCGCCCTTGGCCATGGAGGCGTTGAAGCACCTTCGTCCCCGCTATTGGTTTTCACTGCATCTCCACACGAGATTCACTGCGGAGTATAAACACAAGCAAAAGAGAAAGCTCCTGGGCTCGCATACTTCCGAAGCAAAATGTGTTTCAGGTTCAGACCAGAAAAGAGAAACTCTCCTGGAAATAGACGAGTCTGTATTAGCCCAGAGAACAGATTCAAATGAGATACCTTTGGACATGGACGTTTCTGTAACCAGCCAAAATAAGGATTTGAATGAAATTTCCTTGGACATGGACGACTCAGATAGCCAAAATAAGGATTTGAATGAAATTTCCTTGGACATGGACGACTCAAGGAGCCAAAATAACGATTCAAATGTCACCCTTCTGGATATGGACGGTTCAAAAACGCTACCAACCTCTGAGGATTTTTCAAAGCCGTTCATCGAGGCGGTGGCCAGAAAAATCACCGAAGGCGCAAATCAAAAGTCCACCAGTTTTTTGGCCTTGGACAAATGCCTCCCCAAAAGAAAGTTCCTTGAGGTAATGTCCATCAAAACGGATACACCAATTTCAGACACGGATCTTTTCTACGATCCAAGAGCGATTGCCATCCACAGAGTCGTTGAAAACGCCTCGAAAACGATACAGTGGAATGAATTGGACCCAAGAAATATGCTCCAAGTCTTGAAACTTCAGCCTCTTCTAAATGAGTTGGAAGAGAAGGTCCAAATGGAGTTGCAAAACGTGACGGGAGATCTCCGAATCCCCCAAAACTTCAAAAGAATCGCCCCTCCCTCAACAGCACCTGAACCCGAGGTGAAGTATTGGGAGAATAACCAAACCAACGAATTTTGTGAGAAATTCCACATCCCAAAACCAGACTTGGAGTAGCCTTATATACGTTTCCAAGCATGCCGAAGTCTCTTGTAGCACATAGATCACGTGACGTGAATGAGTATCTCACATTCAGCATCAACTAATAGTATCATGTCCGTGCAAGCATTAATAGCCCACTATCTCAAAGAAAACGGCTACCATGAAACGTTAGCAGCATTCGAAAGGGAGCATGGCACACTTTTGGAGATAGAGCTCCCTCACGGCGAAACACTTCAAGAAATCATTTCGGACCGGCAAATATACCACGAAAATAAGTCAAAGAATTCGGTTTTATCGGACGACAAAACTCAAGAGAAAAAAAACTATCACCTCAAAAACTGGTCCGTGCCATATTCCAGTCATCCCAAACATATTACTGGGCCTCCTCAATTGGTTGTGGATTGCGCTATTCTCAAAACCGATCGAGAATATGCGCTTTTGGCAACCTCCAACAAATCACTTCTTGTGATCAGGTTGGATGATGGGAAACTGCTTTTTGAGATCAAAAATGTCATCGGAGGGGTGGTCAGGCGTGTTTTGGTCCACGGCGACCGGATTTTTCTTTGCGGAATGAATGGCAAACTTACCGTGGGCACTCTAGATTTTCAAACTAACACTTTTCGAGCAGCTTGCGAGCACCAGCTCCACAGCCGACTTGTGTCTGAAATGAAAATTGTTGTTTGGCGCCAAAAAATCTATCTCATCAGTATGGGGTGGGACTTCATGGTGAAAGTATTTTTGGTGAGTGACAAGGTGGAGTTGAAAGGAGAGCTCAAACTCAGCAGCCAGGGCTCCTGCATGGAGGCGGTGATCCACAATGACAAGTTTTATGTTTTGGTTTGCAAGAAAGAGATCACCTTGATGGATGTTTTATGCTTTGAGTCAACACTCCAATTGAAATTCCGCATAGCCCTCAATGAAGCGGAATTCTCTGCTGTGGGGTTCACACCCATGTGCATCAGTGTTTTCAACCAGAAAACCCCATTGGTCGCCATCGCAACTTCACACGAGCCGCATATGAGGGTCATCATTGTGGCTTTGGAGGAGAACAACGACGACATCCCGGAGACTATCCAGCGACTGCAGATAATCACCAATTTGAACACATTATCACCTCAAGATAAATTCAGCGATGCCAAGGTTCACTGGAGAGAAGATGGCAGTGGGCTCTGGATTGCAGGAGAGGATGGAGTGGTGCGGGGCTTGGACCTTTTGGCAGAGAAAGTCGTGGTGTCTATGGATGCTCACGATGGGCGCATGAAAAGTGTCTGTTTTTGGAACGACACTTTCTTGACCTGTGGAATCGACAAGACAATAAAGTATTGGAGTTAGCCAGATGCGGCCGCAAATTCAGGAGTGTATTTTGAATTGACCAACTAATCCACAACGGTCCCGTGTCTCAATTACCATAGCCCCCGCTCACGACATATGGGATATATCTTTGTCATTTGTCTATATTGTGCTCTTGTGAAGAAGAACTAAAATCCAGAGACCAAAGTGACTGTCAATTAGCATTTGAAGTCAAGAACTGTCAGAAAGACAAGACAAAGAGTCATCTCAACAAGAATAACAACTCTGTGCTCAAGAATGCCAGCCATTCCCTGAAGCCGCTAAATCAGACAAACTTGATTAAAACCCAATATGTGACAAAACTAGCAATTCAAGATGACAGAAAAAGAGGCTTGTAACACGCGGTAACAGCTTGTATTTATAGAGCAGTGGCTGCAAATCTGGAGGGCGCGCAAGGGCGGTGTAGGTGAAACCCGTATGTACAGTACAATCCATGGATTATCTATAAATAAGAGAGTCCTCTTGACCTAAAATTTTACAACTCGGTCGAACATTTGGTTTGAAAAGAATGATTTCCTTAAGCCTCTTTCAAGCCCACTGTCTGATGACTGTCTGATGACTGATTGTCTGATGACTGTCTATGACTGTCTGAAGACCTAGGCCACATCTGATAAAGATTGGTCTAACCTCTCAATCTTCTGCCGACCAAATCTGACACCTTCTGCTATAATTGTGGACAATTCCAGACTCCAATTCATTGTCGTGAAGATACCAAGTTGTTGGGCGACTGTTGCAACCCCTGACTATCAATGGTCACGGTCATGGTTCAAGGTGTACGATGAGCTGATAATCATTTGCCATGTCATGTTCGTTGCATCATATTGTCATGAAAAGAGCGCTTTCAAGCACCTATTGCTGAAATGCTACAACTCTGTCAAGTGTGAGATAAAGGCTCGGACATCATTATTCTATCGGTCCAGTTGTGTATGCAATGGTTGGTGCAGATCCAATGGCCTCACTGCAAGGTCAGTCGTATTGAAAAGCCTGTTGTGCATCTCTTTTCATTCGACTGCAGATTCATGGAATTCAACCGGCGCCGAAACGCCACTAAGCAACCATCAGACCTGGCCAATTGCAGGCTCTTTGGAGGGGGGGGCTCCTGCATGCAGCTCTTCCTCGGGAATGGCATCAGCTCTGGGGCATTCGCGTAATGCGGAGAAGCTACATCCTCGGGCTCACACAATTTGCCTGTGAAGCAGGCAGAATCTCATCAATCCAGCCCCTTTTTGCCAAACAAAAAATACTTTTGAACGGCAAGAAATTCGAAAAGACACAAAAACTCTTCGTATAAGTGTCACCATATCTTGATATTTATTCATTGGCCAACCCAAACAGTCATTTTGACATCGATTTCTGGCACTCGTGTTTGACCGATTACTTAACAGACTGATTTGTGGATAGCTGCTAATAATTGTTGGACAGCTGCAGTTGATTGTTGGACAGCTCCTAAATAATTGTGACAGCAGCCAGTTGATTGTTGAAAATTCATTTGATCTAACTATAGACCTTCTTCGACAGTGTATCGATGTCACTTACACCCTTGGAGAAAGCTGCTAGCGGAGCATTGGCCTCGGCCATTGCTAATACGCTTGTCTACCCCTTGGATCTAAGCAAAACTATCATCCAGACACAGGTCAAAAGAAAAGTGGCCGCGGAGGATCCCGGCAGCGACTACGGCTTCACCAGTGTGGATGAGGGTTCAGGCGAGAGTGCATTCTTGAAGGTTGAGAAAAAAGTGGAGAGAAAGGTCAAGGAGCAGGAACTCAAGTACAAAAATACCATCGATGTGCTCCAGAAGTTGTACGCCAAAAAAGGCGTTTTGGGCTGGTACCACGGCTTGTTCTCGTCGGTGGTGGGGCTGGCTGCGCAGAATTTTCTGTACTTCTACTGGTACTCGATTGTCCGGCAGGTGTACTCGAGAGTGACCAAAACAGCCGCCAGCCATAAGCATCTGACGGCCATCGAGTTGTTTTTGGGGGCATTGGCCGCAGCCATCTCACAGCTCTTCACCATGCCCATCGGGGTGATCACCACCCAGCAACAGACCGATAAGAAGCACCGGTCGTTGTACCAGTTGGCCAAGGAGATCTACCTGCAGGACGGAACCACTGGCTTTTGGAGAGGCCTTAGTGTGTCGTTGGTGTTGTGCGTTAACCCATCAATCACCTATGGCTCTTACGAGCGGTTGAAGCAGATATTTTTCGATGGGAAGGAGTTTTTGGGTCCTTTGGAGAGTTTCACCTTGGGAATGTGTGCCAAGTCGTTGGCGACCTTGAGCACGCAGCCGTTGATTGTGTCAAAGGCCATGCTTCAAAAGAAGCTGGTCGATAAGGAGCACCAAGGTGTGAAGGAGCACCACACGGCGGAGGGTGTCGATGAGGAAGATGACATCAAGTTCAACTCCTTTGTGGAGGCATTGTGTCACTTGTGGCACACCGAGCGCTTGCGAGGTCTATACAAAGGCGTGGCTCCACAGTTGCTCAAGGGAGTGATTGTACAGGGCATGTTGTTTATGTTCAAGGACCAGATCGACATGCTCTTTGTGGCGCTTTTGAAACTCATCAAGGCCCGTAAGGCGTTGGTCAAGAGATAGGTCTTGGTCAGAGGGTCCAGGGAGCTCGTGGAACTTGACCGATGCGGTGTTGGCTATTGGAAGAGATATTCTCCGACGACTAAGAAGGTTGTGGATATCCACAACCTTTTTTGTCGAAGGAAGGTTGTCGAAGGAAGGTTGGGTACATCTCTACTGCAATACATCATCCAAAGCCTACTTGCCGTCTAATTTAGACATTCTACTTCAGCCCCTCGGACTCAACCAGTAAGCGATCGCTAGGTGTGTCCATTCTCGAGCGGAACCAACCCGATCTGCATCACCGGCTCTGCAGCAGTCAATGCTATATCCTTCAACATCTCTGTAGCCTGCCTAGACCCGTGCACCACACAGAGCCCGCGAGACCTCAGGGCTTCTGCCCTCGTCACGTGACGGTCCTGTGCACCACCGCCGCCCGCGCGCACCACCAAAAATCTACTGCCCTTTCAAAAATTTTTTTACCACAACACTTTCTCATCAGCAACTATGGGTAACGGTAAACCAAGAGGTCTTAACTCCGCCAGAAAATTGAGAGTCCACAGACGTAACAACAGATGGGCCGATGAAGCTTACAAGTCCAGATTGTTGGGTACTGCTTTCAAGTCCTCTCCTTTCGGAGGCTCTTCCCACGCCAAGGGTATCGTTTTGGAGAAGATTGGTGTCGAGTCCAAGCAGCCAAACTCCGCCATCAGAAAGTGTGTGCGTGTGCAATTGATCAAGAACGGTAAGAAGGTCACCGCGTTCGTGCCAAACGATGGTTGTTTGAACTTCGTCGACGAGAACGACGAGGTGTTGATTGCCGGTTTCGGTAGAAGAGGTAAGGCTAAGGGTGATATTCCTGGTGTTAGATTCAAGGTTGTCAAGGTGTCTGGTGTTTCCTTGTTGGCTTTGTGGAAGGAGAAGAAGGAAAAGCCAAGATCGTAGAGATCCATTTGCATTTGGTTCTAGGTATAGCCTGTTTAATAGTACGATACATTGAAGACGTGTAGGGGGAATGTTGGAGTGGCGCCAAAGACGGGCCTTTGGGTCGGGTGGAAAAGTCACGTGCCGTGCATCTTCTGTGGAGTGATGGCCTTACTGCTTCGGATGACCGTGGGTGTATGGTCCCTGCTCGTACATCCAGTGTCCCTACTGTCATCTTATTCTTCATTACTTACCAGGTATGCATACAAGCATAACACTGCACAGTCTGCAAGGGAATCTTCTAGGCCTGTCTACTTCATGTAAGCTCAGCTCCAGCCCATTTTCGTGACTCTGCGTTCAGCACCAACGAGAGCAGGGCATTAGTCAGAAGCCTGAGCTCAAGCCGTTAGTCTTCAGGAACAACCCAAGGTCAGCGGATCCATGTGCAGTCGCCCTCTCCCCTCCTTACATCGACAAATGCTTTCCCTCCACCGAAGGGCCCGACTTCTTAACCACCTTTTTCCGCGAGTTGGTCATTTTGCGGTTGATCCGGTTGAACATCTCGCCCGAGCCCTTCTGCTGCCTCATCAATAGAGAAGGATCCACCTTGGGCGCGATCTTGTATGCGGTGGTACGAGCACTGGGGATGGCGGCCCTCTTTCTTCTCTCCGCCTGCTGCTCATAAAGCGTCTTCTGCTCCTGCGGCTTGTTCTTCTTGGACGACAACTTGTTCGTAAACTTGCTCTTGTTGTAGTCGTTGAAATGGATCGTTCGGTCTTTGTAGGAATCAGACTTGTTCAAAATGGGCCGCGTCCACTCGCCGATCAACTTGTCCACGAGCTTCTTCAAGATGGGCTCGGTTCTCTTGCTGCGCTGGTAGAACACCAACACCTTGCCGATTCCGCTGGCCACGAGGTGGTCCGTTTTGATGGGCAAGTCCACCAACGACTGCAACAACTCCTTTTGGATCTGGTATGCAGGCATGGACGAGTCGGGCAACGGCTCCAACCACAACCGCACCGCCTCGAGCAAGTTGTTGTCCAAGATGGAGATGGCCAAGTCTGCTTTGGACAAGGTGTCCATGACCTCACGCAACAACTTGAGCTTTTCCGTGGCGATCTGGCCCTGCGAGTTCTTCTCCACGTCCAAGTTGGCGGCCTCAATCATCTTGTTCTTGAGGAAGTCGATCCGGTCGTCCTGCATTCTCTCCAAGTCGTCTTCGTCGGCGCGGCGGCGCTTGGTGGTGCGGTTTTTGACGGCCATGTCCATTTTCTCCTCCAAGAGACGTCTTTTGCGCAGCGCAGGGTCCTCGTTGGAGTACTCCCCTCCGTACTCGGCGCCATAGTCGGCGCCGTTGCCAAAAGTATCGATCATTGGGTTTTCTGCTTCGAGCGAGGGGGCGCCGACGTCCTTTTGGCTCTTGCGGATCTTCTTTTTCCGCGTCACGTCTCCATTCTGATCCTTCTGTGTCCTTATATTGTATATGTTGTCGTCGAAATCTTCGGGGTCTTCGCTGTATTTTTTCTCTGCCGAGTCAGGCCCTTCCTGAGGATCTTCGAATTGGTTATCGTCATCCATGAAGTCGTCGCCCATAACGCTGTCTTGATTGGCCAAGCCTTGGTTCGACTCGTCGAAAATGTTCTCCAGCGCTTCTCCGGACCCGGAATTTCGGTGTATATCCTCCTCCAGATGGGGCACCAGGTCTCCGCCGGCAATATGTCCTGCACCCTCGTCGTCGAGGTTGTCTTCGGTGACCGAGGGCGGGAGTTGCTGGTCTTCCAAGCTCTGCTGGAAATTTTGCTCTTGCTGCTGCTGGTCGAGCTCGCTGCGGGAAGGCAGGCCGCCTGCTTCGGCGGGTGCCACGGGTTCGTCCATAGTGCTGGGGTTGTAGTTGGTTGATTCTTCGCGTAATGTCGCGCGCACGGTGGGAGGAGGAATGTCGCGCAAATGTCGCGCCAGCCCCGTCTCGACCACTCCTCCACTCCCACATCCAACTGTGAGCCTCTCCTCCAGCCCACATCCAACTGTAAGCCGCTCCTCCAGCCCACATCCAGCTGCACGCCGCCTCCCCGGCGGGCCAGCCCCAGCCTACTTGGCCGGATTGGGGCCGGGCCGCGAGACCCGGGGCTCATAACCGCGTGTCGCTGGGTGGAGAGTTCCGCCACACTGCAGCCCGCTAGCCACTTGCCGTCGCACACTTGCCGGCGCCCACTTGCGGCGCCCACTTGCGGTGCCCACTTGCGGCGCTCACAGCCCGGCGGCATCTGCCCAACCTCTGCCCAAAACGGCAAGAAGCGTGGTGTACGGGTGTCGCTGTCCATATCGCCTGCGCACTCGTTCGCTCAACACATCATGTCTCACTACATTGGAAAAACCATCTCGTTGATATCCAACAAAGGCCTCCGGTATGTGGGACTTTTGGAGAATATCTCGGCCGAAGATGCCACGGTGTCTTTAAAGTCTGTGCGGTCGTTTGGCACCGAGGGCAGAATGGCCGAGCAGGGCCAGCCCAATTTGGAGGTGTTGCCCGGCTCCGACGTCTACGAGTACGTTGTGTTCCGCGGCTCCGACGTGCGGGACTTGTCTGTTTTGGATACGCCAATTGAGCAGGTGCAGCCGGTGGCGCCGCCGGGCATTGCCAGCCAGACCAGTGCCCAAAAGGCGCCGGGGCCAACGCAGACGCAGAATTACCCCCGTGCTCAGAATTACCCAGCTCCCGACACCCACATCACTGCCGAGGCGTCTTCTCCCCGGGCACAGCCGGCGCAGTCCGCGTCGTTGCCAGAGTCGACCCAGGCAGAAGCCTCTCCACTGCTGTCCAAACCCTCCGCCTCAAAGGAGCCTGCAACGGCCACCCGAACCAGAGGGCCTGCACCTGCGCCTGTGGGCAGACCGGACAAGTTCGACAGCGACTTTGACTTTGAGCAAGGAAACGCACGCTTCCAGAAGGAGAAGCAGCAGGATGCCGAGAGCAAGCCTCTCTACGACAAGAGCTCTTCGTTCTTTGATTCCATCTCGCTGAACACACGCAACTCCATGCGCTGGAGCGAGGAGAGAGACCTCAATATGGACACCTTTGGAGAAGCATCGGTGAGGAGAGGCCGTGGCAATTTCAGAGGAAGGGGCAGAGGAAGGGGAAGGGGCAGAGGAAGAGGAAGAGGCAATTACCAGGAGCCCAAGCCCGAGTGGGCTTAGTTTAATACAGGTGACGAGTTCGAGGACGAGGAATGAGAATGAAGATTAAAATACGATTGATTCATCGACTCCTGAAACGGCTTTGTTTTGCATAGGATAGAAGAGCCAGGAAGCGTCAAACAACTGGACCTCAGGATCATGTAACATACATTCCCGAATGTTCCTCCAAGCTCTAGCGCAGCTCCGTTCTGATAACTCCTCCAGATTCCCGAGACTGATGATGGTAAGAAATGTATTGGTGCTATAGGTCTGAGCCATGCAGCTGTAGAGGCCAGCGGTCTGAAACACAGCATTATCATACTACAGTGTGTCGCTGCCCAGACCTTCCCTGGAAAGCACCCGTACATCTTCTTTCCTCATTCACATTTATAGACCGTAGGCCAATAAATGACAAACAAAAAAAACATGCTTGAAGCTGGGCTCGTCCTCACCGTGCGAAACTCAGGCCACGGAGGACCACCCGATTCCCAGGTGCTGCAATAATAAACACATGCAGGGATCTAAACAGGACCAATCACCTACTTTCCTTTAGTTGGGTATGTGTAATTGACGGTTCTCTAAATTGATACGCAGCCACCGTTATTTTTTATTATTTTTGGAACTTTTGTTCACGCAGTTGGTGGCTTTTGCAGACTCAGTGCAAAATGCTTACCTGGTAAAAATGAAAAAATTGATGGTGCCTAAAATCAAAGAACACAACAATGTTATGTATTCTACGAGTGCTTTATCTCGTCATTGGGCCCCAAAGCTGTCCACAAACCCGTACACCGGCTTCAACCAAGGCGCCTGCCAATTTCTGCAATTTCTGCTGAATTTCTGCTGAAAAAACAAGTATGCACAACCAGTGGCATACACGACAAAGTAGAACTGCATCAAATCATTCCCTAGGCGACTCCATCAGGAGGGCTACACTTCTGGTGACGGAAAAAGGCACTGCATACAGCACCATACGGCACCAACGGCACCATACACCACCAACGGCACCATACGCGACCTTGGAGTCTACCTTAAAAATCATCATGTACCACATTATCGATGCCTTTGTCAACGATGGGCTCCTCAACCAACGCATCCAGATGACCGTTCCCCTCGCGTACCACGCCGAGGGTGACAACCGTACCATAAACATCTGCGCCAACGTCACGCAGCGCTATCTGAAGGACTTGCACAGTCTGTACCACGAAAAGGTCATATTCTCGCAGAAATCTAAGGTGATAGCGTATCTCCAGGGAGGCCCGGGCTTCCCATGTGAGGTCCCCCGCACGAATTCGGGCATCACCAAAGTGTTGCTTGACAACGGCTACCAGATAGTGTACTACGACCAGAGAGGTACGGGTTTCAGCAGCCCAATCGAGCGGGACACGATCGCCACGCTGTCTGCAGGACAAGATGCCCTTGAGTACATTCTGCACTTCCGGGCGGACTCTATCGTGGAAGACATGGAGCGCGTGCGGACCGCGCTTCTCGGCACGCAGAAGTGGCAGTTGCTCGGGCAGTCGTTCGGCGGCTTCTGCCTGTTCACGTACCTCTCGCTGTATGCAGGCTCTCTATCTGCCGTGCTCGTCACTGGGGGCATCCCGCCCATCGGGCACACAGCCGAGGACGTGTACGAGCAGACCTACAAGCGGACCAAGGAGCGCAACGTGCACTACTACGAAAAGTACCCCCGGGACGCGGCACGGGTGCGGGAGATTTGCCAGTACTTGGCTGCCAATCACGTGAGGCTCCCCAATGGCGGAACGCTCTCCGTGGAGCGGTTCCAGCAGCTCGGGCTCGGCTTCGGCGCGGCAGGCGGCACGGACAACATGCACTCCCTAGTGACGGAAGTGTGGCACTCCCTCCAGACCTTGGGCAGGCCCACGTACGGCGTGCTCTGCCGGATCCAGAACAGCAGCTCTTTCGACACCAATGTCTTGTATGCACTCTTCCAGGAAGCCATCTACTGTGACGGCCAGGGCAGCAGTAACTGGGCAGCAGATAGACTCCGCCATGCGCCTGGGAACGAGGCTTTTGTCTTCGCCCCCGGGCAAGACTCGCCAGTGTACTTCACAGGCGAGATGGTGTACAGGTCGATGTACGAGGACTATGCCGAGCTCCAGCCGCTTCGGGAATTGGCACACGCAATCCACAGCAAGAGCACCTGGCCACGGCTCTACAAACCCGAGGCGTTGAAGCAGATCACGTGGGCGCAAGTGCCTGTGGTGGCGGCGTGCTACTTCCAGGACCAGTACGTGGACTTTGGCCTCTGCATGCAGGTCAAAGAAGAGATTTTTGGCAGCCGGAACTTGAGGCAGCACGTGACCAGCGAGTTCTTCCACAACGGGCTCCGTGCCAGCCCGGAGCGTGTGCTTGGGGCGCTTTTCAAGTTGCTAGAGTGTGAAGTGGACTGAGACCCGTACACCGTAAAGGCAGGATTGGAAAGAGGGCTCTGAGAGGTGATCAGAGGAAAGTCAAGGTATGCATAGAAAGCGTTCTATGCGTGCAACCAACTGCATGTCAAGTGGTTGCTGCAACGCTCAGTCTGCAGATTAACCATTAAGATACTTGAGAGTGGCTATTATTCAAGTCATTGCTCCGGTTCTTTCTGTATTTTTACTGAAACTGTGTGCTCCGTTTATTTTTCTTCCATAATGTCATGTTGCATATCGCACGCAGGAGATAGGTCTAACCAGAACTCGAATTACGGGTAAAGTGATTTAGCCGAGAATGTACAATCTACGTAAATACAAGGTTTCAAAATCGTTTCCAGGAGGGTCAAAAGTGCGCCATTGTGTAATTCCAGAGTAAAGAATAATGAAGTCTAAATCAGCACTGCCAAGTTGGCGAGTGCTACTGCAAAACTGTATATATAGAGACAGTAAAAGAGTGTAGTAGTGTAGTGTAGTAGTGTAGTAGTGTAGTGTAGTAGTGTAGTAGTGTAGTGTAGTAGTGTAGTAGTGTAGTGTAGTAGTGTAG
>NKZR01001555.1:0-14417 GCA_002370795.1 Metschnikowia sp. 03-147.1
TAAGAATTTATGAGAAAGGTGAGAGAATTTCAAAAACATCATTTAGGCAAAAAAATCAGGTTTTACCGTAAAAGCAGAAAGAAGCATAGCCATAAAGGCAACTTTAGAACTTTTGCAACTGCACTACTTGTTGTCAACATTAAGTTATCTTTGGCTTAGCAGGCTTGAATGACCACGCCAGCATAGCAATAAGATTTTCCGTAGCCGGCTTATATACAGAACAATTTCATCAAAACAGAGCCTCCCATCGGAGCATCAAGATGAAGACACCTTGCGAGGCATCATCCGAGCGAGCATTGAAGATACATAAAACCAGACAAACTCCGGGGAGAGCAAAAACTACGTCATGTCATTCTGCGATACTGTAGATATCTACAAAACCTAGTACTTATGATCGGGCGAATTTCTTCCTCGAAGCCGCTTAGAATAGCTCAGAGTCTCAGCACTTTCGCAACATTAAACAATGGCAAGCGGAAACGCGGACTAGAACTCACACTTTGGAACTCAAACTTTAAACTCAGACTAGTGCATAGATATCCCAGGTGGTATAGTAGTCACTCGGAGCAGCCTCCTCAAACCCAAACCTGCATGAGGTCTCAACAGATCGGCCACTAATATTAAAATCTACATTTGTTGAAAACAATCACAAATTTGATCCATAACTGTCATGGGTGGTAGGCAGCGCATTCACGGTGGTGCCTCTCACTGTTTAGCTAGTTTCTGAATGTAGACGAATTTAGGGGCGGAAAGCGCGAATCTGCTTTTGCAGCCACTCCTGCGTAATCGAACTCCATCAAGATGGATAAGGTTCTGAAAATGTATTAGGCTGGTTGTGGATTTTATAAGAATATTGAGAATGGATGCGGTTTAAATTATAGCGAGAAACCGAGTAGCAGACGCAAAGATGCATGGCCCTTTTTTTCCGGTGCTGAAACAAGCAGCGACACTAGGTCCACGACATGAAACGGAGGTGAGAATGCTCACTTCCCCCTCTTTCTCAACACTACTATCTACACCAGTCAATTCTAGTGCTATAGCTAACACAGAAGAAGCGATCAGAATATTGAATACAGAGATCCATTTTATAGTTTCATTTTATAGAGGATCCATTTCATAGAGGACCCATTATAAAGACTCCATTTAACAGATTTTTTAGTGTACCAGCAGTTTAAGCAATGCCCGAGCGCTCAACCCCCCAACAGGCTCATACAAAGCCAAAAATTCTCCAGATCTCGGGGCAGTTCAACCGCCCCGAATGTGATATCGTCGAAATCATTGATGATCCCAGCATTGAAGTGGGAAACAATGTTCAAATCAGCCAACAGGAAAGCCCAAACGATGCTACCCCAGGAAATTACTCGTTGCATGGAAAAGCTCCCTTTATCAGACAAGAAGAAAGCACACGCGAAAGTGAACGCAGTGGGCTTTTGGCGGACCGATCCGATTCTGTCTTTGATGATAGCGAGACCCGCGTGCCCACCTCAGATATTGATGAGTCCGACATATATTCGGACCTGCAGCTCGGTAAAGATGACAATTCATGTCCTGCTTCTCACGATCCTCTTGACAACAACGGGGCCATGATTTTCTTAGAAGACCACGAAGTAGCGCCTGAAATGGTGCAATACATATCTCGCCAGCAGTACCATCGGATCCTCATTGGCGCAGTGGAAATAAGAAGCGAGGAACACACTGCGGTAAGACTGAAAGGGAAATTGAGCGAGAGGGAGAAGCCCCTTTTTGACTATGTCAACACCATCTTCCAGACACCCCAGTGTTTGTGCAAGTGCGCCGTTCTTGCGAATGAAACCAGGAGGGGATATGCCACTTCCATTGACCGCTACGTACTGTACATGGCCACACGGAACTTCACCCCGGATAACTTTCGAGTTGACGGACTCCTCATGGTCACGTGCTTGAAGGAATACGTGAAAGAGAAGGAACAGACACGGGGCACGGAGACACTGAGTTTTTCCGGTGCCATAGAAAACTTCAGGTATGCCTTAGCTCTTTTGTTCCAGTGCATCGGGTTATACAAAACTGTCCACATCATAGACAGTACACAGAGGGCCAATGAACTTCAAAACAACTGGCATACAGTTCCTCATATCATGTATGTCAATGAGTTTGCTCGCAACAGGCAAAAGGAGTACAACAAATTGGCCAAAATAAACTACCAAAACAAGAGCATCAGTGATTCGGCACAGGAAAGATACACGATTGAGCAGGCAAGACGGATGATGATCAACATGTTGAACTTGACGAGCTCATTGAAGAAGCACGACATATTTGATGGTGTCAATGCCATGTTAGTATTTTTAATGGGCCACCACTTGCTATTCGGGAGTCAGAACAAAGTTAAATTGGGGATTTCCGACTCAATTTACACGATGGAGAATACCTCTCGCGGAAATCTTCCTGTGTTAGGGTTTCCTGTTAACATCGCAAAGCCCATGGGCGCTTCCAACAGAATTCTTTACATGGGGGCATACCGCAATAAACACGTTGAAATGTGTTTGGTGTCGACCTTTGCAATGTCGCTCTGGTACCGGCTTGACTTCAGCGATAACTATGGCCCGTTGACTGGCAAAGCCTTTCCAAAGTTCATGGAAAAGAAACTGTGGTACGATATCAAAGTCCTTTTTGCCGACAGCAACAATTCCCGGAATAATGGAGACATCAGCTACAATTACGAAAAACGATTGACAAAAATGTGTCTAGACAGTGTTGGTTTCGAGCATCCCAAACACACACAAGTCATGCGGATTACAGCAGCTAGGAATGCCGATGCTGCTTTTGTTGAGTCATGGATCAGACGAACAAGTAAATGGAGCAACAATGTACTCACAGATAACTACCTCACGACTTATCCGTTCGAATTTTTGCATCACTCAGCAAACTTCCGAAAAGAAGAGAATTTCTATTTGGAGAGAGATTTGCAACCGCCTGAAGAACTTCAAAAGCTTATTTTTCCTTGGATCGAAGACTGGATGACCCGAGTCGCGAGCAGGACAGATCAACACGGTTTGCCTGTGGTTGAACAAGATGGCAAGATTCCTAAGTTTTTGATTATGCTCAAGGAGTTTAGGGTAGTGATTCTCCAGGACTTGGCTGTTTTGTTGGATTTGTCACCCAAATGCATATACAGCGTTCATCCTGTTGTGAAGAACCCGTTGTTCATTGAATTCAGAAGCAGGGTAAAAGAGTCGTGTAACAGCCCTCGGATTTTTAATCCTTCTAATGAAGTGACTCGTGCATGTCAATTGTTGGGGCCTTCCATCAATGACTCTATTGAAACTTTGAAGAATGGAATGGAAATTATGCAAGCCAAAAATAATCAGCAGTTTCTGGAATTAAGGCAAGGGCAGCTTCAGATTGACTTGAAGCTTTCAAAGGTGCATTTTGAGCTCCAGGATGTTAAAAACGAGGTCCAGGATGTTAAAAACGAGGTCCAGGATGTTAAAAACGAGGTCCAGGATGTTAAAAACGAGGTCCAGGATGTAAAAAACGAGGTCCAGGTTGTTGGACAAAAGCTTGATGCATTGATAGGCATATTCAAAGGTTTCAACGGCGGGTTTCCGGCTTTACAAGGGCTTATTGAGGGTAACTCCTCAAATGCACTCTGGCAATTGGAGTTCAGTTCGGAGGCGGAGATGCCTGCGAAGCGATTCAAACCCCTGAGGCAATACATCTCTTTGTCCGCCGAAATGGCAAAGCCATTCAAAATGTCAAGGAGATCTTTGACTGTCCCTGCTTTGCTTGATGAATGGTACAAACCTAGTGGAAATATGCCTAGTGTTGAAGAACGGGAAAGGCGCTATTGGTGGACCTGGAGACAAGGCGGGGAGAATACTTTCTACNAAAGGCGCTATTGGTGGACCTGGAGACAAGGCGGGGAGAATACTTACTACAAGAGGAGACTTGCCATCATTAAGCTCATCAATGCGTTACCTGAGCGGGCTGGGTTTGAGAACATAACCCGAGAGGAAGCAGGTAGGCTTGTCGAAGAGTATCGCCTAAAGAGGTGTATGGGAATTCAGGCATTGGGGTTGCTGTTTAAGGCAAGTAACTTGGACGCAGTCTACTCGGAGTTAGAAGAGATGCAACAAGCGAGAAGAGCTTGATACCGATGTGTATGTGAATCCTTTTGTAGGGTATTGTCATTGGCAGAACAAGTTCACAATTACACCCAAATTATGGTCTCTAGGTTTATGTTGCAGGGGAAATGGCTGACTTGGTAAGCCTGAAGAGCAGGAAATTTCCAGGTACTCGGTACGTGCATAGGTGGGATCCAGCCAGTTTTTCAGGGATTCGAAGTATGCTTGAAGGTGATGTTGCACGTGACCCAATCCGGATTTCTCAGTTGGTGTTGATGCCGCGAGTAGCTAAGGAGCCGGTGGTCGTCTACGATTTACCCAAAGACGGTTGCGGACAGCGTAGAAGATCAGACAAGGCTCATTTGCAGCCAATTCTGGACCCCCATCATCTCTGCACCTACAATTTGTGCTAAGTCCAATTGAAAAGGACCACGAACATGTTCAAAATGTGACTGGCTTTAAGGCAATTCGCGGCATTGAACTACTTGGCAAAACGGCGCACTAGTGCTTAGTACACCTATTTAGGTCAATTTTATTGGAGAGTGGACAGGAGGCTACTTCGGTACTTGTAAAAAGCCAGTTCTAATTGTGTGAAGAGACATTTGTTTCAGGTGAAGTTTTAAAGGTCGCGAGCAATGCGTCTCATTTTGCAAGTTTTCGTGTAGATGAGCTTACATTAACAAAACAAAAAAAAGGTTTATAAAATCGAACGTTAAGCACAGATTCAAGAAACTTTCGAAAAGCTCTATGACACCGAAAGTGAAGGACTCTCTCGAGGACATCACAGCCGAAGTAGGGTGTATCAGATTTCAGTCGGTTTTATCGCATTCGCATGGGTTCTGCACTGACTATTTAAGGTATGACCAATAATACTAGGGATATTACAGAAATAGAGAATAGAGAATTTAGAGAAATTAGAGAATTTAAAGAATTTAGAGAAATTAGAGAAATTAGAGAAATCAGAGAAATCAGAGAAATCAGACTATTAGAGGTATAATACAAGTCCAACACGAAATACTCAAGAACTATCACACGTCATCCTCTAACTTTGTTCATTCAAACTAATCAGGCTCAGACCAATCCTAAAGTGGTGCCGGATCATAAACAAACAGAAAGGCACGACTGAATTCATATGGTATCATATCACAGCTTGAGATACTTAGAAATAATTTGAACCAACTAAGCAGGATATTCAAATCACACAACGGAAAGAAAGAAACATCAGTGGGGAGCTCCATAACTTCTCCACAACAAGCTCGCCCTACTCGTCCGTTAGCATCAGTCTCAGCTGGACCAACTTATGGCACGGTCAAATGGGCTCCCCTTGGTATGCACCGATCTATTTACCCAAAGTCTTGGTGCTCAGGAGCCAGTAGCCGTTTGTATGATCTTGGTAATGTAGACCACAAGCACCGCGTGCATACGGTCCGAATTAACTCTTCGCTGACAATAAGACCAGTCTGGGCCAGAACAGTGGTTGCGGCGGGGAAAGCAGGAAGTGGAACAGGTAGTGTTTTCGGGAGCACAGGGCTTCCAGAAACCATTAGGCTCAGTGGCGACAAGAGCAGTTGATTGCACTATTTCGCAACTCTGACTAGTACAACACTAGACTTCAGCTTCAGGGAGCTTCTTAAGGTGCCTCAGATTAAAGCATTAGGATTCAAAGCCTCCCATGCGCCAGGCCTCGATGCTACCAGGCACTGCACGGACGACATCCTCTTGTAGCAGGCCTTTTCCATGTCGAACAAGGTCCGGTTCAGTTAACAGGGCCTTTACCATGTCGAAGGAAAGTCTTTCAGTTCAGTTAGCAGGCCCTTACTCCATCGAACATGAAGTCGTGCTGGGAGCTACTAACTGGGTTGGGAGAGTTTGGCCTGCCGGCATGAAGCACGGAGTACTGTCTTCTATTTTAAACAGGCAAAGTCAGACTTCAGTGCGAGTCCACCTGTGAGTAAACCTGGCCTTCAATACTGTATTAAAATAGGTGGAGAGAAAGTAAAGAAACATCGTAAACTGGCTCCCTTCAACAACGACCAGATCTGGGCTTACAATTGCGTGAGCGTGATGTGGGGATTGACACAACACACTCAAGATAGGTGTTTGGATCGAACCGAGCTGTTTTCCAAATGCAATAATCTTTATGTAATTAAATAAACATCATTCTCTAAACTTGCAGTGACATTCGGCACCTCACCATAATTCATATAAGTAAAGTGGGAAGCCCTAGTTACCTAGTAATACGGAGCAGTCTGGATGTATGGTGTTTAAGGTTTATGCAACGTTGGCTACATGTGGTATTAATACACATGCGGCGGGGCACTCCATCTCAGTCTGCTATAGGAAAACTCTCGTACATGTCGTGCAATTAGACAATGATACATTGTTACATCGCGAATGCGTGTCATCACTAGCTATTATATATGATTCATCGAGACCGCTGGCACAGAGCCGATATCCTCTGGAAGGCAACTACCAGGGTCAAAGAGAAGAAGGTTAATGTGAATGCACGCTTATTTCGGTTGTACTGAGGGAGGGATGGCACAATAAGGACGTTTGTTCGGTGAGAATCCCTTACGGTTCAAATTTTTGCCCTAAAACGATCATGTCGCTGACCAAGTAAGAGAGAAGAAAGCATATATTAAGGCTGGACCTTTATTCCACTCGCATGAACTTTCAGTCGTAGTTGAAATATTGTGCCGTGAAGTGGCACTTTTCGCCAGACAACCACTCCCAGTTCGTGTACGGAACTATAGAGTATTATAGAGTATAGAGAATTATAGAGTATAGAGTATAGAGTATAGAGTATAGAGTATAGAGTATAGAGTATAGAGTATAGAGTATAGAGAATTATAGAGAATTATAAAGATAGATTATAAAGAGTATTAAGAGATGAATTATAGAAGACATGCTCATCTTAGAGCTGAGAATCCACACCCATCTCACCAAAAACGCTGCCAAGCTCATCATTGCCCGTGCTTGTCACTAGAGCACCGGAAGTGCAGATCCGACTACAGCCAACCATCCAAGTTCAGTGATCATGCCTTGGTTCTCGTAACAGCATAGACGCCGCACCAAAATGCACCCACAAGTTTGGTTATGCGGTAGACCTCCGACTGCGTGGACAGGCCTGCATCGGCGGCGCGGCGAGCGCATTGCGGTCACGTGATCCCCGGTCTCCGGCCCAGCGCCGGGAGCCGTGTGCAGCGGCAGCAGCGGGCAGCAGCGACCGTGGCCGGCACGGCGCGGCGGGCCGGCGGGCGCTGGCACAGGCGCTGGCACAGGCACAGCATCCGGGCGTGTCGTGCACACTTTCCCAAACGAAGGCCGCCGGTGTTGGCGGCGGCAGAGACGTGTAACCCGCCCAAGCGCATCTTCCATTCGATAAGCCATGCACATAGGGCGCGCGCCTGTACACAGGCTCGGACTCTACTCCGGCTCACATTGCACCGTCTTCCCGCTCCATATATATCCGCGCAAAATCCGCCTTTTTTCTTCACCACTTTCGCCTTTTCCCATGTCTCAAGCTTCTTTACACTGGTTGACCCAGTTGGACACCACCGAAACCCCCGACAAGGTCTTGCGCCGCTCCTCCATCATCGGCACCATCGGCCCCAAAACCAACAATGCCGAGGTCATGGTCAAGTTGAGAAAGGCCGGCTTGAACATTGTCCGTATGAACTTCTCGCACGGCTCCTACGACTACCACCAGTCGGTCATCGACAACGCCAGAAAGTCCGAGGAGCTCTATAAAGGCCGTCCGTTGGCCATTGCCTTGGACACCAAGGGCCCGGAGATCAGAACCGGAACCACCGTGGACGAGAAGGACTACCCCATTCCCGCCAACCACGAGATGACCTTCACCACCGACGACGCCTACGCCAAGAAGTGTGATGACAAAATCATGTACATCGACTACAAGAACATCACCAAGGTGATTTCCGCCGGCAGAATCATCTACGTGGACGACGGTGTGTTGTCCTTCGAGGTGCTCGACGTGGTGGACGACAAGACCTTGAAGGTCAAGTCTGTCAACGCCGGAAAGATCTGCTCGCACAAGGGTGTCAACTTGCCAGGCACCGACGTGGACTTGCCTGCCTTGTCCGAGAAGGACAAGAACGACATCCGCTTCGGTATCAAGAACGGCGTGCACATGATCTTTGCCTCGTTCATCAGAACCGGCCACGACATCGAGGAGATCCGCAAGGTCTTGGGCGAGGAGGGCAAGGACATCCAGATCATTGCCAAGATCGAGAACCAGCAGGGTGTCAACAACTTCGACGAGATCTTGAAGGCCACCGATGGTGTGATGGTGGCCAGAGGAGACTTGGGTATCGAGATTCCTGCTCCTCAAGTGTTTGTCGTGCAGAAGCAGTTGATTGCCAAGTGTAACTTGGCCGCCAAGCCCGTCATCTGTGCCACGCAAATGTTGGAGTCCATGACCTACAACCCTAGACCTACCAGAGCAGAGGTTTCCGATGTGGGTAACGCCATCTTGGACGGAGCTGACTGTGTCATGTTGTCTGGAGAAACCGCCAAGGGTAACTACCCATTCGAGGCCGTGTCCATGATGCACAACACCGCCATCATTGCTGAGAAGGCCATCTCCTACACCTCATTGTTCAACGAACTCAGATCCTTGGTGGTCAGACCAACCGACACCACCGAGACCTGTGCCATTGCCGCTGTCTCTGCCGCTTACGAGCAGGGTGCCAAGGCCATTGTGGTGTTGTCCACCTCCGGAAAGACCTGCAGATTGGTGTCCAAATACAAGCCCAACATTCCTATCATGATGGTCACCAGAAACGGCAGGGCCGCCCGCTTCTCGCACTTGTACAGAGGCGTGTACCCATTCATCTACGACAAGGAGAAGGTGGAGAACTGGCAAGAGGACGTGGAGTCCAGATTGAGATGGGCTGTTGCTGAGGCCTCTGACTTGGGCATCATCAACAAGGGTGACTCCATTGTCACTATCCAGGGATGGACCAGAGGTTCCGGCCACTCCAACACCGTGAGAATTGTCCAGGCCTGAGCACAAGACGACAACAACAGTTAAAGGACGCTATCACCGTATTCTGCATGTAGATTTGCGTAGGGTTCTCAGAAGGCGTGACCAGTAGGCTTTTTTTTGTCTTATTGTCCTACGGTCTATGATGGCCGGGTGGCCCGGAGGTACGGGTGTCGAGCGAACGCGACCAGTGCAAACTCTGTCCCCAGCACCCAAGCAAACTCCATTCCCATGTCACTCTTTCTCCGTGGGCTCAGCCGTGCCAGAGCCAGCCCTCCTCTTTTCAGGGGGTACGCCAAGGTGGCCAAAGATGCGGCAAATCCAGACAAGGTGGAAGTCAAGACGGAGCCCAAGGGACCCAAGACAGATGCCAAAGCCAAGACAGACGCCAAGGAAGCCAACACAGGCACCACGCATTTCGGGTACCAGACCATCAACAAAGAGGACAAGGAAAAAATGGTCCGAGGCGTTTTCTCGCTGGTGGCGTCCAACTACGACGTGATGAACGACGCCATGTCGTTTGGCGTGCACAGGCTATGGAAGCACCACTTCATCAACCGCTTGGATGCGGGAATGAGACCCAACTCGTCTAAGCCGTTGGACTTTCTTGACGTGGCGGGCGGCACCGGCGACATTGCATTCGGGCTCTTGGAGCATGCACAGACTAAGTATGCCGATAACCTCTCCACCATGACCGTGGCCGACATCAACCCCGACATGTTGGCAGAGGGCAAGATCCGGTACGAGGCGTCCAAGTGGAACGACGGCAGCGACCGTGTGCAGTTCGTCGAGCAGAATGGCGAGACCATGGACGCCATTGCCGACGCGTCCAAGGACGTGTACACCATTGCCTTTGGCATCCGCAACTTCACCGACATCCAGGCCGGATTGAACACGGCGTACCGGGTGTTGAAGCCGGGCGGGATCTTTGCGTGCCTCGAGTTCTCGCACGTGGAGAACCCGGTGATCGACTATGCTTACCAGGCGTACTCGTTTGGGCTCTTGCCATTGATGGGGCAGTTGATTGCCAACGACAGAGACTCTTACCAGTACTTGGTGGAGAGCATCCGGAGGTTCCCGAAGCAGGAGGACTTCAGCAAGATGATCGAGAAGGCCGGCTTCTATGTGCCGGAGCAGGGCTACGAGAACTTGACCTTTGGCGTGGCCAGCATCCACGTGGGCGTCAAGCTTTAAGTGTAAATAGTACGGAATGCCTATGAAAATACGTAGGCGTCAAGCTTTAAGTGTAAATAGTACGGAATGCCTATGACAATACGTAGGCGACCAGTCCGTGTCGGCGGTTTCGAGACGGAGCCGATAGGGCGGAAAAAAGTTCTGATTAAACACGTTATTGTAAAGTGTCTGCTCTGTGAGACTACCGTTCTGGGACATGGCTTTTATGTGAACTTTCTGGTATTGCAAATGGAACTTAATTAATCTGAGTTGTTTTATTGGTAATTCGCGTGGGCTAGTTCTTGCATTTAGCTTTTTCACCGTCAATAGAGAAGCTGGCTCATACTCAGGCCAGTTGGATTTTGCACTCAAAAACACCGCTACCAGACATTAATTGAGTTGAGACTTGGTTAAAGCATCTCTTACATACGGTTCTAGAGTGGTGGAAAGTAAGGGTAGACAGGTCTGGAGTTATGGTTGACTTAGTCCTAGCAAGGTGAATGTAGCAGGGTGAAAGCAGGCTTTGTCTTGAAAGTAGACTTGGTTTTTTCGTGTGGTTTGAATTGGTCAACAGTACTTTCAGAATTTCCTAGAGTGCTGTCCTGTACACTGGCAGCATGGTTTCAGTTTAGGCTGACACCTGACCTGGTTAGTCTTAGTGGTGTGTATGTAATAGCATGATAGGGTTGTACAGCAGGGAGACGAGAGCAAAGTAGACTAAAGTAATAGATTAGGGAGTAGAGTTAGAAACTTAGTGTTGCAGACTGGAGTACTGTACTGGAGTAAAGTAATGTAGAGTAAGTTCTGTGAGTAAATTAGCGTGGAGTGAAGTTTTTTAGAGTGAAGTACTGGAGTAAAGTATTGTAGAGTGAAGTACTGGAGTAAAGTATTGTAGAGTGAAGTACTGGAGTAAAGTATTGTAGAGTGAAAAGCCGTAGAGTAAAGTACTGTAGAGTAAAGTGCCGATAGTAGTGCCGTATAGTAGTGCCGTAGAGTAAAGTACTGTAGTTTAAAGTACTTTAGAGTAGAAAAATGCGCTTTTTTGTATTGAATTGTAATGTAATGGTCTGAAGTTTGTATGTTCTGTAGTTTGTATGTAATGGTCTGTAGTTTGTATGTTCTGTAGCTTGTATGTTCTGTAGTTTGTATGTAATGTGTGCATTGTTCGGTGTATTGTAGTATTGATTGTCTTGCAAGTGGAGAGCTGTAAGTGGTAGAAACCTGCTAGTAGAGAATTAATCGTCTCTGCTTCAATTCAGGCAACATAAATGCAACTGCAGTCTTTAAGGTCAACGGTAACCTAGGTCTTCACTTACCACAGAAACAGTCGAAAATTGAACATCTCTCTAAATAACTCAAATGGTCAACTTTGTTTTCCATAATGCTATCACAAAATTTCAAAACCATTGTTATTGTTCTGCTACATACCGCATTGATGCACATTCAGTCTAGCCTTATATGATCCCAGTTTCTGATATACCGTGTGCATTTCTAGGACAAACTATAGTATCATCCACATGTACCTGTGGAATCGCTCATTCACAGCCGGAGGTGATTGTCGAGGGCAGTCGGTCATAAACTAAGTCCAGACGTCAAGACCAATGCGACGGCATAGCGCCAGGACCAAGCAGCCCAATCAGCTGCTGTTACAGCGTTAGCTGTGCACTTTGACCACCACACTGCCATGCTTGCAGCACCCTGCTCATCAAGCCGTGCACCATCTCTTAGTACAGCTCGTTGCATAGAGCTACTTTTCTCTCATCACCTTCAAGGCTAGCGGTATGTCCTCGCCCAAGGCTAGGGCCTGGATGAAGCGCTGTTGCGCCGCCAGGTCCATGTCCACATCGCCATGCTGCAGGATGTTGCCGTTGCTGATTGCCACATGCGTGTCGATGGTCTCGGAATCCGTAAGCGTCCCCGTGATGCGGACTATGTAGTCGGAGTAGGGTCTGTCGTAGAGGATATCCACGAGCGAGAACGTGAGCTCCTTGGTCTTGAAACTCTCGTCGTCTTCGTTCTCCGCATACTCGTCTTTCATGAATTCCTCGAGTCCGCTCTCACTCCGCTCGGTGCCCATGATATCGTTGGGGATGGAGTTCAAGCCCATTAGCTCCTCATCGGGCACGTCGTCGGCCAACTTGAGAGAGCTGCGGATCTTCTTGCTCGTTTCGGGCGAGAGTTCAGCCGCTTCGTCGCTGATGGTCCTCCACGAGTCCGACACGCTGCGCACCAAGCCAGAAAATGTGATTCCGTTCCTCAAAGCCGGAACCACCTTGGCTAGCTGGTGCAAGCTGGAAAGCGCAAACTCCTTGACGCGGACCAGCGCAGAGGTGTCTTCGAAGTAGAACGAGATGCGGCCCTCGACGTCGTCTTCACACGTGAAGTTCTGTGGGGCTTCGTCCGCGCCGGTGCCACACGACAAGTTGTCGGGCAATCCCAAGTACTCCACGAGGTTCTTGGGAAGCGACACGGCGGTGTCAAGCGACACAACGAGACGCCAGTTCTGGGCCTGCGCGTTCCGCTTCATCAAGTCGACCGAATCCTGATCTAGCGCCAAAACCACGTCTTTATTGAGCATGCTCCAGGGTTTCGTTTGGGTGTCCTGGAAGTAGTCCACGGGGGTCTCGCAGCCCTGCACACTCAACCGTGCCATGTGAACAGACGGGCCCAGGGCGCTGTTTTTCAGACGCAAACGCCGATTCTGCTCCCAGAACCTGAGAAATATGCCCAAGCGCCGCAGCGCCTCGTCGTTGAGGAGAACGGCTCCGAAAAGAGCGGCGTCGCCGCTCAACACGTCTTCTCGACCGTCCAATTCCGCCTGTTTGTGGTGCACTAGTGCAAGGTAAAGCGCGATGTGGTCCATGGTGGCAATCAAGTCTCCCTCGGGCGGAGAGAGCCGGTCAAGAGTGGCGAGATACGCCAAGTTGGCAGCAAACGCGCCGAGAAACGGGCCCTTGAGGTTGGCCCGGAGAATTGACTCTGCACCCACGCCGTTTCCGTTGCGGAAAAAGGAGAAGCTGCGGCCTTTTTTGAGCGACACCTCCCACCGCTCGTAGGCGCCGTCCTGCAGCAGACCCGAGAGACCCTGCAGCAGACCCGAGAGGCAGGAGGACAATTCAGGCGGCTGGCCCAGGTCCACGTCCGTCACATTCAGCGAGTGCGAGCCCAGCGAAAGCGCAATGTCGTGGATGTGGTCGTCGGCGGAGAAGTCCACGTCCAAGAGAAGCAATTGGCCCGCGATGGAGAGCCGGCTGGAGGGCAGCAGTAGCGTTTCGGAGTCCACAAACGTGTCGAGCGTCAAATGCTTGGCCAACCGCTGGACGGTGTCTACCGACACGCGGAAGCGGCACGAGCTGTCGTAGAGGAGCTGCAACGCGCGGTGGAGCTTTTCATCCCGCGTCATGCCGGGCCAGACAGAGGTGGAGCTGGAGGTGTGCGACGGTGATGGGTCAGGTGACGTGTCACGTGATACACTTAGAGAAGGCAGGGGAGAAGACACATACCAGACTACAGTGGTGGTACTGTGAATGCGTCTAGCTGTGGTGCTGAGCCAGGCATAACATCTCGTTTATTGAACATTCATATGTTGGATGAGCTACTCACTATTCGCCTTGAGTTTCGCAAGTGCATGTGTCAGATACTATTGACATGGAAAGAAGCTGTAGCCATGTTGTCAGTTGTTTGCTCAAGGTCAAGCCAGTATCCTCAGACTCTACAGTATAGAATATTCTCCGCAGTGCAGACACGCGGGTGTCACAATTGTCGGTCTGGTGATACCCCAGAAATGCATTTATAAAGATATGCAGCTGCTGTTAGACCACTTGCGAGAGCAAAGCAGAGCTCTAAGCCCCTAATAACGTGCCGATCTCAACTATTATGTCAGGGATTGTCAGGAGAAGACCACGTCCTTCCAGATGCGGCCAATTATTCCAGGCCATGCTGTTTAGGCGTTTGTGCGGGTATTTGGAGTGTCTTTGAGTATTAGTGGACGGGCGTAGTGAGTAGTGAAGTCAGTAAAAAGTGAGGGCAGAGAGAGGTTCAGTTGTACGAAGTAGTGTAGTAGTTTAGTGTAGTGTAGTGTAGTAGTTTAGTGTAGTGTAGTGTAGTAGTTTAGTGTAGTGTAGTGTAGTAGTTTAGTGTAG